>OY744535.1:15210297-15285297 GCA_963556195.1 Sepiola atlantica
TCTTATCCGTTTTGGGATAAGAATGCGACCAAACAGTCAAAGTACCTAACTATACTGACATCATATTTTGGCTGGTGAATCCCCGTGCCGTATCTGTAATTTGATTGGCCAAACCTTATCTCTCTCTCTCTATATATATATAAATCTATATCTCTCTCTCTATATATATATATAAATCTATATATCTCTCTCTATATATATATATAAATCTATATATCTCTCTCTATATATATATATAAATCTATATATCTCTCTCTATATATATATATAAATCTATATCTCTCTCTCTATATATATATATAAATCTATATCTCTCTCTCTATATATATATATAAATCTATATCTCTCTCTCTATATATATATATAAATCTATATCTCTCTCTCTATATATATATAAATCTATATCTCTCTCTCTATATATATATAAATCTATATCTCTCTCTATATATATATATAAATCTATATCTCTCTCTATATATATATATAAATCTATATCTCTCTCTCTCTATATATATAAATCTATATCTCTCTCTCTCTATATATATAAATCTATATCTCTCTCTCTCTATATATATATAAATCTATATCTCTCTCTCTCTATATATAAATCTATCTCTCTCTCTATATATATATAAATCTCTCTCTCTCTCTCTATATATATATATATACATCTATATCTATCTCTCTCTATATATAAATCTATATCTCTCTCTCTATATATATATAAATCTATAAATCTCTCTCTCTATATATATAAATCTATAAATCTCTCTCTCTCTATATATAAATCTATAAATCTATCTCTCTCTATATATAAATCTATAAATCTCTCTCTCTCTCTCTCTATATATATATATACAAATCTATATCTATCTCTCTCTCTATATATAAATCTATATCTCTCTCTCTATATATATATATAAATCTATATCTATCTCTCTCTATATATATATATAAATCTATAAATCTATATCTCTCTCTCTATATATATATATATAAATCTATATCTATCTCTCTCTCTATATATATAAATCTATATCTATCCCTCTCTCTCTATATATAAATCTATATCTATCCCTCTCTCTCTATATATAAATCTATATCTATCCCTCTCTCTCTATATATAAATCTATATCTATCTCTCTCTATATATATATAAATCTATATCTATCTCTCTCTATATATATAAATCTATATCTATCTCTCTCTATATATATAAATCTATATCTATCTCTCTCTATATATATAAATCTATATCTATCTCTCTCTATATATATATAAATCTATATCTATCTCTATATATAAATCTATATATAAATCTCTCTTTCTATATATATATATATATATAAATATCTCTCTCTCTCTCTCTAAATATATATATATATATATATCTAGATAACTATATCTATATTAGAGAGGAAGAGAGAGAGAGATAGAGATAGAGAGAGAGATAAGCCAGTGTTATTTTTTGTGTGTTTATGTCTTTTTTATATTTGCCATGGGGTTGTTGTAGATAGACACGGTGTAAATTATGACTTACCTGAGGAACACCGACAACGAATGCGAGGAAATATTCCGAGGAAGGAATCGAAATTGGATAATCTCTGCGTGAAATGAAATGGTTAAAGATCTTTTTCCTGTAGCATTTCAAGTCTGAAACAGCTAAACACCTTTTTGTTTTACTTCCAAGAATTATTATTAGATTGTTCCTTCGGAATATTCGTCTAGCCGTGGAAGATTCCTTTATCCTCATAATCGGAATCTATTTAGAACTATTATTACTTCGTAGCCGATAGGCTCTTTTTATCTCACCATTATATATATATATATATATATATATATATATGAGAAAGGAAGGATGAGGCTAATCCGACGTAATGGGAAATGAAAAAGGAAAAACCAAGAGATGTTTTTTTATGTATTCATCAACGTTTCGTCTTTATTTGTAAGACTTCCTCAGGATGATAATGTTAAGAAAAATGTCATGCAAGTACATGAAAATATTGGGTTGACATGATGCGTTAATGAGAAGAAGTAGTGGCTACTACTGCGAGCACAGGACCGAGGTCCGGGCTGAGAAAAGTCAGTGGCATGGAATGAAATTAATGTGGATGGCTGTGAGTGAAAAGGTGGAGGGTGGGGAAAGAGGAGGGGAGGCTCTGTGCTTTTGGTGTGTAGGTAGTGTCATAGATTTAGAAAAGATTTGGAGAAATGAAGATGAGTTGAAAGTGGGAGGGGTGGGTGGGTAAGAGTGTGAAAGAAGTAGTCGTATATATATTAACAATATTAGGAAGACACATTAATCAATATATTTATTAAATAAGATGGCTACGTGTTAGATTATGTATGTAATACTAAAACTGATAATCTCGCTTGTCTGATCAGGGCTGTAGGGACGACACAGTTGCCTCCCTTGAATAGAATTTCTCTTCTCGGTAGATTCAGAGATGTGCCGTCTATAGAAAGGGATCAAGTATCGTGATCTCGGAAGACACATGACTTGGACCCAGTTCTTGCGAGATTTCAGGAACTCCTCGAATGTCCTTCCATTTTCCTTTGCTGACTTCGTGTAGTGAAGTCATGCTCTCGTCGGCTCCTCAAAAAAACCCTCCAAACTGCCTCGAACGTAAATAGACCCTTTTGTGTATTTCACACAACTCCTTTATTTGAATAACAACTATGTGCATTCATTTGTTTTGGAACTTATAGCAAATGTTTGTTTCTTTATCTTTGATCGTGCCAACGTTTGTCAAAACAAACGTTTAATAAACGCACATGTGTTAACACACTTCTTCGTGTTTTTCTTATTTGTCGACGCACACGTGCGTTATTGTGGGAGTTTATGTTTATCCTTATGGTATTTACGGCCCGTTTTCTGTAGATTGAAAACTGCGAACCACTCAACCGAACAGGGCGAATGATACGAAAAGTCGTAAGGGGGGGGGGGGTCGGATGTATTAAGCACACAAGTCTCATAATCAAGGTATTCCGTAGCCCAACACGCTAAATTGCACGCTCTTCCTGAAACCGCAGGTATCAATGGTTAATCGAAATATTACTGTATAATATAACATGTAATAAATCCATTATGTTAATACAAACTGGTTTTATTACAACTAAAATACAGAGTTATACTAGATGACTACATAAGACCCCCACTGCACTGTTGTTAGTAATATCGCCAGCTACTGTCAGCGCCCTGCAAAGCTCTTTGTAAATAAACCAATAGAGCGCTGTCTAGTAGCTGATAATGTTTATATAAAAGCCATTGACATATCACTTGTCCATAGCGCCCGTGTCGTCGCCAAGTGGTTAGAATCGCCGATTTAAAACTAGATGGTAGTATATTTGGCCTCGGGTCGAGTCAAATGCCAGTCTAGCCGCATGGAAGAGCTGTGATATAGCAAAACAGTCTGTAAAAGACATTCTATATATATATATATACAGGGTGAGCCAAAAGTAGGTGGACAGTAAAACAGGTTTTCCTTCTTGATTTACACAGCTTTGAAGTCTGTCTCTTACGCTTCGACAAAAAAATTTTTTTACTGTCCACCTACTTTTGGCTCACCCTGTATATATATATATATATTAATAGGAAAATATACACATAGCAATAAGCTACACAGAATTGTACATGAGTAGTTTACTTGCTATAAGTATATTTTCATACTACTACTATTAAGCTCTACTCACGCATTGAGCACCGTTTAGATAAATACTAAATAATATATAAGATAATAATTATATCTATCTATCTATATCTCTATACATCTATCTGTATTTCTATCTCTCTCTCTCTCTATATATATATATGTATTTCTCTCTCTCTATATATATATATCTCCATCTGTATTTCTCTCTCTATATATATATATATACATATATGTATCTCTATCTGTATTTCTCTCTCTCATATATATATATATATATATATATATATATATATATATATATATATCTCTGTATTTCTCTCTCTCTCATATATATATATATATCTGTATTTCTCTCTCTCTCATATATATATATATATATATATATATATATATATATATATATATGAGAGATCATTCGCAGACATACATGGCTCCGGGTGATATACTCAGTCAATCGTACCTAACAACCCATCAAATCTTATCTACGCTCGAAAATCTTCTGTCAAGTAATATTCTGTTTTAATTGAAGCTCGCTTCGACTCCCTGTTGCTGATTTATTTCCAGTGGACCAGTTTTACACTCGTTTTAAAACTCACAAAAGAACCACCATTCGTCTTGCAACGTTAATTATGAAACAGCCACTTCCGGCGACTTCCGGTGTATATTCTGAACGCTCGGTTGTTGCGCTCAATGATCATTAGGTGGGACCCCCCGTGCCGTTGACTTGCCTATTATTAGGTTGTGATGGATCACTGTCAATATTTTTTACACAAATCATTTCCCATCTTGTAATGGCCAGTCTTGGTTTTACTTTGCTACAACGATGTGAGTGTTCACGGTCGCAGATGCAGTGATTCACGAAGCGGAAACGATAGTCAACAGGAAGAAAAGACTATATTAGTCGCTGTTGTTACCAGCAGATATGTACTCTTACTCATTAGCGCGACATTAATTTTAAAAAATGTTCGCACACACACACACACACACATTATATATTCGACATAATAAGGTTTACAAAACTGTTTCTTTCTAGATTATTGAAATGAAGCGACATTCAGCCTGGTCAGTTCCAGATGGGAAACCATTCGGGAATACATGGCGCTGGATGTCATTTCGCCTGACCGAGATACACATGTAAATTTGATATTCCCCAGAAACTTCCTCTTTCGTATGAAGCCGGATGCCTGCCCAGGTATATATGTGTTTATATATACATATATTAAAATAATCATATATCTATTACATATATGTATATATACATTGTATAAGTGTATATATGTACTAGCAGGAAAACCCGTGATTCAAAAATGAATAGTAGACGACCCGTGACCTTTCGGCTCAGGCGTAGGCATCTCTTATCTCTTCTCTCTTACTTGCTGGATGACATAAGTGTTTGCCTGATTATCGACTGTGCCCGATATTTTTATGACGTCATCAAGTTGGCGTTTTGATGCTGTCACAAAAAGCTGACGTAATCTGGTGTGCACTGGGACAGGCAAGCTTGCAAGAGTCGCAGTTTTGGAATATATATATATATATATATATATATAGAGAGAGAGAGCCCATGAAAATAAACTCTTAATTTATTTAGGGAGTTAGTATCTGTTTTCATAATACCACCCTACCAGGCATTACCTTCTCCTTTGGAGGGGAGGCAAATGTAGCATATGTTCGTTCCGGAGATTACAGTAGTGGAAACGTCGAGGATATGAACACCCGACGAGAACATAAGTCCGAAACATGGAAACAGTATGAAAGGCCTATCCCAGCATTTTTAAAGTCTTGCCAAGACTTAAGACTATAGTTTTAAAAAAAAAAAATTCAAAATCATTCACGCTTCGAAATTTTTTTAGATGACGATTGATAATTTGGATCATACGGACTACTGTTCTCATCTAGGTTGTTATTTTCACAACGTTTCGGCCGATGTAACTTCCGCATTTCTTCAGGTGTATTTTTTAGAAGTGGGACATTTTTATGTCGAACTCGGGAATCTATACGAAATTTCGAACTGCAACCTTTATTTAATTCACAGTGGCAGATTGTTCTTGTCTCATCAGCCATGACTGGGTAAAAATGTGAAATAATTATGTCATTCTTAGTTATTATCGCCTAGATTACGGATAGAACCTTCATCACCCAGTAGACTGTCAATTATAATTGTTAAGAAACGCAGTTATCTATTGCGCCACGAGTCGATGTAGGTTCCAGAGTTTGAAAAGATGCGCGTGAAAATCGGAGTTTACATCGGCCGAAACGTTGTAAAAACAACAACCAATATGAGAATGGTAGTCTGTATATTCTCAATAATAAATTATACTGGCTTCTTTTTCGTCGTAAAATTCCTCACTGTTATTTCTGTTTTTTTCTATCTTACATAGGGTGCATTTCTTTTACGCCGTTTTTCATATTCGTAAGCAAGACGGTTCGAATTCCGTCTAGTCTGGTGCTGACATTTATCGAAGATTTCTCATTACGAGAAGTGTTACTTTGGAACGAGTCTTACAACTTTGGAATATCGACAGCGACCAGCAGCAGCAGCAGTAGTGGTAGAGGAGTAAGTCCGAGTAATTTAAGATATGGAGTTCCCCCTTTGTTACCAAAACTACCAATTAGTCTGTCTACCTGATTCTCGTTCGCAGTCCACGTCTGATTGAATTGGATATTGATGTAAGACAGTGAATTGTTAACGCTCGAACCACAGACAAGGGCAGTTAATCACGTTTACCAGAACAAAAAAAGTTCCGAAAAACTTCTGACAAATTCTGTTCGCTGACGCTGAAAAGCTTCTTTTTTTATTAACCTGGCAACATTCGTGTGTAGGAACATAGAAAACACTTAAAAAAAACTTTTCAATTTATATTAATTAGTTGTAAACATCTCATCTGGTTACCAAAACTGAAAAGCACTTCCATTTCTTACCTAGTGCGACAAAAGTAAGACGGAATATCTATCAATGGAGTTCCTTTTCATGGGCTTCACGCCTGTGAAACAGGTTACCGCGGGATTGATTCCCTTCAGACTACAACATGGTCGTCTACAAATACTTTTCATGAACGATCATTACAAGTAATCAAATTTTGTTCATTACATACCCCATTTCAATCCTTTCATAATATTCGTCACCATTCAAGTGGCAATAATTTTGACTCCTCTCTAAATGGAGAGTAGAAATTGGACCTCGCAACTCTCGCTTCCCTTATTTTGTCCTTTAGTTCTCACATTCCATGGGCGTTGTTTCTGACAAAGGGGAAAGAATTGATGTTTTCTGGGTCAGAATCTATCCACAACACTTATCGTTGGCTAGCTTTTGACCTTGAAGTAGTATTTATTGTTAGCTTCTTACATCAAGTGGCTTCATGCCTTGTCTGGAGCGATTTCCATAAAAAATGCCAACAAGTTGATTATTTTTAAAATAAGGTTATTCCTTTGAGCTTCTCAAATATGAAACCTAACCCTAACTCCGCTACATCGTTTAAAATGCTCATTACACAAAAAGTCATTAATATATAAGGGTTTCGACGGGTTTTATTCAATGGGGTAAGTAAAATGTCAGGCGTTGACCTAAATCCGTCCCTGAAAAGCGGAAAGGGGTGGGTCGAAAGGCAGAGTTTTCAAGATGGCGTCCAGAACTCGTCTTCTCACCTCAGCGGAAAAAAATCCTTTCTAAACCTCCAAATGCCTACAGTCAGACGGAAGTTCGATGAACAGTTTCTTTCGAGGGCTTCCCATCTGCAAAACACAATTACCACAGACTGCTTCCTTGCCGACTACATCATGGCAGTATTCCAATCAAATACTTGGCATAAATTGGCTTCAAATTTTGTTCTATTCCTAACTCTAACAATTTTCAATCCTCTCATAATATTCTTCATCATTCAACTGACGATCCATCCATCTCATTAACCCTTATCCTCGAGTGGCTTTTGGCCTCGATAAGTGGTGACTCATTAGTATAAAAAATCCTCTCATAATATTCTTCATCATTCAACGATCGATCTATCCATCTAATTAACACTTATCGTCGAGTGGCTTTTGGCCTTGGTAAGTGGTGACTCGGTATAAAAAATACTCTCATAATATTCTTCATCATTCAACTGACGATCCATCCATCTCATTAACACTTATCCTCGAGTGGCTTTTGGCCTTGATCAGTAGTGACTCATTAGTAAATAGTTTAAAAACTAACAATTAAGCATTGACGTAAGCATGGATTCTTTGAACAAAAAAAATGCATGAGTCAACGAAACTTGGGTCATTTGGCCGATTTCTTGTAATGTCACGTGATATTTCTTGTAATGCCACGTGATATTTCTTGTAATGCCACGTGACATTCTACGTCATAAGTTATACTTCTTAGTTTGGAGCATCTTGCATCCATTTGTAATATTTATCTGAAATCGCTCCACTTCTTTGCCCTTTCGGCTAGAAGCAAAGTGTAGTATCTGTTCTGATGCTACACTTCATCTGTTGTGTCAGCGGTCCGTGAAGAAGAAACCATTCAAAACTGAGGGTATTTTAATATTCGTCCCAATCCAGAGTGCCCCATTTTTGGGAGAGAGCTTGATTTTCCTCTACATCAAAAACCGATCTTGTGCCGAACTGTCCTCGTGGGGAGAGAAGTAAAGACTTGTTATTTACGTCTTAGTGATCTACTTTGATATGATATCTACAATTTGTTATGCGATCTACGCGATAGAAAAGCAAAGAAAACGATTCCTCTAATTGGTTTCGAAAGAATGTGTGCTTACCGAGTCTAGAACCCGAATCCCTAACCCGAACGTTCAAAGAAAAGATCGTGCGACACTTTAGACCAGGGGCGGGCAACCTCCGACCCGCGGATCACATCCGGCCCGCGGGTCACATCCGGCCCGCGAAGGCCTAGCGTCCGGCCGCCACCTTGCTATGCTTTATTATTGCAATCCGGCTCGCGGACCTCCCAGTAAAACTCATATCATTTTGTGACATAATCGAAACCTACTTTTACGTCTAAGATTTACAGTGGGCTAAAAATGTATAAATATCAGCGAGCGATGATGCATATATATTTTATTTTTCTTTAACTATTAAGAGATTAAAATAGAAAAAGAGAAAGAGAGAGGCAAAGAGGAAACGTGAGACGAGGAAAGAGCATGAAACATAGAACTTATGTGAGGTGTGTCTAAACGAATGCTGGATAAACATGCTTCTTCCCCCGTCATTATTTTTTTATGATTCCGAAATGACTCTTCGTCGGCGCCTTTTATAAAATTACATATAGAAGTCTCTTAAGAAAAAATATCAGATTTGTAGAGTGTTCAATGCAATTTTTGTACAATTTATTCATGTAAACAAAATATAGTAATTCTGAGATTTCGTTTTTCACTCCGGCCCGCGATCTCCTTTCAAAAGTCTCATCCGGCCCTCACTCTGAAAAGGTTGCCCGCCCCTGCTTTAGACAATTATTCAACAAGAAGTCGTTGAAGTCTCAGTAACATATCCCGACGAATTGAGAGCTCACGCTAATTAAAACCAACTTAATTTTTCTCATGTTTCCATAAATGATCAGTTGAATTTCGTCGATTCGAACACATACACAAGAAATTGAAAAATCACGGCTGGAAGCGAAAATTCGTATATTGAAAAAAAAAAAAAGAAATAAAGAAAAAAAAAGACGTAAAGTGTAGAGATTTTCTCTATATAGATAACAAGCTTCTATTTTTCAAGCAACAACTACACAACAAGAAAACATCTTTATGAACGACTGCTACTGTAGCCACTGCAAAGAGACATCACTACCTAACGAGACAACTACTTATGAGGCGTTTATGTGAAAGCAGACATAAAAGAATTCTGTTTTACTATTATTTTTACACATCCACGCCCGATCATCGCAACACGTGGCTTGATCGCAAGAAAGGCTTAGGGTATAGGGTTAGGATTAGGGTTAGGATATAAACATGACGTTTGCAATGCTCCTGTTCTGTCATACAAAGGATAACATTTCACAAAATCAACTTGTAAATCCAATGAGATTTAATCGTGCCAGCTACAAGGTTAACGGTAGATCAAATCGATATCAAATGCTTTACAGTGATTTATAATCGTATCATCTTTGCAGACTAATCCGGTTGTGTTTGTTCATTTCACGGTAACCCACGAGAGATAAAAGGAAAATTATTCTGGAATTCATTTCAATATTTCTCTGCGGATCTTGACGTGGTTTTCCACAGAAATCTAAATACACAGCCTAAAGTCAGTTACGCACGCTTTGCCCACCCACATAACTAAAAGGTAAATGAAAAAAGCAGATCTACCGACACAATAGAATGAAATTAGCTAATGTGACGAACTTAAGATTTTATATTAATTACTCGATAGAAATGATTGACAATTTGAAAAGAAAAACACACATACAATAAGGGGAAGGATAAAAATGTAAAAAAAATGAAGAAAAAATAAAAATAATGTAAAAGATTATGAGAATGAAACGAAAAAAAGTGAGATAAGAAAAAAATGAAAAAAAAAATGTAAAAGAAAAAAATGTAAAAGAAAAAAATGTAAAAGAAAAAAAATGTAAAAGAAAAAAAATGTAAAAAAATGTAAAAAAAATTAAAAATGTAAAAAAAATGTAAAAAATGTAAAATGTAAAAGAAAACAAATGTAAAAGAAAAAAATGTAAAAAAAAGTAAAATGTAAAAAAAATGTAAAATGTAAAAAAAATGTAAAAAAAATGTAAAAAAAATGTAAAAAAAATGTAAAATGTAAAAGAAAACAAATGTAAAAGAAACAAATGTAAAGAAATGAAACAAACTGACAAAATAGTAAAAAAAACAATAATGTGAAAAGTGAAAGAAATGAAAAAATAACAGAAAACGAAATATTAACACAAAATAATAGAAAACGAAAAAAAAACAATGAAAAAAACTTTATCGAAAAACAAACAAGAAAGGAAGATAAAATAAAAAATTAAAAGCTAGAAACGAAATGATTTACATTTGTAGATGTCAATTTGTAAAAACACTTGAAACAAACCGACACATTCTTCAACAGGAAAATAATTAAATGTCCACTTTTGTTAAATAAGAAAAGAATTATTTGAATGAAGATTTTCACAAGGCCAGAAGCACACCATTAAAACTGTCATGAAATAAAGAAAGTTAAGCTGAACGCAGCAATTCCATATTTTCGAGACGCCAAAAATGCGCCATCTTTTTCTGCGATAAAACACGGACTTTTATGATGAGGATGCAAATAGTTTCCATTAACGATGGTTGTCAGATAAGAAAACAAAATGAACGCATAAACGGTATGGAGTGCGCTATCTGTACATTCACAATATTACAGGGATTTTCTTTGCATTCTCTAAAATGTTTGTCGCTTAATCTGAAGATTAAATTTTCTTTTCTTTTAGATTTTGAAATGTCATTGAAGAATCAAGTTGACGCCTATTATCAACAAGTGCGCGTATTTCCGCCATTAGTACAACCGGTTACAGCTTTGATTTTTATCTTTACATTTCTGTCGGTGAGCATTCTCCGCTAAAATGTCGTGCCTAGTTTACAAGTCGATACTTTGAGGAACAAAACCGGAGGTTAACATTTCGACAGCTTCGGCGCATGTGACAGAAAACACATAATTTCGTCTCGCGCATCTTTCTTTCCATCGACCAATCAAGTCACTCCAAAACAACAATTTATACATAATATATTAGCTTTTATATATATCATAGAATGTAAGCTTATCCTAGTACCGTGGCTTCCCAAAACTACACCTTACTTTGTGCCTAACCTCCTAGCAAAATGGTAAATAATATATATGGGTTTAAGCTCCTGTAAGGCTTTAGGGAAATTACATGACGATATATAATGTGAAACTACATCATCCAGGATAAAGAGTGAAAGAGAGAGAGAGAGAGAGAGAGAGAGAAAGGGGAAGTCTAGTAGAGAGAGAGTCTGATAGAGAGAGAGAGAGGGAATCTGATAGAGAGAGAGAGGGAATCTGATAGAGAGAGAGAGAGAGAGGGAGTCTGATAGAGAGGGAGAGAGTCTGATAGAGAGAGAGAGAGTCTGATAGAGAGAGAGAGTCTGATAGAGAGAGAGAGAGTCTGATAGAGAGAGAGAGAGAGTCTGATAGAGAGAGAGAGAGAGTCTGATAGAGAGAGAGAGAGAGCCTGATAGAGAGAGAGAGCCTGATAGAGAAGGAGAGAGAGGAAGTCTGATAGAGAAGGAGAGAGAGGAAGTCTGATAGAGAGAGAGGGGGGGAGTCTGATAGAGAGAGAGAGTCTGATAGAGAGAGAGAGAGATGGAGTCTGATAGAGAGGGAGAGAGGGAGTCTGATATAGAGAGAGTCTGATATAGAGAGAGTCTGATATAGAGAGAGTCTGATATAGAGAGAGTCTGATAGAGAGGGAGTCTGATAGAGAGGGAGTCTGATAGAGAGGGAGTCTGATAGAGAGGGAGTCTGATAGAGAGGGAGTCTGATAGAGAGGGAGTCTGATAGAGAGGGAGTCTGATAGAGAGGGAGAGAGAGAGTCTGATATATATATATATAGAGAGAGTCTGATAGAGAGAGAGAGAGAGAGTCTGATAGAGAGAGAGTCTGATAGAGAGAGAGAGAGTCTGAGAGAAACACATCCACAGAAATGGAACATTTTGTTGTGTATCTCATTCCTTTTTTAACTGACGCAATGATGTCTCAGTTTTTTTTTTCGAAAAGCTGTTGATGTAGTGATGAAAATTGAGATTAAATCCGATATCTTTGCCGTATAATTCTTATCACTCAGCTAATGGCCAATCAAGTTCACCTACTTTTCAAGCCTTCCATACATTCGCTTTAACCTTCTTTGCATCCTCCCTCCCTCCCTTCTCCCAACCCCAACATCTTTCGCTTTCACTATTCGCCGCCATTTTCTTCCATTCTTTTTTCCATTCTTCTTCTTTGCTTTCTTTCATTGTTTTGAATTTTTTCTTTTTTTCAAACCTAGAAGGCGACTTTGACCAAACTCAGCGAAACATTGCAGTATGGTCGGCTCTCGCCAAATCGCGTCCATCCGCTGGTTCGACCCTCGGCCCGTCCACCCACCGCATTGACGGTGTTGGCACGTCCACTTCAGAAAATGAACTGCCAACAGATAGAAACAAAGAGACAAACAGCTTCTCGTTTTTCGTGCGCTGCCGTTTCAGGTGCACCTTTTGATTGCAAAGTGGCCAAACATCACAACGCTTTCTCTTCTCGCTCGTTCGGGCTCGCTCGCCCACCCGCCATTATGCGGCGCAGTCTTGCTGGCCTTTCAGCTTTGTAAAAAGGCGAGTTTTCCGCGCCAAATTTTTCTAGTCGAAAAGCAGTCGAAAATGCTGTCCGATCAGCGCCCGTCAATCTTTGCGGTTTAGCTATAGAAGACATTGGCAGAGAGTCGGAAAAGGTTGTAAGGCCGATGCTGCTACCAAATAACAATTGTGTGTGTGTGTGTGTGATTAGGGGAAAGGGGTGAGATACAGTATATAAAAAGGAGGGGAATATAACTGAGGAAAGAGAGAGAAGTAGAAAGTAGAAAGAGAGAGACAGAGAGAAGAGAGAAAGAAGGAGAGAGAGGAGAGATAGAATGGGGATGGAAGAGAGATAGAATGGGGATGGAAGAGAGAGAGAAATGGAAGGGGAGAGAGAGAGAAATGGAAGGGGAGAGAGAGAGAAATGGAAGGGGAGAGAGAGAGAAATGGAAAGGGAGAGAGAGAGAGAAATGGAAAGGGAGAGAGAGAGAGAAATGGAAAGGGAGAGAGAGAGAGAAATGGAAAGGGAGAGAGAGAGAGAGAAATGGAAAGGGAGAGAGAGAGAGAAATGGAAAGGGAGAGAGAGAGAGAAATGGAAAGGGAGAGAGAGAGAGAAATGGAAAGGGAGAGAGAGAGAGAAATGGAAGGAGAGAGAGAGAGAAATGGAAGGGGAGAGAGAGAGAGAAATGGAAGGAGAGAGAGAGAGAGAAATGGAAGGAGAGAGAGAGAGAGAGAGAAATGGAAGGAGAGAGAGAGAGAGAGAAATGGAAGGAGAGAGAGAGAGAGAGAAATGGAAGGAGAGAGAGAGAAATGGAAGGAGAGAGAGAGAAATGGAAGGAGAGAGAGAGAAATGGAAGGAGAGAGAGAGAGAGAAATGGAAGGGGAGAGAGAGAAATGGAAGGGGAGAGAGAGAAATGGAAGGGGAGAGAGAGAAATGGAAGGGGAGAGAGAGAAATGGAAGGGGAGAGAGAGAAATGGAAGGGGAGAGAGAGAGAAATAGTAGGGGAGAGAGAGAGAAATAGTAGGGGAGAGAGAGAGAAATAGTAGGGGAGAGAGAGAGAAATAGTAGGGGAGAGAGAGAGAAATAGTAGGGGAGAGAGAGAAATGGAAGGGGAGAGAGAGAAATGGAAGGGGAGAGAGAGAAATGGAAGGGGAGAGAGAGAAATGGAAGGGGAGAGAGAGAAAGGGAAGGGGAGAGAGAGAAAGGGAAGGGGAGAGAGAGAAAGGGAAGGGGAGAGAGAGAAAGGGAAGGGGAGAGAGAGAAATTGAAGGGGGAGAGAGAGAAATGGAAGGAGAGAGAGAGAAGGGGAAGGGGAGAGAGAGAAGGGGAAGGAGAGAGAGAGAAGGGGAAGGAGAGAGAGAAGGGGAAGGAGAGAGAGAAGGGGAAGGAGAGAGAGAAAGGGAAGGAGAGATAAGGGAAAGGAAAGAGAGAGGATAAGAGAGGGAGAGGATAAGAGAGACAGAGGATAAGAGAGAGAGGATAAGACAGAGAGAGAGGATAAGACAGAGAGAGAGGATAAGACAGAGAGAGAGGATAAGACAGAGAGAGAGGATAAGACAGAGAGAGAGGATAAGACAGACATAGAGGATAAAAGAGAGGATAAGAGAGAGAGAGAGGATAAGAGAGAGGGAGAATAAGAATGAGAGAAAGAGAGAGAGAGAGGATAAGAGAGAAAGGATAAGAGAGAGAGAAAGAAGAAAGGCGGAAAAAGAGCAGATTAGAGAAAGAGAGGGAAGAGGGGAAAGTAAATGTAGAAAGAGGGAAGAGGGAAAAGTAAATGTAGAAAGAGGGAAAAATAAATATAATAAAGAAAGGAACGTAGACAATAACAAAAAGAGAATGAAATGTAGATATCCACCCTCCAAAATGAAGAACTTATTTTCCTCACAGTCAAAAAAAAAAGGACATGAGAAAGAAAGAAAAATACTAGAGAAATACAAGTTATAAAAAAGGGAAAGAGAACCAAGTTTTAAATAGGAATGAGAGAGAGAGAGAGAGAGAGAGAGAGAGAGAGAGAGAGGGGGGGGGAAGAGTTGGTAGGAGAAAAACAATAAAAATGAAAGATACGAAAGAAGGTAGAAATAAGCGATGGATATCTTCCAAAGATGAAGGACTTATTTTTTTCCTCGCATTCAGATTGCCATTCGCCACTTCGAACGAACGACATGTTAAATAAAAAAAAGAAAGAATATTCCTACGCCGCGCTTTCTTCTTCAATCAAGCCGACCTTCCATCATTCTAGTATTGCACTTCGCTTAAAGCTCGCGTGTATAACATGTTACGCACATGTTTGAAATTTTAACAGACTCCATCTTGATTACCGCGAGATTGCGCAAACGGTTTTCGTACCTATGGAAAATCTGTAGATTGTGAAAAAAACAAAAAAAAAAACAATAATCCGTGGGAAATAAAATCCTAAAAGATGCTTAGAAATAATAAAAAAAGGGAAATGATTACTGCGTAAGTAACTATTCGATTCTAATATCCTTACTGTGATGAAGATGGGGGAGTGATTCTCAACACTGAGCTAGTCACGCTTATGTTCCAAATAGAGCGACCGCAGGTCACTGTTCTGTGCAGATGTGAGTATATTTACCTTCTCCCCAGGAGGTTAGGTATAAGGTCAGGTGAGGTTTTGAAAAGCCAGCGCATTTGGACAAGCGTATCTTGGCCTACAAAAATGCCTGAACAGCCCCTACGACATTCCCCGGTAAGCAATCCCAGGCGATTAGCAATAAATTGACCCCTTCGCATAGAGAAGGTAAACCCTGGGAGGGTGGATCTCTTAGGACTGAACAGAGCCACACCTACACCCGACAGCAACAAAACCACTATCGGACCGGTGCAGATTTGACGACTGTCATGAGTGGGTGAACACTTTTGTCATTGCTGCCTTTCAAAATATTCGTGGATCTTTGAAGACTTCCCAAATCCACTGCCTTAACATGTGACGCGACGCGGTCTCACGTAATGACCCATTTGCAAATGGCGTCATTCGGACTGAAGAATTTCTTTGCCATTTGCACTGTCGAATGGTCATTATTTAACAGAAGTGTACGCCCTCCGCCAGTGTTCGTACTAATCTAAATGAATAAATATGAATATTGGACCCATTTTAATAGTCAAAACGCCTTATTTCAAGTTGATTCGATTTTATTTAGTTGATTCAACATTAAAAAAAAAACTACGTATGTATATGCGCCATGATGAACACTAGAAATAATTCCATTACGTTGGAATATTATTTCCATTTTTTATATCATTCTGTCGAAATGGAAATCCAAACTTACCATACGCAATATCAATTGTAAGGTTAGCTAATTTGCATACACTAGAAAAAGTAGAAAAAGGCCATTTTATTAATTAACTATTATTTGTTATTGTTTCGAAATCCAATGATTGTTTTTGATTTTAATACAACAACTACTATCGATTTGCAATATTTTTCCATTAAATAATTTGATTGAAAAATATTTAGCTTTTGTGTCTAAAGGTTCCATTCTTTAGAGAGAAAGATTTGATTTTCAACAACTTGGGATCTATTTCTAAATTGTAAGTGAAAACGCACATTTTCTTTTTTTCTGATCACATTAAAAATATGAATCAGAAATCACCAAAATGTTTATCTTTATCTATATAAATAAAAGAGAAACATTTAGTTTCTTGTTTACAACAGTTATTAATGAAATGTTTATTATTATAAATTAATGTTTCAAATATTTCAAGTGGCGCACATTGCGAAGCGATAGCGAGACAACAAAGAGCTAGTATTAATATGACATCAGAGAATTAGGTTAGTATTTTCATTTTTATAGATAAATTATCATCATTTCTGATGACCTAAAGAAAAAATACATACCGGTGAGATTTTTATTTAGAGTGAATGATTTCTTTCCGAATTTCAGGCGGCAGAGGTTGTCTGACTTACTTTCTCGCTTCCCCATAACCTTTGAAATGGTTTTTTTCACTCGCGTGACAAAAGTATACATATATATATATGTGTGTGTGTGTGGAGAGAGGTATAGATATGTACCTGATTATCCTCATTCTCTTGAAGATGGACCCGGATGGGTCTGAAAATACTTGGGAAACAAATCACAAACTATGGCAAATTCATCAGCCAATTCCCCTCAGAAACTAAGATCCTGATTCGGACTATTGAAAAGATCCACTAAAGGATATCCATACATAAGTTGTCTCTTATATTCAACAATACTTGCCTTCAAGAGAAGATGCTGCCGTTATATATACACACACACACATACATCTATAGATATCTATATCTATAGATATCTATATCGATATATATATCTATAGAGATAGATATACATCTATAGATATCTATATCGATATATATATATCTATAGAGATAGATATACATCTATAGATATCTATATCGATATATATATATCTATAGAGATAGATATACATCTATAGATATCTATATCGATATATATATATCTATAGAGATAGATATACATCTATAGATATACATCTATAGATATATATCTATATATATACATCTATATATATACATCTATATATATACATCTATATATATACATCTATATATATACATCTATAGATATACATCTATATATATACATCTATATATATACATCTATATATATACATCTATAGATATATATCTATATCTATATCTATCGATATATATATCTCTCTCTATATATCTATCGATATATATCTATCAATATATATATCTCTCTATATATCTATCTCTATATATAAATATCTATCTCTCTATATATATATATATCTATATATCTCTCTCTCTATATATATATATATCTATATCTATATATATATCTATATATATCTATTTATCTCTATATATATCTATTTATCTCTATATCTATATATATATACATATACATATATCTATTTATATTTATATACATATATTTATATACATATATCTATATATATTTATATTTATATACATATATTTATATACATATATCTATATTTATATACATATATATACACATACATATATGTATCTCTCTCTCTCTCTATATATATATCTATATACACATACATACATACATATATATATATATAATACCTGTCCCAGAATGACTAAAATTAATTCCCGAATATTACAATTTGCACCACTTTTATATCCTTACGATGATTAAAATCCACAGATAATGCAACTAAACCTTATGTTTGGAATCCTTATTCTAATTTTAATCAAAATTCATTACAACTTCCAAGTTTCATGAATCTGAAACAAAAATTGAATTCCGAGTACTCTAGCTTAATCGGTGTCTAATGACAACAGATCAAATTTAATGGAAATCTGAAATATCTACATTTTCAAATGGCGGTTGTGTTCATATTATGCCACAAAAACCCCTTCAAAACACTCCAAGGAAACTGAAATTTGAAGAATAAATGATGTCTAATACCTATTGTTAAAAATGTCATAAACATGAGGTGTCTGAATTTTTTCTTTGCCCCCTAAATATAAACCATCTTACGACCCATTACACCTAGCAGCCGTGTTCCAAAATTCAGAATAGTCGATTAATTCGTTTAAGGCTTGATACTATATACACACACACACATATATATATATATATATATATATATATATATATATATATATATATATATATATATATGTGTGTGTGTGTGTGTTTCATTTTACTTCAGTCAAAGTTCTCAGAAATCAAGAAGCCCTTTCCTGAGGCTAACCCTTAATCTCTATATGAGATACATAGATATTCGAATATTCTATTAAAGTTTTTTTATTTTTATTTCTCAAACGTTGAGTTATCAAAGAAGTTAACATTAATTTTCCTCTCTCCAATTGATTAGTTAACTATGTTGTAGTATATCTTTCTTGTGGTCTCTTGGTCTTACCGGATTCCAGGACAAGAATTCATCTAGTCTGGTGGAGTATCCAGCTAAGTGTTGTAACTCAAGGTCACATCACTAGAAGGTGCATCATTCCTCGTATGAGCCAGTGTATAGCTGTGTAGAAGGGATCTTATTTGGGCTTTGAATACTATGTTATTTTGAATATTTAGTCAGGGTTTTCTTGTAAGGTTAAGTATCCTCATGTAAGTTTTTTTCTGGCAATGCTCTTTACAGAGAAACCAAAGACACTCGAGGATGTATCTAGTAAGTGATTCAAACTCCTTTGTACATGTGTGTGTGAGAGAATGTGTATCTATGCATGTTTGTTTTTTATGCAATTTCAAATCTGAAAACTAAGAGACAACTTTTAAGTGATACAACTCAAAAAAGAAACACAAGAAATCAATGTGAAAAACAAAGCAATTTTACCGGGATGCGCACAGTCATCGCAGCCAATGATGGCGAAGTGGCCGTCATCTAAAGTCGCCATATTTTTTGGGCTACTTTCCTTCAGCAAAAATAATGGCGTTCAGCCTTCAACGGATCTGAACACGGCTCACCATTTTGCTTGCATGAATAAAGTTAAAAAGATTCTTTTTTTTTTCATTTGCAGAAAGTTCCACTCCACTTGCATTTAGTATCTCCCGAAAGTGACAGATAAAACTTTAATACAGACTTGTCGACGACATAGTATACACATCATATCTCTCTGTATATATTGATATGTATTTATTTATATATTGTATATATATATATATATATATATATATATATATATATATATATAGATAGATATGTGTGTGTGTATGTAAATAGGTATATATTTATACATATACCCCTCTCTCTCATATATATATATATATATATATATATATATATTTAAACATCTCTCGGTATTTATATATACATAGGTCTATAGGCATATTTATACATATCTCTTTCTATATATACATACATACATATCTATCTATGCCTCTCTCTCTCTATATATATATACACACATCTATGCCTCTCTCTCTGTATATATATATATATATATACACATCTATGCCTCTCTCTCTCTGTATATATATATATATATATTTATATTCACCCATCTATACCTCTCTCTCTATATATATACACACACACATCTATACCCATCTCTCTCTCTCTATATATATATATATACATACACACATCTATACCTCTCTCTCTCTCTATATATATATATACACACATCTATACCTCTCTCTCTCTCTATATATATATATATATACACATCTATACCTCTCTCTCTCTCTATATATATATATACACACATCTATACCTCTCTCTCTCTCTCTATATATATATATATATAGACACACATCTATACCTCTCTCTCTCTCTCTATATATATATATATATATATATACACACATCTATACCTCTCTCTCTCTCTCTATATATATATATAGACACACATCTATACCTCTCTCTCTCTCTCTCTATATATATATATATAGACACACATCTATACCTCTCTCTCTCTCTATATATATATAGACACACATCTATACCTCTCTCTCTCTCTCTATATATATATATATAGACACACATCTATACCTCTCTCTCTCTCTATATATATATATATATATATATACACACATCTATACCCATCTCTCTCTCTCTCTCTCTCTATATATATATATACACACATCTATACCCATCTCTCTCTCTATATATATATATAGACACATCTATACCTCTCTCTCTCTCTCTCTATATATATATATATATATATAGACACACATCTATACCTCTCTCTCTCTATATATATATATATATATATATAGACACACATCTATACCTCTCTCTCTCTATATATACACACACATATATACCTCTCTCTCTATATATATATATACACACATCTATACCTCTCTCTCTATATATATACACACATCTATACCTCTCTCTCTATATATATATACACACATCTATACCTCTCTATATATATATATACACACATCTATACCTCTCTCTCTCTATATATATACACACATCTATACCTCTCTCTCTATATATATATATACACACATCTATACCTCTCTCTCTCTATATATATACACACATCTATACCTCTCTCTCTCTCTCTCTCTATATATATATATATATATATATGCACACATCTATACCTCTATCTCTCTCTATATATACACACATCTATACCTCTCTCTCTCTATATATATACACACATCTATACCTCTCTCTATATATACACATCTATACCTCTCTCCATATACACACATCTATACCTCTCTCCATATACACACATCTATACCTCTCTCCATATACACACATCTATACCTCTCTCCATATACACACATCTATACCTCTCTCCATATACACACATCTATACCTCTCTCCATATACACACATCAATACATCTCTCCATATACACACATCTATACCTCTATAGTACCATTCCTTAGCTCTATGATTTTCTAATAAAATGAAACATGACCGTCTCTGTTGCTGAATAGGCCTTATTCGTTTCATATGACGTTTGCGTTATTTTCAGATAGACAAAAGTAAAAACATGTATTGAGATCTCTCTGTCTCTCTCTCTAGACATGCCTGTATCTACCTGTAACTGGCTTAAGACATGCCTGCATCTCAAAGACATGCCTGCATCTCAAAGACATGCCTGCATCTCAAAGACATGCCTGCATCTCAAAGACATGCCTGCATCTCAAAGACATGCCTGCATCTCAAAGACATGCCTGCATCTCAAAGACATGCCTGCATCTCAAAGACATGCCTGCATCTCAAAGACATGCCTGCATCTCAAAGACATGCCTGCATCTCAAAGACATGCCTGCATCTCTAAGACATGCCTGCATATCTCTCTTTTCTCTCTCTTTTCTGACATACCTGCACCCATCTCTCTTTTCTGACATACCCGCACCCAGCTCTCTTTTCTGACACACCCGCACCCAGCTCTCTTTTCTGACATACCCGCACCCATCTCTATTTTCTGACACACCTGCACCCAGCTCTCTTTTCTGACATACCTGCACCCAGCTCTCTTTTCTGACATACTTGCACCCATCTCTCTTTTCTGACATACCCGCACCCATCTCTATTTTCTGACATACCCGCACCCATCTCTATTTTCTGACATACCTGTACCCATCTCTCTTTTCTGACACACCTGTACCCATCTCTCTTTTCTGACATACCTGTACCCATCTCTCTTTTCTGACATACCTGTACCCATCTCTCTTTTCTGACATACCTGCGCCCATCTCTCTTTTCTGACATACCTGCACCCATCTCTATTTTCTGACATACCTGTACTCGTCTCTCTTTTCTGACATACCTGTACCCATCTCTCTTTTCTGACATACCTGCACCCATCTCTATTTTCTGACATACCTGTACCCATCTCTCTTTTCTGACATACCTGTACCCATCTCTCTTTTCTGACATACCTGTACCCATCTCTCTTTTCTGACATACCTGTACCCATCTCTCTTTTCTGACATACCTGCGCCCATCTCTCTTTTCTGACATACCTGCGCCCATCTCTCTTTTCTGACATACCTGCGCCCATCTCTCTTTTCTGACATACCTGCGCCCATCTCTCTCTCTTTTCGGACATATCTATACCAATCTCTTTTTCAATACATACCTTTACCCATCTCTCTTTACAAATATATATTTATCTATCTCCATACATACCTGTATCTTTCTATCTCAAACGCCCACAGTGTATTTAAATAACGTGAATAGCTTCATGTGTAATTTTTACATTATATATTCTTTACGGTTGACTGATTTTCAATAAGAACGCAAATTTCTGTTCACCCATCGTTCAACCATGTAGGCTTGTCATTTTCCGGTTGCCTCTGTTGCGTCGAAGATTTATCGCCCTTGGTTTTAGAATTCAACCTCAACTTTTTGTCAGGCAGCCATTTTCTGAATAGGTTCAGCTGCAATCGTAATGCAGTTTCGATCCTCCAGCTAAAATTCCGACGTAATTGAAAATTACGTTTTCGTTTGTTTTTTTCTTCTATGTCTTTTCTATCACACGCCGTCGTGCGTTTTCTTTTAACGGATTTTTCTCCCGATTGGTAAATGTTATTTTAATAACGATGATAAGAAAATAAAACAAAACAAATTTAATCCGAAAATCCTGAAATTGAATACAAAATAAAAAGAAAACATGAAACTAAGATAAAAGCTGTTTGAATTTGCGATCTCGGAAACTATTATACGTGCACAGGTAGAAGATACATACGATAGAGTTTATAATGCAGTTATCGTAACCACTATTCTAGCATGCATATATATATATCAAGGGAGGCGCGAGAGCGCTCTATCCCTTAATAGACTACAAGAATGGCCTATGCTGGAAATCTCATTTCTTTGATCAATCATAACTCAAAAATCAATAAACCAAATTAATTAAAACTTTGCACAAAATTTTTATTTGATAGGTTCTATAAGTGTGTAGAATTTCAGCATCATTAGTCAAGGCAACCCAGAGATCCAGAAAGTTCAATCATGAAATCATGTTATCTGTGTGTACGTACGTACGTATGTGCCACCCTGTATCTCATCAACTATTTGATGGATTCAGCTGATTTTTGGCAAAGATCAGCTGAATCCATCAAATAGCTGATGTGATACAGGGTGGCACATACGTACACACAGATAACATGATTTCACGATTGAACTTTCTGGATCTCTGGGTTACCTTGACTAATGATGCTGAAATTCTACACACTTATAGAACCTATCAAATAAAAATTTTGTGCAAAGTTTTAATTAATTTGGTTTATTGATTTTTGAGTTATGATTGATCAAAGAAATGAGATTTCCAGCATAGGCCATTCTTGTAGTCTATTAAGGGATAGAGCGCTCTCGCGCCTCCCTTGATATATATATATATATTCGAACATTTGTGTATTTTGTCAGCATTTTTTCTTTGATACATGTTTGATTAAAACGATTTGAAAATTCCTGTTTGTTTCTTTTTTGATCGGATTTTTCCAGTTGGTAAACCAACGATCTAATGTTGTGCCCCAGTGTGAATAAAAACTCGCTCTCGCCATATCCTTGTCTGTAGCGATTTCCATAAAAAAATCGATGTAATTATACAATTTTTTTTTTTACCACTTTTAAGTCTCCCCCCCAACCCCCCCCCACAGATGTCAATATTCCGTGCCGCAATAAAATTTGATACCACACAAATCTCTCTATATATAGAGTATAAAAATATCTCCTTGTTTATGGAAATCGCTCCAGACAAGCATGAATCCACTTAATGTAAGCAGCTAAATAAATAAATACTACTTCAAGGTCAACATCTAGCAAACGATGAGTGTTAGATGGATAGATTCCGACCCCATAAAACAGCAATTCTTCCTCCTTTGTCAGAAACATCGCTCATAGAATGTGAGGACTAAAAGACAAAATAAGGGAAGCGAGAGTTACGAGGCCACCGGAAGTAAACCTACGATTCACTTTCTACTCTCCTATTTATGGCAAGTAAACTACAGGGGCATCTTGTCGAACTCGGGAATTTTTCTGTCGATTTCGGTAATCTGTACGTAATTTCGAACGAAACCCTTTATTTAATATACGGGTGGGGGGCTAGACTGTTCTCGTCCCGTCAGCCACAACCGAGTAGAAGTCTTAAGTAATTCGTTATTATATTCTTAGTATAGTCCGCACTGATGATTCCCGAGTTCGACAAGATTCATCTGAAGAAGGTCGGAGATTACATCGGCCGAAACGTTGTGAGTATAACATCCACGATGAGAACAGCAGCTCGAATAATCGAAATAACAACAGTTCTGTAGTGTTCACCAATCTATATATGATACAATGGAGAATGATTCGCGGATAATTATAATCGGGTTAGATTTCGATTAAGTTCTCCAACCCGATGTGGACTAAAGCTATAATTTTCTTCTAGACTTCAGCGTTTGACGTCCGAGCCAACAAAATGGTGCAGAGGCGATGAACGAGTTTGATTGGCAAACGATCAATACCCGATCGGTTTCGCAGACAAAGAGAGTTAATTAGGAAATTGACGGCCATTTTTGATTCGAAACTTTAACAGTGGTGCTAATTAGTAAAGTTGGCAAGTGCTGGACAAGTTTGGTGCCTTCTACCGTGTTGGACGAGTGACTGGTAGAAGAGAGGGGTCATTATATGTTGCTATGTTAGATCAGGGGTTTCTAACTGTGGTCCGCGGACCACAGGGGGCGGGGGCCGCAATGACAAAGTAGGGGTTTAGTAGATTAATTCATCACGTGAAATTCAAAGTATTAATTTTCCATGTCTGGACATTTATTTTTACTTATTAATGTTCCTAAATGACAAACGCTTGCATTATCGCCCATTACATGTCTACGTGTGTATTTAAAAAATCATGCGTGTGTAATTGACAATAAAACTATTTGTAACGTACTATTACTGTTTTCATTTATACGAAAAATTTATTTTTTAATAAAAAATATTTAATTTGTTACATTTTGCATCAAAATGCAGTATTAATTTATTTTATCATTTTATTAATTTATCGATTTATTTTATTAATTTATTTTATTATTATATAATTTTTATTATTAATTAATTTTATTATTAATTTTTTTATTCATTTATTTTATTAATTTTTTTTTTATCATTCATTTATTTTATTAATTTTTTTATTATCATTCATTTATTTTATTAATTTTTTTATTAATTTATTTTATTATATAATTTTATTATTAATTAATTCATTCATTTATTTTATTAATTTTTTATTATCATTAATTTATTTTATTAATTTATTCATTTTATTAACTTATTAATTTATTTTTTAATTTATTTTATTAATTAATTTTTTAAATGTTAATTTACTTTATTAATTTATGTTATTCATTCATTAATTTATTTTATTTGAGCATTTACGTCTAAAGTAAGCTTAAAACCAATTTTTTGCATTAATGCAAAATTATGTTATTTTTACCAAAAATGTATTTATAAATTTCATAAGCGTTCATAAGGGAGTCCCCAGTGGAAAACCTGAAATATAAAGGGATCCGTCCGCAAGTAAAAAAGTTTGAAAACCCCCGTGTTAGATGATTGACACGCTGATTACAGATCAGAAAGGTTTCTACGCAAAGACGGGCATTATATATTAAAGAAGGGAAGAACTTATGCATTTTAGAAGCCGTGGGCACCGTGTGGGTATTGTTTCATCTGGACCCTCTAACTCTGCTTTAAATAGGGGCTCTTAAAAAAATGCTTCACCTTAGAACTTGAACGGATATAAGCTTGCTTTTATTTTTAGTGATTTGCGCTTTCACACGTGAGGAGCTCTTTTATCACGCCATTCGTCTATAGTTTGGCGTCAGGAAAGACTGTCCGTTCCTTACATGAAAGATAACTCATCTTTAAAAAAAGGAGAGCGATTTGAAACCCAAATGTTGTCAATTAGATCCCTTGAAAGACATATCCACACCGGCCATTTATCACGCTTAAATTTGGGATAGTGTTTAGATTAATCCTTTCATGTATACTATGGTTCTACAATGGGCAAGCGCAAGATGGATAGATTCCGACTAAGAAACTGCAATTCTTCCCCCTTTGTCGCAAACATCGATCATGGAATGGAAGGACTAAAGGGCAATTCAAAATACGTATTTTTCTACTCTGATTTTCTTGGCCTTTTGGCTAAGATCAAAGTGTAGTATCTGTTCCGATGGATACTGCACCCCATAGACGGGTATTATCTTGGCCTTCGGGGCTTGATTTACGCCGGTCAATGGGTCTGTCCTGTGCAGTTCTAGGAGGTCCACCCTCCCAGGCTTCGCCTCCCCTCTTTGGGGAGGAGTACGTTTATTGCTTACTGCCTGAGGCGCCCCTACTGGGGAATGCCGACGGGGTTGCCCAGGCAATTTTTAAACCCCACTTTCCCGACCCGACCTTGGGTCACATCTTACTTGTGGTAGTAAGATAAAAAAACTGGCCTTGTGCCTAACTCCTGCAGAGGAGTAAATCAATACTCTGATATCACTTTCTTTTGTTAAGCATGCGTGTTTGGAATATTATTCTTTCGATTAGTCTATATATCTAAATATATGTCGCGTACATCGGCCGATCGATCGCTTCATCACGCCTGAATTTGGGATAGTGTTTACATCGCTCTAAGCGTAGATTGATCATCCAATGCATACTGTTGATCCACAACTACAAATATAAAATTGTCGTAAATTATTAAAATTTTGATTTTACTTAATATACTTGTTTTTTTTGTGAGAGTCGGAGGAATATTATTAGTCGTTATGGGTCTCTTCGGAAGTCAGCTTCAATTTAAGGCAGCTGGTTCAAGAATAAGTTAGATCAGGAATGTAGAATTTATGTGAAATAGTAAATTCGTGTGAATCAGAATAGTACATATTGGTTGATTGATTTGATTCTGCTGTCGGCTTTCTGGCAGGAGTGATCACGTAATAGTTGCCAACATTTTCTATATCAAAGTGGTACTATGGAATCGACCGGATTCGAACTTGGCACACCCAGGTCCGTGTCGTTATTCTACTTAACCACCGTCACCTCCCCCCGACCTTCTCCAAGTGCATCTTGTCGAACTCGAGAAAATCAGTGCGGACTAAAGCATGTAATTACGAATTACTTAAAGACTTTTGGCTAAGATCAAAGTGTAGTATCTGTTCCGATGAATACTGCACACCATACTGGTGTTGTCTTGGCCTTCGGGTCTTGATTTACGCCGGTCAATGGGTCTGTCCTGTGCAGTTCTGGGAGGTCCACCTTCCCAGGCTTTGCCTCCCCTCTTTGGGGAGGAGTAAGTTTATTGCTTACTGCCTGAGGCGCCTCTACCGGGGAACCGGGCAATTTTTAAACCCCACTTTCCCGACCCGATCTTGGGTCACATCTTACTTGTGGGAGTAAGATAAAAACAGGCCTTGTGCCTAACTCCTGGAGAGGAGTAAATCAATACTCAAAAACTTCATCGCTGACGGAACGAGAGCAAACTACCCCCCGTTGATAAAATAAAGGGTTCCGTTCGAAATTCAGAACAGGGGGTGAGCACTTTCTTTTTCTTTTGTTGCGGAGTAACAGTGAGGACGCGACAGATTAGCCGGGTGAGAGACCGAATGAAAACATTAACCGAGAATGGAACAGGAACAGAAGAGATGAAAGGGATACGTTCAATACTGGTCGCCATTATTGAACTCGATTGATTGTTAAATACAGTGAAAGCCTCTGAACAATCGATTAGGTCACAGTTTAGGAAACTCATGAAAGCGTCGTTGCATAACTTAGTGACATGAAGGAACGTCTTTTGCGACCGCCCCCACCTTTTGAGTCCCTTTCACGCTCTTTCTTTGGCCCTGTCTCAAAACTTCTGTGTGTGACGCTCTCACTCTTTATTCCCCTCTACTCTCTCTCTTTCCCCCATTCTCTCTGTTTTTTTCTTCCATGTATTTCCGTCTCCGCGTCGCCATTATAGAAGTGGATTGTTTGTAAAACATAACAGTCTAGAAATAAAATGTAATGTCCGTGAAAGAGAAATCCTTTTAGACAAAGGCAATTTGTACTTTTGTCGCAATCCAGAGTACCCCTTTTGGGGAGCTGGATTTTCTCCACATTAATAAAAAATAACGATATTGTATTTCTCTACCCTCGTGGGAGGCAAGTAAATAGGGACCTAATCTCGGAGCACTGAATTTGTTTACACTTTCGGGAATTGGTCAAAAGTTCGTTTCATAGCATGTGTTACTTTCCTATATGTACTGGTATATCTCCTTATGTGTGTGTATATCTCCTCTAAGGTTCTGTTCAGTTCCAGTAATTCTACCTTCCCAGGCGTTACCTCCTCCTTTTGAGAAGTGGTTAGTTTATTGCTAATCACCCGTGGCGACCGTATCGGAGAATGCGGATGGGGCTGCTCAGGAATTTTTAGTGGATTAGAGTACGCTTGTGCTAGTGCGCTGATTTTTGAAAAACCTCACATGACCTTGTGTCTAACCTCACATGACCTTGTGTCTAACCTCACATGACGTTGTGTCTAACCTCACATGACGTTGTGTCTAACCTCACATGACGTTGTGTCTAACCTCACATGACGTTGTGTCTAACCTCACATGACGTTGTGTCTAACCTCACATGACGCTGTGTCTAACCTCACATGACCTTGTGTCTAACCTCACATGACCTTGTGTCTAACCTCATGGGGAAAAGGTAAATATGCTTATGTTTGTCAGTCTCTTTTTTTCTCATTATGGGCGTCACCCTTTGTCACCATTTTTTGTCTCATTCACTCCGTGTACGTGTATCTCTCTTCTTCGTGTGTGTGTGTGTGTGTGTGTGTGTGTGTGTGTGTGTGTCTTTCTACATTCCACGTGCGTGTGTTTTCCTTTCTTCTCTGCGTAGGTGTGTTTATCTTTTACTTCATGTATATGTACTTGTATATCTCCTAATCTGTGTGCGTGTGTGTATCTGTCTTCTCCTTTTGTGTGTTAGTCTCTTTCTTCTCATTATTCGTGTAATTTATCCCCCCTCTCTCTCTCTCTCTCTCTGTATTACTATTCTATGTCTTTCCTACACCGCGTGGATGTACCTATCTGCATGTGTATGTGTTCCGTAGTCTATATAACTCTTTCTCTCCCCGTTTCCATGCGTGTGTGTTCCTATATTCTTTATGAATGCGTCTTAATCCCTTTTTATTCGTGTGTACCTTTCTCTCTTTCCCTCTCCCCCGCTTGTCTCTCATAACTTTCTTTACTCTTTTCGCAATGAATGGCGAAAATTAGGAAATTACAAGCGATTATTTTGCCAAAACAGTTTCTCAATCAGACTGCAGCGTACAAAAAAGGCCCCGACAGAAAATACGCTGGAACGGCGCCAACTGTCGACGTCGTCGAGGACAAAGAAGTCGCGAAGACTAGACACCGAACTCTTCATCCGGAAACTAAACGATGGACATTTCGAAACGAAGACAAGCTATGAATTTAACCATTCTCGAAGAGTAACACAATTCTTCAACAGTTAACCGTATTCAACTATGACTGACGTATGTTTACCTGACGTTTAAAACGAGCGGGGTTTCCGTTAAAATCATACAGTGTTCAATTTTTGCATGGAAGATTTTCAACTGAGCCCCAATCGCCTCTTCGTTGAAAAAAACATTTACAGCAAGAACTCGTCTTGATGTTACGACTGCAATAGAACTTTTCCTTCTTCCTTCCTGTGCCTAGCGTCAGGCGAATTTTACACGAGCAGAGTTCAATTCCAAGAACTTCCTATTTGTGGAACACATTACCACGGGACTTCTTCCCTGCAGACAACAACATATGCTACATTGTGATGGACGTAAGTCGCAGAGTGGTTATATCAGCTAGTGTGAATTTTGACACCGGCTAATTAGTTCAGGTAAAAAGTGACACGAATTTTGGGAAACAAACTAGTTCCCAGGAAATATAGCAGGGAGAGATGACCTGTAAGGTCAAGTTCGAGGCGTGAGATCAAAGTAGGTTAAAGACAAAGGGATATGAGTCAACATGGGTAATGACACCACGTTTCTAGAGTTTACGTAGACGCGAAGGTTTGAGATTTAGTTGTCGATCACCAATAATGCTGTAATGACCGAAAGGAAATCTTTTATAATCGCCAAGAGCGAAATGTAGCCCGAAATTTCTGTTCGTTATGTCCATTTATAGTCCAGTTTGTATAGATTTTAAGTCTGATGTGTGAGTTAATAATTTTCTCCAAAATTAAACCCAGAAACTCAGGGGCTGTCTTTTGTCTCTCTTTCTGTGCGAGGAAAAAGTTTTATTTATCTAGATACACTGATGAGACGATCAACAGCCATACTATGGAATGCAGCGATCACATAACGACGACGAATTAAGGCGGTGGCGAAGCCGAAATACTGCGACGATGAAAGAGAAAGAAACGAAGAGATTACGCACGCACAACCGTCAGCAACGAAGAAGAAAACGCGACAGTGAGAAAAAGGTATTTCGCACACTATAGTTATGATGAACCTCTAGAGCTGCGCGTCACGATAAACATCGAAGTAGAGAACTAAGGAATTCATGTACACAAAAGACGCGTATAAGAGTTAATAACCGTGCAAAAAGGCAAATAAAGAACTTTATAGTAACAAAAACGTTACACATGGTCAATTCCGAATCTAATGTCAACAAATACTTTTCATAAACCGGCTCCATAAATAATCACATTCTCTCCATTCCATTCCATTCATCATTTTCAATCCTCTCATAATATTTCTCATCATTCCACCGACAATCCATCTATCTCATTCACACTTATCCTCGAGTGGCTTTTGCCATCGATAAGCGGTGACTCATTAGTAAAAAAAATGTTTCAAATACGCATGCGTTGATTCAAAGTAGGCATTTACCTCCCTCCTCCCTCCCGCAGCGGGAAGATGTGCCACAAGGTCGCAAAGTGGGGATTGAAAAACCACCGCACAAAAGACGTGTACCCTCTAACCGTAAAAAATGCTTAAGCAGTCCCATTGACATTCCCCGATATAGGCGACTCAGGCGATTAGCAATAAACTAAGCCCTTTTCAGAGAGAGAAGGTAACACCTGGGACGGTGGACCCTCTAGAACTGCACAGCACCATACCTCAGCCTGACAGATGCGAGGTCATCACCTACTAAAAACTTACCCGGACTGTCGGACTGATTGTTGAGGACGTATCCTGTAACGACCTATTTGGCATAGTGGTAATAGTTTTTGCTAATGGGCCGGGAGACCAGGGTTCAATCTTCGGTGGAGTCATACCGAAGACTTAAAAAAAAAAGGGTACTTGATGCCCCCTTTTCTAAACACTCAGAATTATAAGGTGAGGATCAATGATAAGTGGAGTAATACGTGGAAAGGAGTGGCGCCCTCCCTTACATCTCGATGTAGAAGCCAATGAAAAAGGGATCCTTTGGGTCGCCCTTGACTACGGTCGAACTACCTACCAACAGTCAGTAGTTCACGTGCAGGATACAAACATATCTGTTTTGTCTGACTGCTATTCAAATGTTCTCACTTTTCTCATTTATTATTGGGTTCTTTTATTGATTTGACACATTTTCATTCTGAATATTTGGATTATTCACTTTCTCAGCTGAAAATTAATTAAATTAAGTATATATTTTCTTTCTAAAGTGCGCAATATTTTGAATGGAAGCAACAATGATCTCTCTAAATTATATATATAGATATATATACATATATATATATATATATATATATATATATATATATATTAGACATGTGTCGTTGAAGACCACGGAGTTCTCCCTCTTTATGATCTTCCTGGTCCGTTTCTCGACTCGACGAGCGATTCAATTGATACCTAAAACCCGACGAATCGCTCGCCGAGTCGAGAAATTGACCAGAAAGATCATAAAGAGGGAGAACTCCGTGGTCTTCAACGACACATGTCTAATAAACGACTTGCTGCCGAAATATACATTATATATATATATATATATATATATATATATGAAAGAAAAAGAGAGGGCCTTAGAGAAACAGAGGGCCCGCGTGAAAAAGCGAGAGTAATATCTCTATCATTGTTTGCCAAGTTCGACTCCAGTCGGTTCTACAGTACCACTTTCACTTAGGGATGTTGGCAACCTTCTCGTGGTCCTTCCTGTAAGTACCCGATGCCTTTCCAGAAAGATTTATAACTAGAAAAACATCGGGGAAACTAATGCCAATACCAGAATAATCTGATTCACACGAAAGAAGAAGTGTTTACGAACTTTTTGTTTTAAAACAGCGGCACATTATTGAGCACTTTCAATTTTCGCGGTACAAAAATGAATTTTTAAAAATTGATATTGTAACGCTTACACATGTTTTATATTATCAAAAAATGTAAAATATCTAAACATTTAAACAAACGATTTATTATAGATTTTTTCCTTTGATATTTAAGCATCAATGTCACGTAAGTGATAATGTGTGAGTTAGTATTTATTAAAACAATCAACTTCGGTTATGACGATGTGAAATCTGTTTTCCACCTATAACCTTTTCGCGGCACACCAATGCGCCACGGCACGCTGATTGGGAATCATTAATCTATATAATTAGACACACAGATAGATAGATAGATAGATAGATAGATGAATAATCAGGTAAAATTAGACAGACATAGAAACAGACATAGAAATAGATCTGCGAAGTCAGTTGCTTTTCGGTCGTTACTTTTAATTAAAAGCAAAAACAATTCAGCGGACATGTTTAGAAATTCCGCCACTCCCAATCGAACACCAACGGCTACGACAACCATTTTTTGTCTGACGTTAAACGTCTGATCAAGAAAACCTCAAAACAACAGCAAAAAAATAGAAAAAGAAATTAAAAAAAAATTGATACAACAAAACTTAATACAAAATAAAATATGCCTAAATAAATTTCTCATGGGTATATTTTTCTTTTCCGTTGAATCAGTAACACTCTTCATCAAGAGAGCACGATAGCGCTCTATCCCTTAATAGATTTCAAAAACGGCCTATGCTGGAAATCTCATTACTTTGATCAATCATAACTCAAAAAACAATAAACCAAATTAGGTAAAACTTTGTACAAAATATTTATTTGATAGGTTCTGTAAGTGTAGAATTTCAGCATCATTAGACAAGGCAACCCAGAGATCCAGAAAGGTCAGGCATGTTTGTGTATTATCCGTGTGTACGTACGTATGTGCCACCCTGTATCTCATCAACTATTAGATGAATTCAGCTGATTTTTGGCAGCTATAGAGGTTCTAGGGTCTAGTTGATGGCATTTTATTTCAGTTTACCATATACCTTAGTTTTCCAGAAAATTCAAAAAAAAACTAAAAAATGACTAGGCATAGCCTTTACAAAAGTAGTTACATTCCATGAAAAACGCCAGTATACTGAAATCATATGCCCTTAATAGGGTTAAGATGAAAATTCATGTACACTAAATGTACAAAAGCAAGGAAATTATTTTATTGTCATTAAGGGTATGCGAGCACAACAGGGCTATGTATTTTACTGGTAGGGATTTTTCTTCAGCGCACCTCACACACTTCATCCACTCATGCATAGAGATTTATACTGTAGTGATGTGATAATGAAATGGTTTGGTTGATATGTAGTCATACCCTTACTGACAATAAAAGTGTAAACATTTGGGAATTTCCTTGCTTTTATACATTTAGTGTATATAAATTTTCATCTTAACCCTATTAAGGGCATATGATTTCAGTATACTGCCATTTCTCATGGAATATAAATAAGATTTAGAAAATTTTATTTACTTCCTTTCCACCACAGGAAGATGTGGCACAAGGCCAGCGACTTCGAGGGGGGTCCTCTGGTTTAAAAAAATAATCATGAACATACTCATTACCATTGCCCGGTAGTGGCGCCTTAGGCGATCGAAAATAAAATAATACCTTCTTAAACAGAGAAGGTAATACCTGAGAGGATGCACCTCCTTTGACAAAGACGGACCTTACTTCTCCCCCACCGCGGTAAGATGTGGCACAAGGCCGTAAGGTTGGGAGACTGAGTCAGCACAATAGAAGTGGTGCACTCTGACCCTTTAAAAATTGCCTGAGCAGCCCCGTCGGCATACCCCGGTGAGGGAGACTCAGGTAGTTAGCTTTAAACTAATTCATAAAGCGAGAAGGTTATGCCCAGGAGGAGGGACCTCCCAGCGCTGAACAGAACAAATAGAACAGTCGGACAGAAAAAAAGGGGCAATCATCGCCATAATGACCCAGTCTCTATCGGGGTTTGGTTGTTTTGTTTTACGGCATATCAACCCTTTTCGGGTTATTTAATGCCGAATTAGGTCATTTTGGTAAAAAGATTTTATGCTTCAAGTTTTGTATATCTTCAAATATTTATTCTTAGTGTTTCGTTTCGTTGTTTTGTAGACTAAAATTGTTGTTTTTGTTTTTGGCTTTGATGAACATGATTGGGTTTTGCAAAGAGAAAGAAAAAAAACAATAACATCAATGTTTGGTGTATTTTTTGTGTGGAAGCCAGTATCTTTAGACAGTCTGATCTGGTAGCACAAGACTGATTATCGAGGACGGATCCTCGACTGGTATAACTGTCGTACGAAAAGAGACAGCTTACTTTACCATTCGTTACGTGTCATTCAACATCGTTTTGTGTGCATTATCGTGCATTAATATTTGGTTTCGTTGTTTTGTAGACGAAAATTGTTTTTATTTTCGGCTTTGCATAACATGATTGGGTTTTGCAAAGGGAAATAAAAAATAATAACATCAATGTTTGGTGCATACCTGTAAACTAAATGGCAACTCTGCAGCTGTTCGGATGAGAAAGTTATCAGTAGTGGAACCTTGGAGAATGTTTTGGAAACTCACGCAAAGGCCAAGCATTAAACATGTTTCTTGGAGAAGAGAGCAAAGTATACTGAACACAGAACTTTGCAAATGTTCAAAACAACGTTCTTATTCGATTTACTGAATCAATTCACCGGTTTTAATTTGTTACACCATCACGTGCCTGACGGGCCTCCTCCTGTGGCGCACACTTGATATGTATATGTAATGCATACGTCTTCGAATATCCCATTAAAGTTTTCCGTCACTTCTCTTACGTTGGGTTAGTAAGAAGTTTAAGAACAATAACTGACTCTCACCAATTGACCAGTTAACTACGCTATAATATGGCTTTCTTGTGGTCTAGTATATATTTCTTATCGTCTTTTGGTCTTACTGGATTCAAGGACAATAATTCACTTAGTCCAGTATGGTTTCTAGCTAAGTACTCTTCGTATGAGCCAGTGTATAGCTGTGCCGAGGGGGGTCTTTTTGGGCTTCCAATACTGTGTCATTTTAAATGTTAGGTTATGGTTTTCTTGCAGGGTAAAGCATCATCCTGTTAGGTTGTACTGAAAAACACTCGTATAGAGAGACTGAACACGCTCAGGAATTGTGTATAGTAGGTAATTCAAACTTTCCTAATATATATATATATATATATATATATATATATATATATGCGGGTGTCTGTGTATATATATAGTGACGATGAGATATGCTAGTAATGATAGGAGATTTCATCATTATTATGTTGTTATTTTCATTAACATAATTTTCCATCGCAGGTAAATATATTTACCCGCTGGGTGGATACTTCTCATTATATTGTATATAGAATATACAATTCGAAAACTAAAAGGCACTCAGTCAAGTTTCATTAGTAAAATATTAAAATTTCACTAAATAAAAGACATTAAATAAAATTAAATTGAAATTAACATCTTTATGTTAATGAGGATTTGTTGTATATCTGTAACCGAAGCTATGCCACATTTCTTAAAGATATTATCTCATATTCTCAGAGATTGTTTTTTTTGTGTGGGAGGGAAACATTGAAAATGATTGGCCAATTTTAATATTGATACATCTGTTACTATTTACATACACTCTGGGGTAGATTACATTTAAAACATATACCCGGGTCACCGCTGAAGTTATCAGCTACATCATTCTGTGCACCATATAAAGGGTTATCTCTATCATTATCATTTCATATCACCCTTGGTCTGGATAACCATTGTGGCGCCAAAAAAAGACCTGGCAACCAGTTTTCTCCAACTCTTCTGATTTTCTGTCTTCGCGAGCGTGTTATTCAGCGCCATCCCTGTCCACTCTCGAATGTTGTCCTTTACATCTTTCTTTGTCTGCCGTGTCCTGCCCCACCTTCTTTCTCCATGTACGGTTCCTTGCAGGATTGTCTTTGCGAGACCTGATAATCGTGTGACATTCCTGCACCATTTCATTATTCTTCTGTTTATCACAGTGGTCAGTAGATCTTCATATGACCAGACTGCTTGTCCAATGGTTTTTACACTGTCTCATTTGAAATGTGGTCTTTGTACGAGATGTCGAGGATCTTTCGGAAGCATCCCATCACCGTGGCCTTTATCCTGCTCTCTAGGTCCGCAGTTAGTGTCCACCGCTCACACGCGTACACAAAATATGGAGACGACGATGACCATCTGTATACCAAATTTCAATTCGGCAGCTGACCAGCTAAGTTATGGCTTCACATGCAAACCTACGTCGTATCTGATTTATATAGATTAAATAAACGCAAACAAAATGTATTTGTATTGTTCCTTTTGGAAGCGAGCGGCAATAACTCTGCACTATTCGTAAACCTAACAAATACGAAGAAGAAGAAGAAGAAAAAAAAAAGAGAGATGCGAACGAGAGGGTAGATATAGTCTGTCCAGCGTCCGAACGAGTCCGGCCGAATCTTTGCGCTTTTAGACTGTCCTTTCGTACATCTTCTTGACCCGTTATTTACTTGCACTTATCCGGCCAGCCGAGCAACGGCCGTTATTTATAGAGAGCGGATATCATTTGTTAGAGACTGTGAGATGCAGACGTCTGAGAAAAAAAAAATGATGGTAGAGAGGGCCCTGTCGTTTATCAATTATTCTGACACGACGTGTTGGGCGAGAGCATGGACGGAAAGAGGAGCGTAGAAGTAGAGAATAAAGAAAACACAAACACTTGTGTCACAACCAAAAAGAATAAAAGATTTTATATGACGTATATTAGTACTAATTTCATATATATATATATATATATATATATATATATATATATATATATATGAAGAGTTCGAATGCAAAACGCGATAAACGCCATTTTCAAAATCACAAAACTGTCTCTACAAAGAGTGTTGCATTTCAACACTCGACGACACCCCAAAACTATGTGTTACATGATATGATACCTAAATGATTTATTTTTGATTTCAATTAAAATCAGCTTTCATTCGAAGTCTAGATTTAATATATTCTTGTTTTTATAGTTTAAGGTCTCAATTTGAACGAATTGGATTTATCGCATTTTGCGTTCGAACGCATATATATATATATATATATATATATATATATATATGAAAAAGGAAAAACCAAGAGATATTTTTTATACATTAATCAACGTTTCGTCTTTATTTGTAAGACTTCCTCAGGATGATAATTTAAAGAAAAATGTCATGCAATTACATCGAAATATTGGGTTGACATGATGGGTTGATGAGAAAAAAGGTAGAAGCCGTGGCTGCTGAGAGCGCTTGACCAAGTCAGTCACAGCCATCGACATTCATTTCACTCTGCCACTGACTTCTCTCAGCACGGACCTTGGTCCAGCGCTCTCAGCAGCCACGGCTACCACTTTTTCTCATCAACCCATCATGTCAACCCAATATTTCGATGTACTTGCATGATATTTTTTTTTATATTATTATCCTGAGGAAGTCTTACAAATAAAGACGAAACGTTGATGAATATATAAAAAATATCTCTTGGTTTTTCCTTTTTCATTTCCCATTACGTCGGATTACTCTCATCCTTCCTTCCCCTCTCTCTCTCATATATATATATATATATATATATATATATATATATATATATATATATAAGGATTATTTAAAATTCCAATCACCAAAATTCAGTCTTTCCTCATATCATTTATTTTTTTCAGTGGCAGAATTGACGCCGTCTTTCGCAACGTGCAATATGCTACAATTAAACGCAATTACACGCTGCTCTTCAGAAACCACAACGAAAGACATCCATAAACATATTTCAGTAATTATAGGAGTAAACAGACTAATGAAAATAATTTCAAAAAACTACCTGGCGAATAGAGATATAATCGCCTTCCGCCCCCTCCGCATTTATTGTAATACCTATTCCACTTCCTAATGATTTTATACTCCAACTGCCGCTTGCCACTACCACCATCTAATTTTATCTCATATTGAATTTTTGCTTAAACGGCTGTCACTTATCCAGTCCAAACATTCTGTACTTGTGATATTTTCTTAATACAACTCATCCTGAGGAAGTCTTATAATAAAGATGAAACGTTAGTGAATACATAAATATTTTTTGGTTTTGCTTTTTCAATTTCCACATTTATCTATACATCTGAATATATATATATATATATATATATATATATAAGGTTGATTGAATACATAGAAACAGTAAGTAACAAATAAGTTCACAAAAGAACAAAAATATAACCTCGCTGTCTCATTAAGATGTTTACAGAGAAAACAAGCGTCAACGACTGACAAATATTCCCTTTATCACGCGGTGAAGTTGGCCATTTACAAAATGGCTTACAGAAAATATTTAGTGTGCGAAAAAAACAGAACAAATTGACGACATGGGCGGGAAAGTCAACAGATAAAAATAAAATTAAATTACGTAAAAAAGAATAAAAAAACAAATACTGAAATGATGAACTTTTTTTGTGTTTTATTTTTAGTTCTTTTCACTTTATTTATTTTTATTTTCCCAGGAAAAAAAGTAAAAGTGAAGTGGAAAGAGTATGGATATCACAAGAAGAAGAAGAAAAGAAAAAATGAAAAGAAAAAGGAAAGAAGAAAAAGGAAAAGGAAAAGAAAAAGAAAAAAAAGATAAAAGGAAAGGAAAGAGAAAGAGAAAGAGAAATAGAAAGAGAAAAAAGAAAAAGAGAAAAAGAGAAAAAGAAAAAAGAAAAAGAAAAAAAAAGAAAAAGAAAAAGAGAAAGAAAGAGAAAAGGAAAAGAAAAAGAAAAAGAAAAAAGAAAAAAAAAAGAAAAAGGAAAAAGAAAGAGAAATAGAAAAAGAAAGAGAAAAAAGAGAAAAAGAATAAGAAAAAGAAAGAGAAAAAGAGAAAGAGAAAAAAAAGAGAAAAAGAGAAAAAGAAAAAGAAAGAGAAAAGGAAAAGAAAAAGAAAAAAAAGAGAAAAAGGAAAAAAGAAAAAAAAAGAAAAAGGAAAACTAAGTACAGAACTAACCCAAACTACGCGCTTTGCGATGCAAATGTTATTTCAAATCAAAGCGAGACATACAGACGGAGCCTCTTTATAGAGATGCCAGGACGCATCTAAAATGACAGTGAACAAGTGAATGAGTAAAAGAAAACAAATGAACACTATGGAGTTAAGTGTTCGGCCTTTTGGTTAAGGTGACATCAGCGACAGGTTGTCATTCTTTCGGAGGCATAGGTTCGAATTCTGTACAAATTTTCTTTTTCTTTGATTTTCTGTTTATTTCAGTTCCATGGGCCGAATTCACTGTTTAATCAAACATATTACCCAAACAAACGGTATCAACAACAAAAAAAGAACGCTATGCATAATATATCGTCGGAAATCAATTCTAATGCTTATCTCATAACTTCAGTTATTTCATTGGTACATCATTATTACGCATTTATTTTTCAAGAAATTTTATTCAACAAAAACAATAAGAATATTCGCTGTTTTATCATCTCTTTTCCGAATGCTAATCAAAAACCCATATCCACATTCATATATTATCATCTACCAATTTTAGAAATGTTGGAATGAAGCAGCGTCATTTCGCGATTTCAACGAATTCTTTGCTGAGCGAACAATCACCAGAACATAAAGGTGGAAGATGTTTCTGGAAGTTCCAAGCCACCGATACAGTCCTCGCAGATAAAAAAAAAAGAAAGAAAAAGGTCGACCATCAAATTTCATCTAGCTGGAATTCGGATAACTGTGGAAAAGGACGAAAGCTTGACAACAAGAATATTGATTGAAAACTTCGATATGGACCATTCGATCCATCCTAATGTCGGAGAAAGTTCAGATAAATATAGAAATTTGCTGTGTGGGGCCCCTGCGAACTCTCCGATAACAATAAAGCTGAACGTATCCGAATATTCACAGATTTTATGAAATTAAAAAAAAAATATCACAATAATTATATTCCAACAATATTTTTGACAATTCTTTTTAACTATCTCAATGTTTTGATTGGTTTTAAGTATTTTGGGGCTTGGTTCTTTGGAACTAAAGTTTCCAAACGTTTATTAGTCCCCTGATTTATAAAATCGGGGGACTTATGCTTTGAGGCATTTCCGTCCGTCCGTCCGTCCGTCCGTCCGTCCGTCCGTCCATCCGGATTTTTTTCCGCAACCCCCCATTGAATTTCTCTGAAATTTTGCATGAAGTTGTAACTTTGTTCAGATTAGAAAGTGACATTCTCCGATTTAAAAAAAAATCTGGTTAGCTCCCTAGGGGGTCAAAAGGCCCCGAAATGGCAAAAGTGTATTTTTCCCCCATAACTTTTCATCCATCCATTCAATTTCTCTAAAACTTGGCCAAAATCTGGAGGCAATTGTTCCTAATAGAAAATAAGTATCGCTGACCTTGGAAAAAATCTGGTTCGCGTCCCCAGGGGGTCAAGAGCCCTCAAGATGGCAAAGAAATGACCCTTTTCTCCCATAACGTTTGATCCATCCATTCAATTTTTCTGAAACTCGGCCAAAATGTAGAGGCAATTGTTCTGGATATAAAACGAGCATCCTTGACCTCAGAAACATTCTGGTTCGCGCCCCCAGGGGGTCAAAGGGGGGTAAAAAATGCCCCAAATTGTCCAAATTCATTGCATTTTACACTCGCCACATCGAGTCACATACAGAGGGGGACCACGCATGCGCGGCTTGTTCTTATTATGAACTCTAGTCTGGAACAGAATCTATTCTTGTAAAGAGTTTGATTTCATATGAGAATGTTTCTTCATCTGAGCACATAAAACAAAATGGAATTGCCAACAACAGAGTTTCTATCCAATAACTTATCACCTCCGCAACACATTACAACGGAACTGCTTCCCTGCTTACTACAACAGTCGTTTTCAAGTCCTAATGCCAACAAATACTCGTCAAGCCTCCCTCCTAAGTAATCATATTTTGCACACCCCATTTATCGATCTTAATCCTCTCATAGTATTGTTCAGCATCTAACTGACAATTTCATTACCCTTATTCTCGAGAGGTTTTTGGTCTTGGTAAGTGGTGACTCATTAATACAAAAAAGAACGGGAGTTAAAAAAGGAAAACCCTGGCTAAATATAACAATGATGTGTAGAATTTGGTATATTCGGACTACTGTTCTCATCAACATTTCGGCCGATGTAACCTCCGACCTTCTTCAGGTGTACTTTGTCGAACTCGGGATTCTGGACGGAATTTCGAACGGAACCCTTTATTAAATCCACGGGGGTAGCATGCTCTCGTTCTTTCAGCTATGACTGGGAAGACGTCTTCAGTAATCACATCGGCCGAAACGTTGTAATAAAAACACCCAAGATGAGAACAGTAGTCCGAATATACCAAATTCTACAAATTATCAACCCTCATCTAAAAAGATTCCGAAACATAATAACAATGATTCTTTTGTAAACTTTCAGAACCGTTTTTTCTTCTTTTTTTATACCAATGAGTGGCCAGTTATCAAGGCCCAAAGGCCAATCGAGGATAAGCGTTAACGAGATTGTCAATTGAATGTAGAACAATAATGTGAGACGATTGGATACAAAGGCAGCATTTGATTGCTTAGGAGGACGGCTCAACAAGTATTTGTGATATTGGACTTAAAGACAACTAAGTTGTAGTCAGCCGGGAAGTATTCCTGTGGTATTGTGTTCCACAGATTGGAAGCACCTGGAAAGAAACTTCGTTAATGGGAGCTCCGTCTGGTTTCTTCGCTTCCTACGAGGCTACAAAAACTCGGCGTAACTTATGACAAACATATGCAACATTAATTTAAAAAAAAAAAGGCGAAATTTAAATGGCGGCAAAAGCAATGATGACGTCAAGAAAACGTAAACAAACCCCCCAAAAAACAAACACAGAAATAAAACTGAGTTAAATCACAAGGCGGTGAGACGCGGGAAGACACGCATAGAGAAATCGACACCGAAAACAATACACGGTTCTTTAGACTTCTTAATGGTATGCCAATTATGGGAAATAAACAAATAGCCGATTCTAATGGACCGGAATGGTGATAATAAAACGGATAAGTAAATAAATGCACATTTGAAACGAGGCTCTTGTCGAACTACGAACACGTGACAAATATCTTTCCCGATCTTTACCGAATCGAGAAATACATTTAACAAGAATCGCTGAATAATATTAAAAACAAAAAGAATATTTCGCCATTATTAAGTGAATACAAGAGTGCACTTTCTGAAATTAATGAAAATTCAAACAATGTAATTCAGAAATTTTAGCGTATTTTTTTGGTTTATTTTTATTGTTTATTATTGAAGTGTTGTGTTCGTTGTTGAGTTTTGTTTTATTAATTTATTGAATACTAAAAGTTTTACCCTGTCTATTTTTATTATGGAATATTATAAGTCTTATTCTGTCCATTTCTTATTAAATAATAAATCTTATTCTGCCCATTTTTTAAAATTAAATAATAAAGCCTTATTCTGTCCATTTTTTTAATTGAATATTTTAAGTCTTATTCTGTCCATTTTTTTTATTAAATAATAAAAGTCTTATTCTGTCCATTTTTTTTATTAAATAATAAAAGTCTTATTCTGTCCATTTTTTTTATTAAATAATAAAAGTCTTATTCTGTCCATTTTTTTTATTAAATAATAAAAGTCTTATTCTGTCCATTTTTTATTGAATATTTTAAGTCTTATTCTGTCCATTTTTTTTTATTAAATAATAACAGTCTTATTCTGTCCATTTTTTTTTATTAAATAATAAGTCTTATTCTGTCCATTTTTTTAATTAAATAATAAAAGTCTTATTCTGTCCATTTTTTAATTGAATATTTTAAGTCTTATTCTGTCAATTTCTTTATTAAATACTATAAGTCTTTGTGTATGGTGTAAACACCTGCACTCCTGCAGTTTAACAAACAGCTGCGACCAACAAGGAGGACTTCATGCAGACCAGACAACCATGAGGCACGATCTTTGTGAGCTCGATGCAAAAGTCCGACTCACTAAACAGCAATCATTTGACTCAAATAGGCGATTATTCGTCAAGTGCTGTTGGGACAGACTATAGTCAGATGGATCAACGTCTGGAGCATAAGGTGGATGCTTCAATCTTGTTGTTCTTTTTGGCAGATGCAGCTTCACATGAAGGGTCGTCGATTCCAGTCTTTCGATTAAGTTGAAGAATCCTGCCAAAAATTTTCTCGATTCAAAGCCGAACGATTGGTACTTTGACCAAATCTAAAAGCTTGCCCATCGTTGGCAGACGATCGTGGGTAATAATGGTTTTTATTTTTTAAAAATACTCTATATACGCTGAGGCATTTCATATTAGTACGTACGTTATCACCTTTCACACACATAAAAAATGAGATCGTCTGATCAGCAAATATGATGATTGTCAATTAATCTGATTTTGCTAAAGTAAACATTCCTACTTTTCAGATTTTGAAATGAATTGTTCCAAATAAAAAATACCTCGTCTGGTCGACTAAAACAGTACAATTTTAAATAGTTTTCAAAAAAGTGACATTGATTTAATTAAGTTAGTTGTTTTTTCTTTACTGCATATCAACCCTTTTCGGGTTATTTAAGGCCGAATCTGGTGATTTTAGTAAAAGTTTTTATGCTTCAAGTTCTTTATATGTTCAATTTTATTCATTGTGTTTGGTTTAGTTTAGTTGTTTTGTTTTACGGCATATCAACCTTTTTCGCGTTATTTAATGCTGAATCTGGTCATTTTGGTGGAAGATTTTATGCTTCAAGTTCTTTATATGTTCAAATATTTCTTCATGATTTTTAGTTTAGTTTTGTTTTACGACATATCAACCCCCTTTCGGGTTATTTGATGCCGAATCTGGTCATTTTGGTAAAAGTTTTTATGCTTGAACTTCTTTATATGTTCAATTTTATTCATTGTGTTTGGTTTAGTTTAGTTGTTTTGTTTTACGGCATATCAACCTTTTTCGCGTTATTTAATGCTGAATCTGGTCATTTTGGTGGAAGATTTTATGCTTCAAGTTCTTTATATGTTCAAATATTTCTTCATGATTTTTAGTTTAGTTTTGTTTTACGACATATCAACCCCCTTTCGGGTTATTTGATGCCGAATCTGGTCATTTTGGTAAAAGTTTTTATGCTTGAACTTCTTTATATGTTCAATTTTATTCATTGTGTTTGGTTTAGTTTAGTTGTTTTGTTTTACGGCATATCAACCTTTTTCGCGTTATTTAATGCTGAATCTGGTCATTTTGGTGGAAGATTTTATGCTTCAAGTTCTTTATATGTTCAAATATTTCTTCATGATTTTTAGTTTAGTTTTGTTTTACGACATATCAACCCCCTTTCGGGTTATTTGATGCCGAATCTGGTCATTTTGGTAAAAGTTTTTATGCTTGAACTTCTTTATATGTTCAATTTTATTCATTGTGTTTGGTTTAGTTTAGTTGTTTTGTTTTACGGCATATCAACCTTTTTCGCGTTATTTAATGCTGAATCTGGTCATTTTGGTGGAAGATTTTATGCTTCAAGTTCTTTATATGTTCAAGTATTTATTCATCATATTTGGTTTAGTTTGGTTGTTTTGTTTTAAATAGTTTTCAAAAAAGTGACATTGGTTTAATTAAGTATGTTTGTTGTTTTTTTTACGGCATATCAACCCTTTTCGGGTTATTTGATGCCGAATACGGTCATTTTGGTAAAGGTTTTTATGCTTGAACTTCTTTATATGTTCAATTTTATTTATTGATTGTTTTTGGTTTTCTTTTATGTAAAGGAAAAATATTGTATTTGTTTTTAGCTTTGCAGAACCTGATTGAGTTTTGCAAAGGGAAAGGAAAAAAATAACATCAATGTTTGGTGTATTTTTAGTCAGGAAGCTGATCTGGTAGCACCAGAGATTTATTAATTAGAAGAATATTTAACTGACGATTATTATTACTGTAATATTTATTGTATTAAAAATTATTAAATTGATATAATTTTAAATAATTAAATAATTAGACAATCGTCTTAATTAAAATAATATTCATCTGATAATGACAATTATTTTTACGGAAGAGGAAAGTCATTTTTTCTTAATAGCATTGATCCTGACACACATTATTTCAAATGGATATTTTAATTGTTATTATTATATTATTATTAATATATTATTATTAATATATTGTTATCATATTATAAATATATTATTATATTATATCCATTATATTATTATCATTATATTATTAATATATTATTATCATTATTATCAATATATTATTATAAATATATTATCAATATATTATTATCAATATATTATCAATATATTATTATCAATATATTATCAATATATTATTATCAATATATTATCAATATATTATTATCAATATATTATCAATATATTATAAATATATTATCAATATATTATTATAAATATATTATTATTATCATCATCAATATATTATTATCAATATATTATTATTATCACTAATATATAATTATCATCATCAATATATTATTATCATCATCAATATATTATTATCAATATATTATTATCATCAATATATCATTATTATTATTATTATCAATATGTCATTATCATTATTATCAATATATAATTATTATCAATATATTATCATTATCATTATCATTATCATTATTATCATTATCATTATTATCATTATTATTATTATCATTATTATCAACAACAACAACAACAACAATGAAGTATATAGATTGATGTAAAAAAACTGTGGAATTTTCACGGGGTCCCGCTAGTAAATCATTAAAATGTTAACACGGCACACGAATATTTTCATTAACCTTTTTTTTTTCATTTCTCGTTCCGGTCTTTCTGTCTTATCAATTTTCGTTATTTCTTTTATTCTTTCATTTCGTTTCCTTTTACCAAATTAACATCTATTCATCTTTTTCGCGTTTCCTTTCAATTCCTTTTTTCTCAAATTCTTCTGTTCTCTTTCATTTCTTTCTTTACAAAAGAAACAAAATTTTTCCATAATATCACGCTCTCTCAACTCTTGTGATTTCTTTTCTTTTTTCCAATCCATTATTATTGAAACAAAATCATAAACCGAAAACATTCTCGAAGACAAAGTTTATGCTGAAAGCATTCGCCGTTATTTCACGAAATCGTAAAACGAAAGAAAATTGAAATAAAATAAAATCAACGAGAAACATAGTTCACTAAAAATAAAAGCAACACTAGAAACGAAACGAAACGAACAAAAAAAAACGAACTAATTTAAGATGATTCCTTCGACAGAAATACTTCCATTATTATTATTTTTTTCTTTTGCAAAGTATTTCTTTTAAAAAACTTAAAACAAACATGTCGGCCTCTTCAATATCTTCGGTAACTTGGGTTTATTTAGAAATATTAGTTTTATTAGCTCTTTAAGAAGAAATGTGGAAATGGTGCAATGCTTATTGGCACAGAAAACTGAATAGACGGCCCAGGTTCAAGTTTCTTAGTAAAATTTGGCGCTTTTGTAGATGAGACCCGCCACTACTAGAAACATGGAAAAATGATAGCCCGCCTTGCACGAGGTTCTATGAACATATATTTATTTACAAGGGATTATATATATATATATATATATATATATATATATATATATATATACTGTCGTTGAGTACTATCGTATGTTTAAATATTTATGTTCGCCGCTTTCAGTGTATTGATTTACTCCTCTCCATGAGTTAGGAACAAGGCCAGTTTTTATCTTACTCCCACAAGTAAGATGTGACCCAAGGTCGGGTCGGGAAAGAGGGGTTTAAAAATTGCCTGGGCAGCCCCGTCGGCATTCCCCGGTAGGGGTGCCTCAGGCAATAAGCAATAAACTTACTCCTCCCCAAAGAGGGGAGGCGAAGCCTGGGAGGGTGGACCTCCTACAACTGCACAGGACAGACCCATAGACAGGCGTAAATCAAGCCCTTAAGGCCAAGACAATACCAGTCTATGGGGTGCAGTATCCATCGGAACAGATACTACACTTTGATCTTAGCCAAAAGGCATATTTCAGTGTAAATATCACTTAATTTCTGTTGTTACGTAACAATTCAACGTGGCCTAATGGAACTAGGTAAACGCTTACAGATTCAAAGTGTCTCTGTATAACCGGGTTCGCGCCCTATGACCGTCTGAGATTGTTACTTCCCTACGCTGATGAGAGCCATAAGCTTGAAACGACGTAGGTATAATATTAAAAAATAATTTAATATTATTATAAGCCTCTTTTAAGTAAAATTGAAAGTATATATAAATAAATAAATTAATAAAAATAAAAATAAATGAATAAATAGAATAAATAAATAAAATAAAAAGTAAAGACATACTCTTTTCCTCTCTTTACATTCTATAAATACATATTCTTTTTTCACACTAACACGCCTGAAGATGATTTGAGGATATCAAATCGAAAGTACTCGCAAGGAAGATGGAACAACAAAACTACGGAAACTTCATACACCAGTTTGATCGAGGTACGAAGTTAACCATTCGGAAGATGGAAAAAATTTAAAAAAAGATCACAAAGCAGAAACACTCCGTGCTATTCAACAACGTTTGCCTAAATATATATATATATATATATATATATATATATATATATATATATATATATTCTGGTTGTATCTTTATTTTTTTAATTAAAATAGATATAACGAAACCTTCATCGCGTGTGTTAATGCATGATCATAGGTAGAAAGAGCACCTTGATTTAATTTCTGGTTTTTTTGATTCTTGACTCAATCAAATTCAACATTAAGGCGACCATTGTCCCTATTTGGATGCTTTCCCACAAAGCCCGATTTTAATGTGGGAAAAGTCCAGCCCCACAAAAACGGGGCACTGTAGATGGGAACAAAATGATTTGTATAGCCCCGTCGACAGTCCCTCACGAATGAGAGGCATCAGGTAACAGACAATAAGCCACTCCCTCCTATGAAAAAAAAGGACATAATGCTTGGGATGATGCCATTCTGAAACCGAACAGAGGTGTTAATCTGCCTTCCATAGAGATAAGATTAGACAGGAGGTGAGTTTTGGGGGCACTTTGGCTTCGGCTGCAGGAATAGCCTGGCCCGGCCCGGCGCGTTCCGGTCCGGTCCGGCGGAATTCTCTTACGGCGAGGTTGCCTTAGGCGTCAGGCAATAAACGTATCCCAACTTTTTTTGTTAACAAATAAGCCACCACTTATTATGACTAAAAACCACTCGAGGATAAAAGTTAATGAGATGGATCGTTAGTTGAATGATGAAGAATAATATGAGAGGATTGAAAATGATGAATAATATGAGAGGATTGAAAATGATGAATAATATGAGAGGATTGAAAATGATGAATAATATGAGAGGATTGAAAATGATGAATGACATCACGAGAGGATTGAAAATGATGAATGACATCACGAGAGGATTGAAAATGATGAATAATATGAGAGGATTGAAAATGATGAATAATATGAGAGGATTGAAAATGATGAATAATATGAGAGGATTGAAAATGATGAATAATATGAGAGGATTGAAAATGATGAATAATATGAGAGGATTGAAAATGATGAATAATATGAGAGGATTGAAAATGATGAATAATATGAGAGGATTGAAAATGATGAATAATATGAGAGGATTGAAAATGAATAATATTATGAAAGGATTAAAAATGAATAATATTATGAGAGGATTGAAAATGGTGAAGGATATTATTAGAGGGTTGAAAATGATGAAGATTATTATGACAGGATTGAAAATGATGAAGAATATCATGAGAGGATTGAACATGATGCAAGTGAATGAACAACATTTGTTCACTCGTGAGGACGATTCATGAAAGAAAGACATTCTTAAATGAACGCCTAAAAAGAAAAATCAGCTAACGGGAACAAATATTTAATTTAATAAGAGTCGGTGTCTCGTATTTGCTTTTTACTCTTTGAAGTCAATGATGACTAGAGCCCGCAGTTCAAATCACGTGACTAGTGGAATAGTCGTATATTAGTGATTCATTGTCACCCTCTTATAAAGGTGGTACTGCCTGGCAAGAAAGCTTCCTAAGATTACAGAAAATACACTTTCATCCAAGCCCGAAAGCCGGATAAAAAAGTGATCGAGAAGGAGCAAAGTATAGTATCTGTTCTGATGGTACACTTCATTTGTTCTGTCATCGGTAAGTGAAGAAAAATCTTTCCAGACCGAGACATTAACATTTTTTTTGTTCCGATCCAGAGTGCCACTTTTTGGGAAGCTGGATCTTTCCTCACATTAAAAACCGACCTTATGTCAAATCTGCCCTTTTGGGGGAGGCAAGTAAATAGGGACTATTGTCTTCACCGCCGGTGTCGTGGTAACTAACTCGACAGCGCCCCTATTTTCAATGTGCACCGGCTTAGTAAAAGGAAATAATAGAATACCCAGCAAAAAAAGCTAACAAAAAAAAACTGCAGAATAATGCAAAAGCGAAAATCCAAGACTGCAAAATAAGCCGCCCCCCTCCCAAGAAGGCCGATCTGCATCATGTGCAACAGGTGGTCTTTTATCAAATACTGTGCAAGTCTAATTGATGTTATCAATTAAGTATTGAAAACGGGAAGCCAAAAACCAAAAACCAAACAAACGAAAAACGAAATTCGGATGAGTGGTTGATTCGATTTGAATCTATGTTCGCCACTCGTTCATAATTACGTCTGAGATCGAACGAAGTAGTTGTTAAGATTATGTTAGAGGAAATATTCTTTTGAGAAAGACTTCTGTGTCTTTTTTTTTTAATTGGTAGTTGAAGTCTTCGAAGATTTGGAGATCACAAAAGCGATCGTGAAAGTATAAGAGAATATAACAATTGTAAAGAAATAGATATTTAGAAGGGTTGTATAAGAGATGAGAGTTAGGTGGATGGGAGAGGAGAGATGGGGAATTAGACAAAGAAAACGGAGGAGGTTGAGTGTGAAAAAGAGAATTAAGAGAGAAATAAGAGAAAGAGGGGAAAGAAAATAAAGAGAAGGAGAGAAGGACCGGTAGAGCGACATGGGTGTAAAGGTAGAGAGAGAGGGGGGGACAAAGAGAAAGAAGAGAGGGGAGAAGAGGGAGAGAGAGGGGAGAAGAGGGAGAGAGAGGGGAGAAGAGGGAGAGAGAGGGGAGAAGAGGGAGAGAGAGGGGAGAAGAGGGAGAGAGACGGGGGGGGGAGAGAGAGACGGGGGGGGAGAGAGAGACGGGGGGGAGAGAGACGGGGGGGAGAGAGAGACGGGGGGGAGAGAGACGGGGGGGGGGAGAGAGACGAGGGGGGGGAGAGAGACGAGGGGGGAGAGAGAGACGAGGGGGGAGAGAGAGACGAGGGGGGAGAGAGAGACGAGGGGGGAGAGAGAGACGAGGGGGGGGGAGAGAGACGAGGGGGGGGGAGAGAGACGAGGGGGGAGAGAGAGACGAGGGGGGAGAGAGAGACGAGGGGGGAAAGAGAGACGAGGGGGGGGGGAGAGAGACGAGGGGGGAGAGAGAGACGAGGGGGGAGAGAGAGACGAGGGGGGAAAGAGAGACGAGGGGGGGGGAGAGAGAGACGAGGGGGAAGAGAGAGACGTCGGGGAAGAGAGAGACGGGGGGGGGAAGAGAGAGACGGGGGGGGGAAGAGAGAGACGGGGGGGGAAGAGAGAGACGGGGGGGGAAGAGAGAGACGGGGGGGGAAGAGAGAGACGGGGGGGGGGAAGAGAGAGACGGGGGGGGAAGAGAGAGACGGGGGGGAAGAGAGAGACGGGGGGGGGGAAGAGAGAGACGGGGGGGGGAAGAGAGAGACGGGGGGGGAAGAGAGAGACGGGGGGGGAAGAGAGAGACGGGGGGGGAAGAGAGAGACGGGGGGGGGAAGAGAGAGACGGGGGGGGGAAGAGAGAGACGGGGGGGGGAAGAGAGAGACGGGGGGGGGGAAGAGAGAGACGGGGGGGGGAAGAGAGAGACGGGGGGGGAAGAGAGAGACGGGGAGGAAGAGAGAGACGGGGAGGAAGAGAGAGACGGGGAGGAAGAGAGAGACGGGGAGGAAGAGAGAGACGGGGAGGAAGAGAGAGACGGGGAGGAAGAGAGAGACGGGGAGGAAGAGAGAGACGGGGAGGAAGAGAGAGACGGGGAGGAAGAGAGAGACGGGGGAGAAGAAAGAGGGGAGAAGAAAGAGGGGGGGGAGAAGAAAGAGGGGGGGAGAAGAAAGAGGGGGGGAGAAGAAAGAGGGGGGGAGAAGAAAGAGGGTTGGGAGAAGAAAGAGGGGGGGAGAAGAAAGAGGGGGGGAGAAGAAAGAGGGGGGGAGAAGAAATAGGGGGGGGAGAAGAAATAGGGTAGGGAGAAGAAATAGGGTGGGGAGAAAGAGAGGGGGGGGAGAAAGAGAGGGTGGGGAGAAAGAGAGGGGGGGGGAGAAAGAGAGGGGGGTAGGGAGAAAGAGAGGGGGGTGGGAGAAAGAGAGGGGGGTGGGGGGGAGAAAGAGAGGGGGTGAGAGGGAATATACACAGAACGACACAGAGAGAAGGAGAGAACAAGAGAAAGATAGAGAGAGAACAAGAGAAAGATAGAGAGAGAGAGGTTAGAAAGAAAGACAGACATTTTTTTATATAGTGATAAATTAATTAAACACTACATAAATGTAGGAAGTGTTCATTTCTAGATCTAAATATAATCACATCAAGTGACTCTTATCCCGGATTCCATTTCGTTATGGCGAAGGAGCACCACCCTCCGCCACCGGCGAAAACAAATCGATACTCGAGACGGAAATGTTCGCTTCTTGAAGCAACTTGCGAGAACACGATAAGAATTCAACTTGTATTGAAAACTTGAAAATCGTGATTATTTTTTTCCATCAATCGACTTATTTCGGTCATTTCTAAGAGGATTACATAAGAAACCGTCCTGACTGGGAAACGAGAAAAAGAAAGCGTAATATTAATTGCAGAACTTGCCAATAATCTAAATATAATCCGACTTAAGCCGAAAACGATTTTCACTCAGACGTTCGAAACACTAAAAGACAAAAAAATATTATATATATATATATATATATATATATATATATATATATATATATATATATATAAAGTACTGTGTGGTAGAGCAGTAAAAACCCAGCAGAGTGCTCGATTAATTAAGAAATCCGAGATTTCGAAGGATTAAGAACGTAAATATTTATTTATAAAATACAGAAATTCAATGTAACATCAGTACCGTCGGTTTCAAAGCGGGAGGTTAATCCCGATTATCGTCAGCTGATAAACATTTTAGAAATGGTGGAACTTATTCGATCACGCCTAAGATCACGTAGGACGTGATTTGAGTGAAATGGGGGGGGGGGGGGGAGGTTACATATGTGTGCGTAAGGGGTTAAATTTAGATTGTAATATTAACATTTTTAATATATACATAAAATGGTTATTAATTAAAATAAAGCAGAAGAAAAAGGGGGTTCTGCTTTATTTTAATTAATAACCATTTTATATATATTAAAAATTTAAATATTACAATCTAAATTTAACCCCTTACGCACACATATGTAACCCCGCCCCCCCCCCCCCATTTCACACAAATCACGTCCTACGTGATCTTAGGCGTGACCGAATAAGTTCCACCATTTCTAAAATGTTTATCAGCTGACGATAATCGGGATTAACCTCCCGCTTTGAAAACGACGGTACTGATGTTACATTGAATTTCTGTATTTTATAAATGTATATATATATATATATATATATATATATACACACACACACACAAGAGGTTCTCGGGTTACGATCGAGATACTCCCTAAAGACAAGTCGTAATTAGATTTACGACCTAGGTAGGAACCCACCTAAATTAGCACCAACTTTACGATCCTTGCTAACGCAGTATTTAAGTCATAATGTTACGAACACAGCATTTCGATGACATGTATGTCATACTAGCAGATATTCCGGCGTTGTCCGGGAATGAATGAGAACCACTATGCATTCTTGCTGAACCCCATATTACAATTTTTATCTTTATTTTGTTCTTTTCTAAAAAATGTTTATTATTTTTAATTCTCAGGAAAATAAAGTAAAAACGTCGTCATTGCCGTTCATGGATGTCCGACTCAAATGTAGACCCGCCATTTTTTTTTTTGAAAAAACAAACAAACTAACAAACAAAAAAATTAATACTATTATTAAATTACTTATAAAATGTCTTCAATAAAAGTCGTTTTTCTTAGTATAGGGCTTTGTTTTCTAATGTATCCCAGAACAAATAGATAAACAGGAACGCCACATTTATATAATTGTCACTGGCAAGAAATGAGGTCTGGCGACATATTTCCACCGACTATACCTAAGACAAAACATAGGTATCTGAAGAGCTCATAAGGTAAATCCCCAGTCCTTGTGGGCAAGGGAAGTTCGGCTACATCTAAATGGAATCTTAATACCATGATTTACCTCATGTTACATTTGGCTAAAAAAAACAATAAAAGAATTGAACCATGAAACTGTGTTGATTGTTTTTTTTCTTCTTACAATCTATTCTGCTGCACCACACATTGGCGACAACAATGCAACACAACGAACTCAAAACGCGTACGAAGGGATTGTAAACAACGCACCTGCCTCAGTGCAATGTTTAGTTACGAGTCATCCTCCTGCCGCGCCCAGCAAATTAGTTCCTGCGCGTGGTTCGTATTTACCACGCAAACGTTCACCGACGAATGAGGAGCGCTTCGTAACGTTGTACGCAGAGATCGTCGTAAGCTGATGATCGCCTGTTCTTTAATACAAAAGCGCTCGAGGAGGGTAGATCCAACAATGTACAACATTGTATTACCAAACACCAACTGACTAGCACTTTGCAAATATGTTATCCAAAATTCACAACAATTTAGTTTATTCATATATGTATTTATTGTGCTACTAAGAGTCTCCGGGGGCACAGAGTGAGGCGACTAAAGGATATAATCACTAAGGGACTGTGTCATCCTTTAAGACAGGTTAAATACACCGGGAAGATATCCTTTTTAATGTCATGAATGCTGAAGTAATAAAAGGATGGTATCATACGTTCAAGTAGAGAACATAGACAACCCGTTGCTATATATATATATATATATATATATATATATATATATATATATACATTATTAAATAACAGTGTTTTTGCTTGATAAAACTTTAAACATTTTTTCTTAAAAAAAACAACAAAAAAACGCGCAGGGTAGTGACAAGTAATAACAAAAACGCACCGATAAACACCATATACTTTCCAAATATGATCTAAGGTTAAGATCGGATTCTAACTCTGCCTGATGAGATCACAGTTTATAATAGCTGTTGATCGATTCCAGTGTCGCAGATTTCGTACATGTCTGTAAATAATAAAAATAATCATATATAAAAGCTCTATTTGATATTGAGCACTTTTTATAAGCCCGGTTGAAATTCTTTGGAATACTACCCTGTGGATGTTTTACCTGGATTATTATTATATATATATATATATATATATATATATATATATATAATTATTAATGACAATATATGTATTAGCATATACTATCAGTTCCTTTTACTTTGTAGTCCCCTTAAAAGATTCAGTTCAATTATTGTCAATTATTGATAACAGAGCAAATATAAGAACTTATTACTTAAGTGAAGAATTCTGGGAAATTAAGATTATCTTAGTATTAATGGAAACGATTTATTAATAAATACTATATATCTTCCACAAAAACACCGAAGTATTACAATTTTAATAGTTGCTTAAATGGACGGCTGACATTATGAAACTAGCTCTAAACTGTGGAACTTAAAATAGTTTCGTATCCAAATGACCTAAATAGACATCGATGTAACTTTAATAAGAAAAAGATTATCCTCAAGTGAATTAGAATTATTTTTAAAAAAATTATAGAACTTATTAACTATTTTAAGAAATATTACTGAATTAAAATTTATAATTGTTCGCACAATTTTTAGGATGAACTAGCTTTGAACGAAAAATTCAAAATGGCGTATTAGTGGGTTCCCCCACGTGTGAGTTTTTGCTCTCTTTTTATTTATTGTTTGTTTTCACCCAAAAATTAACCACTTTATAGTGTAGGTTTTTTCAAGACACTTTACTCCAAGAACTTTTTACTCTTTGTGAAATTTTTCTGATGATTTTGTAGTGTTGCAGAGACGATATTGACATAAAAATGTTGTTTGGCACAAGACAAATGAAACGGACCGTAAAAAATATATCTCACAGAAATATTGTTTTTTGGAAATGTGAAAAAATAAAAATAAAATAAAACGATGGTTATTGGAATATGATATGGACTGAGTTATAATATATATATGTTATATATATATATATATATATATATATATATATATATATATAACATAAAATAGCATAAAATATTCTTGCTCTGTTTACCACATTGAGCTCTCATACCCGGATTTCCTCCTGGAATTATTCCATTATAACACAAATATATATATATATTTTATTTTTGTTGGTGATTTTATTATTCCATTATTGCAACAAAATATATGTTGTTTCATTAGCGTCCATAATGAACGCCAACTTTTCGAAGCGTCAATGGAATCCAAAACCATTGGATTCCATTGACGCTTGAAAAGTTGGCGTTCATTATGGACGCTAATGAAACAACATATATTTTGTCGCAATAATAAAATCACCAACAAAAAATATATTTTGCTCTGAATTTTCATTGAGCACTCTCATAAACCCGGTTTCAACTTCCTTCGGATTTATACCCCCTGGATATTTGTAACAAGTTAATTATATATATATATATATCTATATATATATATCTCTATATATATATATGTGTGTGTGTGTATTATACTACTGTGCTGGTTTACATACGTATCGGTGAATGCGAACGTAATATATACACGTCGAACTACAGCTATTACATCTATATACGTAAAAAATTCACTATGTATTATTATTGTAGACTATTTTTCCAGACGATTTTCAAATTGTTAATGTATACATGAAGATAATTATAGCTTTCTATATCTCTTCAAAATGTAGGCGAATGTTACGCATGTTACAAACAGATCTGACGGAATTTGAACTAAGCTTTCGCATTCCAGTTCTAAGCGATAACCATTGCACAACAAAATGCCCAGACTTCCAATCTATAAAACACTTTCATTTCATAGTTTACAGAAAGTGTCAAAGTTACGAAACACTTAAAAAAAGCAGAAGGAATAGACACAACGGGCGAACCATTTTCTGAGAAATCAATCAGAAAATTGACTGTCTGTGACGAATGACGCTTCTACATTCTGCGACTGGTGCACTGTGGGAAGACTTATTGTCAGATCGAGGCAGAATCGCGTCCATCTTGTTTCGTATCGGTACGAAAATAATCTAATGCAGATATCAGAGGATCTCGGTCAAGCGAGAACTACCGCGAGAACTCTCACGAGAAATAGAAAATGTTTCCCGCGGGGAGTTTTATTTTGTTATGATTTTTATTTATCTTTTTATTTCGTTATGATTTTTATTCATCTTTTGTTTTGAATTGTCAGGTGAGTTAGTTTTATTTTTTATTTTTATTTTATAAAAAAAAATCTGGGGACTTTTTAATTTTTTTTTTTTTAGTTCTGTTTCAAAAAGGACATGATCGTGTTCAATTTCATGGATTCGCTGAAGATATTTTGGATTTTATTTCGTTAAAAAAGTCGGTTGGAAATTTGTGCATTTTTTTTTGAATAAATAAATAAATAAATAAATAATAATAATAATAATAATAATAATAATAATAATAATAATAATAATAATAATAATAATAATAATAATAATAAAAAAAGAAGAAAGACAGCCTTCTACATGTTGCGACGTGCGTGCATTTCCGTTTTTCTTCGTTCGTCGTTTATTTCAGTTGTGTGTTTCCAACCGTTTCCAGCCTTGCTTCGTTTATTATTAACTGTCTCCCTACGTCGGCATGCAGCCGAACGAGATTCAACGCACTTGAGTATGCATTTAAAACCACACGAACAACAACTGTCTCAACTTTAATATTTATCCATAGCACCCCCCCCACACACACACACGCAAAACGGTTCTGGTTCATAATATCGACTGCCGCTCCCTCCAACACCGACTCAACTGAACGTCGTTTTTAAAAGACTAATTCTATTTATCTTCATCAAGGTAAGATGTGACACAAGGTCGGGAAAGTGGAAAAAAAAAACAGCGCTCGAGAATTTGAGCACTCTTTAAAAATTGCCTGGGCAACCCCGTCGGCATTCCCCGGTAGGGGCGCCTCAGGCGATTAGCAATAAACTAACCCCTTCTCAAAGGGTGAGAAGGCAAAGCCTGGGAGGGTGCACCTCCTAGAACTGCACAGGACGGACAACCGATAGACCGGCGTAAATCCAGACCCGAAGGCCCGGACAATACCGGTTTATTGGGCGGGGTTAAAGACTAATGCTCCACCACTTATCAAGGCAAAAAAAAAACACTGGTGCATTGTGGGAATACTTTGCGGCAGTTCGAGGTAGTATCGCCTCCATCTTGTTTGGATATAGTGTCCCTATTTACTTGCAGAATTACACACATTTAGGTAAAAATTGTCGTTTCCCGACCAAAACGGCGAACAATAAATCGTCTGCGGTTTTTCGACCTCACAAATGAGTAAGTAAACCCAAATAAATTGTTTTTATTTTTTCTAATTTAAAATTTACCTTAAATTATTTTAAAGGAAATGCAGTTGGGAAATTAGTCAAAACCGATTTATTTGGGTTTACTTACTCATATGTGAGGTCTGAAAAAAATCAGAAAACTGCAGACGATTTATTGTCCGCCATTTCGGGTGGGAAACGACGATTTTACCGAAATCTATAATGTCGAAAAAAAAAATGCAGCTCCCACAAGGGTCACTCTGGTTTGAGACAAAATAAAAAATGGCATCAGTTTAGAAAGATTTTTTTCTTCCCTGACCGAATACAAGACAGATATTACGCTATGATTGTAATGAAAAAGCCAACCCTTTTCTCAGCTGAATGATGAAGAATATTACGAGAGGATTAAAATGATGCATGGAATGAACAAAGTTTGATGATTTGACCTTTTAATAGTTTATCGATACCCTGTTAAATACAATGACTTCACCCATTACTACCCATTTTTGTTAACTAGAATGTGACTAACTATCAAGGCTAAAAGCCACTCGAAGATAAGGGTTAATGAGATGAATAGATTGCCAGTTTAATGATTAATAATATTATGAGAGGATTGCAACTGATGAATGGAATGAACAAAGTCTTATTACTTATAATGACAAATATATGTTGACATTGGATTGTGTAACGACCATTTTGTAGCTAGTAGGGAAGCAATCCTGTAGTAACATGTTCCACGGATGGGAAGTTTTGGGAAATAAACTTGTTTGTTGTTTTTCCCATAACGTCCTCGGAGGGTCAGGAAGATACTCATCTATCCCAACTTTTTCTATGGGCATGATAGCCCTTGGTAGTTCCCAAATCCTCTTCAGGCCACATACAGCACCTGGTGTTCCCAAATGGTCACCCATTTGTACTGACCAGGCTTAACGTTGCTTAACTTCGGTGATCTAACGCGAACCGGTGTGTCAACGTTCGTCTATGGAAATTTCGTTTAATGCTAGGCACAGAGGAGATGAACAAAAAAGTATTTTCAGTTGTGGCAGAGTTCTTGCTGTGAATGTATTGCAAGGATTAACCAGAGATTGGAGATCAGTCGAGTACCTTTTTTTCATGGGAATAACGATAGAGTATTGATTTACTCCTCTCCAGGAGTTAGGCACAAGGCCAGTTTTTATCTTACTCCCACAAGTAAGATGTGACCCAAGGTCGGGTCGGGAAAGTGGGGTTTAAAAATTGCCTGGGCAGCCCCGTCGGCATTCCCCGGTAGGGGCGCCTCAGGCAGTAAGCAATAAACTTACTCCTCCCCCAAGAGGGAAGGCAAAGCCTGGGAGGGTGGACCTCCTAGAACAGACCCATAGACTGGCGTAAATCAAGCCCCGAAGGCCAAGACAATACCAGTCTATGGGGTGCAGTATCCATCGGAACAGATACTATACTTTGATCTTAGCCAAAAGGCCAAGAGAAAGACTAACGACATCTATTCCGAGAGAAAGCGGTTGTAGAGAAATAAAAAAGGATCATCCTACACTTGATTGCGAAGAGAGGGAACCGAGCGCCCTATCCCCGCTATGGCAGCAGTACCTCCCCATCTTAAGGCGTATCTGACTCTGATGTAAGTAGAAGATTGCTCCAGGGGTCAGGTACTTTCTGGAGCAGTAGAATGATCCAACCATTTTTCCCGCAGACTTAGCAGCAGGTTTGATGTAGGTCTTCCATTTCAGGTACGGAGTGAAAGCCAGTTCTAGGAGCTTATGAAAGCAAGGAGCTTCCTCAAGGAAAAGCCATTGCTTTCAACTGAACAAAACAAGCGTGACGGAACAATTGGCCGACTACCGGACGTATAGAAACTTTTATACATATACAAAATCATATATAAAAATTATATTTTAAACGTCAGCGTGACATACGTGTCACAGTCACATATTTCTATGAACTAATTTCCTTTGCTGTATAAACACGGGTGTTCCCCTGAGTGATTGGCACACCAGCCAATCAAAGGATCTGTTTAAGAGTGACAGACAGACGGATCGACTCACAGGACGACAGATGTAGACAAGATCTGAAAATGTTATTTTTCAAATTGAAGTGAGATAATGAAAAGAAAATGCCATTTTAAACCTAAGCGTGACAGACTGACCGACCAAGGCCGGATGTAAAAATTAAACTTAGATTTGAATAGTGCGACAGACGCTGCAGCTGAAAAAAAAAAAAAAAGCATGTCATGAGAGTGCGATTTGCTTTTTATTATATTTTATTTATTGCAACTCTTAATCTATGGTTAGTAAAAGGCTCTGTTATTGGACAAAGCTAAGCCTGTCACAGAGTTATCCTCATGCAGGACGGGTGTGCGGCGGAAATCCGGCACAAATCGTTGGCAACCCGAGCACGCAATCCGCAGCATTCGGACTTGGTCGGCCTAAAGGTTCTATTTATGCAACCGAACGTAACAAGGGGGAGAAGTGATAGTGAAAGGACTTGTCATGGAAATCGAGAGACAAAGAATGGACCGAGTTAGGTTAACCGAGTTTTGTACACACGCGAATTGCACCCGGGTTTGAAGACGATGACAATTTTACAAATAGTGAAAAACCTAATACGAAACAAAAGTATGGAGATGATATAACAAGAAATGACATGCGCCCTCCGAACGCAAATGTTTGAAGCAAATAAAAGATTGACACAACGTTGAATAGTTATACACATGCACGACTAGACGCCGACACATATATATATATATATAAAAACACATGTTAAATAGTATATATATATATATATATTAGTATTTAAAATTTGTGTCTAATATATATATATATAAACTATTTAACATGTGTGTTTATATATATATACACATATTTAATATTTAACATTTGTGTTTATATATATATAATATTTATAATATATAATATTTAACATTTGTGTTTATATATATATAATATTTATAATATATAATATTTAACATTTGTGTTTATATATATATAATATTTATAATATATAATATTTAACATTTGTGTTTATATATATATAATATTTATAATATATAATATTTAACATTTGTGTTTATATATATATAATATTTATAATATATAATATTTAACATTTGTGTTTATATATATATATTTATAATATATAATATTTATAATATATAATATTTAACATTTGTGTTTATATATATATAATATTTATAATATATAATATTTAACATTTGTGTTTATATATATATAATATTTATAATATATAATATTTAACATTTGTGTTTATATATATATAATATTTATAATATATAATATTTAACATTTGTGTTTATATATATATAATATTTATAATATATAATATTTAACATTTGTGTTTATATATATAATATTTATAATATATAATATTTAACATTTGTGTTTATATATATATAATATTTATAATATATAATATTTAACATTTGTGTTTATATATATATATAATATTTATAATATATAATATTTAACATTTGTGTTTATATATATATATAATATTTATAATATATAATATTTAACATTTGTGTTTATATATATATAATATTTATAATATATAATATTTAACATTTGTGTTTATATATATATAATATTTATAATATATAATATTTAACATTTGTGTTTATATATATATATAATATTTATAATATATAATATTTAAAATTTGTGTTTATATATATATAATATTTATAATATATAATATTTAACATTTGTGTTTATATATATATATAATATTTATAATATATAATATTTAACATTTGTGTTTATATATATATAATATTTATAATATATAATATTTAACATTTGTGTTTATATATATATATAATATTTATAATATATAATATTTAACATTTGTGTTTATATATATATATAATATTTATAATATATAATATTTAACATTTGTGTTTATATATATATATAATATTTATAATATATAATATTTAACATTTGTTTTTATATATATATATAATATTTATAATATATAATATTTAACATTTGTGTTTATATATATATATAATATATAATATTTAACATTTGTGTTATATATATATATATGTGTATATATGACACACATTTTAAATACTATATATATATATATATATATATATATATAGTATTTCAAATTTGTGTCATATATATATATATATGTATATATAGTATTTAAAATTTGTGTCTATATATATACTAGGACCGGCGGGACAGTTATAAAAGTGTGGGGGGGGGGGCTCTCCTAAAAAGTGGGGGGGGGCCGGTAAAACACATGCATATATAACTTCATTATTGATGACCGTAAATTGGGGGGGGGGGAATTAAAAAGTGTGTGTGTGTGTGTGGGGGGGCTCAAGACCACCCCCCTGCCCCTCAGTGCCGCCGTCCATGTATATATATATATATAGTATTTAAAATTTGTGTCTATATACAGTGCTTAAAATGTGTGTAATATATATATATATATATATATATATATATATATATATATGGGAAATGAAAAAGGAAAAATCAAAAAAGGATATTTTTTTATATATTTATCAACGTTTCGTCTTTATTTATAAGACTTCCTCAGGATGATAGTTCTAAGAAAAATGTCATGCAAGTACGTGAAAATATTGCATGACATTTTTCCTAAAACTATCATCCTGAAGAAGTCTTATAAATAAAGACGAAACGTTGATGAATATATAAAAAAACCCATCTTTTTTCGTTTTTCCTTTTTCATTTCCCATTACGTCGGATTACCTTCATCCTTCCCTTCTTATTATATATATATATATATATATATATATATAGTATTTAATATTTGTGTTTGTATATTATTATATATATATGTCATTGACGCCAACCACTAATAATCGTCACTGCTTACGCCCGACTCCCCACTGTAAAGGTCACATACCCTGATACTATGGATGACAAAAAAATCATCACGTACAAAATCAATTTTTTTTATTTTATAAAAGCTCTACTCTGTGTTGAGCACTTAAAAATTGTTTTGTCAATATATTTGAACTCGAATAATTACTTTATATATAAATTAACACCACTGAAGAGCTGTGATACAGCGAAACAGTGAATGTGGATGACTATATAACCCCCCTCTTCTCGGGTAGAGCACATCGTGAGGTGATGTCTCTTGCTTAGCGTAATACAAAGCTCTTTGTAAATAAACAAATTGAACACGGTGGAAGCGGCAGTCGGTGTTAATAATATATATATATATATATATACATATATATATATATATATATATATACATATATATATATATATATATATATATATTAATTTTGAATAATATTAAATTATTTTTACCTACATACGCGAACGTTTCGAGCTTTCGCTCTCATCAGGGATGATAATCTCGGACGGTCGCAAGGTTCGAACCCCTGACACAAAGTCAACCTAGACTCCGTAAGAAAGCGCTGTAACCGTTAGGCCACACTCAAGAAATGAATTTAAGTTTTATTTATGCAAAGGGCAGCATATCAAGAAAGACTGACTAGAGATTCTACGAACGTTGTCGGAATATGCCTTATAGCTACGTGTCAGTCTATTTTAAACTTCCCCGAACAGGGCTCAACTTTAATCTTATTAAAGGGGCTTATAATATTAATTTTAAATTAATAATATTAAATTATGTTTACCTACATATTGTAGATATTATTTACGAGCGCTTCTCCGGTGGTAAGAGCTGTTGACTGTTAACCAGATGGTTGAAGGTTCTATGCCAGTCTAGTCACACTGAAGAGCTGTGATACAACGAAACAGTCTGTCTGTGGATAACAAGTCAACGTTGAACGTGCATTATCATTCAGCTGAGCGTGGACAAATAGTCCAGCCGTTTGAATCGAAGCCCCCGTTGTGATGGAGCTATGAAGACATGCGAAAGATGCGGGAAGCTGACGAGGTACACCAAAAACAAAGGAAATAAGTGAAAAGTCGATTCCTCATTAGAACAATCGATTTCTTTGAGTGATCAAAAAGAAAACGCCGACGATGGTGGACGTTCTCACACCGTTTCCGCGGAAGCTTCGCAGTTGTTTTCCAAAGTGAGAGTAATAAAATTATGTCATTTTGATTCGATAAACATCGACATTATCGAAAGCCTTTAACAACATTCACAGCTGAAATTTGATTTAATAACTCAAATATTAAAAAAAAAAATCGAATTAAGAAATTAGCAGTTTCGAACTTGTTCATATGCGCGTTAAACGTTGCGTTTAAATAGTTTTAAACGATAACATACTATATATATATATATATATATATATATATATATATATATATATATATATATATAAGAAGGAATAGGTAAATAAATACCTTTTGAAGCATTAAGATGCGATATCAATTTTTTTTTATAAAAAAGAAAAATAATAAATCGAAACCGATTTTTTTCTTTCTTTTTTTATTATAAACTAGCATTTTTTTTTGTTAGTTTAAAGTGATACAAATATTTCGCCAAAACCTGGCATCCTCGGTGTGTAATATATTTAAAGTATTTATTTACCTATTCCTTCTTAAATTTAACAATAGATGCTTTTAAAAAAGAAATATGAACCTTAAAACACTTATACAAATCACGTGCTGCATTCACGTTCTTCATATTTGATAGTGGGGAAACAACAGCTAACCCATTTGGCCCGGCTGTTATAGCAACAACAAGCCGGTAAGAGAAAAAAAAAATACAAATCCGATGACATCAGGATATATTACACACCGAGGATGCCAGGTTTTGGCGAAATATTTGTATCACTTTAAACTAACAAAAAAAAATGCTAGTTTATAATAAAAAAAGAAAAAAAAACGGTTTCGATTTATTATTTTTCTTTTTTATAAAAAAAAATTGATATCAGCTCTTAATGCTTCAAAAGGTATTTATTTACCTATTCCTTCTTAAATTTAATAGATGCTTTAAAAAAAAAATATGAACCTTAAAACACACACACACATATATATATATATATATATATATATATATAGTATGTTATGAAAATATATTTATGGTAATTAGGCTACAGAGGCTTCCGGAGGGAATCATCAGGCTAAAATGCTAGTGTAGCTTAATTGCCATACATATATTTTCATAACTTACTACAGGGATAAAACACGGAAGCCTCTGTGTAGCCTAATTGCCATAAATATATTTTCATAACTTACTACAGGAATAAAACACGGAAGTCTCTGTGTAGCTTAATTGCCATAAATATATTTTCATAACATACTACAGGGATAAAACACGGAAGTCTCTGTGTAGCTTAATTGCCATAAATATATTTTCATAACTTACTACATAGCTCTACTCACGTATCGATTACTGTTGAAATAAATACTGAAAATTGATACCTAAAAAATTATATCTCCTTATAACATTTTATGTGGATACATGATTATATATATATATATATATATATATATATATATATATATACTACTGGCGTTCTATTGTTTCGCAAAGTTCACTATTTGAAACGTTAATTTAAAATAAGAAACATTACATTCATAAATTTGTTGTAAGCATGAAACAAAATATTTCATTTATTCATGTAGCTAGACATAAATATTTGGTAATTTCGATACAAAATTATTTATCTTCGAAATGTGACCGTAAAGAAAAAAGAAGAAAGAAATTTGCCGTTTGTTTTGCAATTTATAAAAATATCGCAACTGTTTTTATCTACATACGTATACGTTTCATCCTTTCGGGAATCGTCAGTGGAAAGATGAATTATTCATATCGGTCGCCGGACTCGAAACCCGGAACACGAGTGATGTTTCAAACTGAAATTTCGACGTCTTAGCCTACATTATATATATATATATTTCAGATGTATTTCTAGATGAACTTAAAACCAATATTTTGACTGCAACGGGATTAAATAATTTTGTTAAGTTGAAGATCTGAGATCGTAACTTTCAACTTGCTGTATTCTTATACATTATATATATATATATATATATATATATATATATATATCTCACGAACAGATATAGCTACACACGCATATATAGGGCTGTTCTCACGGTCGGAGCTCACAGACGCTGACAGGATCACCACGTTGACGAGACCTCAGATCAAGGGTCAATGTACACTTGCGATAAGGGACTCTGTGACGTCACGAGCCTTTGTGTGGGAAGCTGAGTATTGCCAGTCTGGGTTTTGGAAGCAAGCCGAACAGACGTATTTCTCTATGTAGTCTTCAAATGATTAGGGGAATTAAATTCCCTAAGAGAATACAGGCATGAGATTCCTTTTTAACCCCTCCTCGAAAGTGCTAAGGACAAATAGGAATTAATTACGATAAAGCAGTAATTTGGTCTCTCCCGCAACGTTAGTGAGGCATCTCCATCGACGATAACTGACGCTTGAAATAAAAGCAAAAGTTAAAAAGATTGTTTGTATCGTGAATCGTGGTATGAAGCTTTTTGTTGTAGCGGCGATGTTCACGGCAGTACAGAAGAGAAGAAAAAATTTAACCACTAGACGACATCGAGACGGCGCCCCTCCACGCGACGAGGAAAGAGAGAAGGCACGAGAAATGAAAAGGTATGCAACATATACATTTTTGGTGTTAAAAATGACCAGTTGTTTAAGCGAGAACTGCCACGGCCCATTCCAGGATGGGTATAAAAAAGAGAACTGCCACGGCCCATTCGGAACGGGTATAAAAAAGAGAACTGCCACGGCCCATTCGGGACGGGTATAAAAAAGAGAACTGCCACGGCCCATTCCGGGACGGGTATACGAAGCGAGAACTGCCACGATCCATTCCGGGACGGCTATGCAAGAATACAAATCCATGTTAAATCCTATTGTAATCACCTAAATTACTTACAGTGAAATGGTTACTTTTCTGATGTTTTTATATACTCTACTATCGCTGAACTATTCTGCTCATTACAGATGGACGAGTTCATGTTAAATCAATAAGTATAAATTTTGACTCGCCTAAAATGGACACACTTGATTGGCACAAAATAACAAACATACCCTCAGTCCCTCAGAACAGAACAAATACTACACTTTGATCCTAGTCCGACGGCCGAGAGCAGTAAGGGGTTCTGTCCATCGTTCTCACACGTATCAGTTTGAGACAGCATCTGCCTCGCCCTGTCTCTATTTACTTGCCTCCCCACGGGGGAACAGTTAGACATGAGGTCGGTTCTTAATGTGGGGAAAATTCAGCCCACCAAAAGGAGCACTGTGGATCAAGACAATTTAAAAAAAAAATCCTCAGTCTAGAAGGATTTCTCATCCAATGACCGAATACAGAAAAGTCAACAAAATACACCAAACCAAATACAGGTTACTCAATATGTTCAGAACAAACCGAAGACCAGAAAGCAAGGGAAGAAAAGGACCCACAAAAGGGAATCAGACTAGTAATGGAGTGCTACTACAAAAACAAGGCACGTACGCACGTTATCCCGAAGTTAAGCCATCGATTTTCCAAACTCCTTGTATAGGCTCCCCGTTTCCATTGTCGCTTTCCGTTTCTAATGGACAATGGTACGGACATTTTTCATTCTGCGACCATTTCTCGAATGCTGCCGTAGGCGCCGTAGAAAATTGGATAGTTACAAGAACAAGAAGTGTTTCTATATTACGCTAAGGGCATCGTATTGGAAACATTCAGTCGACAAGGAAAATAAATAAACAACAAAGAACAAACTGGTATATAAACAACTACATAGATCGCCATATAAACAACTACATAGATCGCCATATAAACAACTACATAGATCGCCACATAAACAACTACATAGATCGCCATATAAACAACTACATAGATCGCCACATAAACAACTACATAGATCGCCACATAAACAACTACATAGATCGCCACATAAACAACTACATAGATCGCCACATAAACAACTACATAGATCGCTACATAAACAACTACATAGATCGCTACATAAACAACTACATAGATCGCCATATAAACAACTACATAGATCGCCACATAAACAACTACATAGATCGCCACATAAACAACTACATAGATCGCCACATAAACAACTACATAGATCGCCACATAAACAACTACATAGGTCGCCACATAAACAACTACATAGGTCGCCACATAAACAACTACATAGATCGCCACATAAACAACTACATAGATCGCCACATAAACAACTACATAGATCGCCACATAAACAACTACATAGATCGCCACATAAACAACTACATAGATCGCCACATAAACAACTACATAGATCGCCACATAAACAACTACATAGATCGCCATATAAACAACTACATAAATCGCCATATAAACAACTACATAGATCGCCACATAAACAACTACATAGATCGCCACATAAACAACTGCATAGATCGCCACATAAACAACTACATAGATCGCCATATAAACAACTACATAGATCGCCACATAAACAATTACATAGATCGCCATATAAACAACTACATAGATCGCCATATAAACAACTACATAAATCGCCATATAAACAACTACATAAATCGCCATATAAACAACTACATAGATCGCCACATAAACAACTACATAGATCGCTACATAAACAACTACATAGATCGCCATATAAACAACTACATAGATCGCCACATAAACAACTACATAGATCGCCACATAAACAACTACATAGATCGCCATATAAAGAACTACATACACAATATATAAAACAAGTATATAAATAAGTAAGTATATAAATAAGTAAGTATATAAATAAGTAAGTATATAAATAAAGTCGGGTTGATTGCGTACAAACTAAGTTATTTTGGGTGCAGACAAATAAAAATACCTATGTATTGTAAAAAAATATTGAAATAACGTATCGTTCACCATTTTTCCATAACGTTTTCTCGTTTTTAAAAAGATTACGAGAAAAATATGTACATAGAAGGAAATTCCTAAAATAAACAGTTTTAAAATTTTCTTTCAATAAATAAAGTTGCGTATGTGTAATTTTTATTTTTTATTTTTATAATTTTATTTTATAACATCTATTACAAGCGAAGATTGGATATCTGTCTGTCTGAAGCCGAATATATACTATTGCTTTGAAGCATCGTACTATTGTATTATTATTTCATGCCATATTCAGTTTATTATTACTATTTCAGACTAAGGAGAGTAGAAAGTGACTAACGTTGGGTTCGTAACTCTCGCTTCCCTTATTTTGTCCTTTAGTCCTCACATTCCATGAGCGATGTTTCTGATAGAGGGGGGGGGAGAATTACTGTTTTCTGGATCGGAATCTATCCATCTAACATCTGACCTTGAAGTAGTATTTTTTAAGCTCCTTACATCAAGTGGCTTCATGTTTTGTCTGGGGCGATTTCCATACAAAAATACGGTTGCTTCGATAACGCAAAATTATTTGAAAAGTTATCGAAAGAGGTGGAGAGTGTTTGAAATCTGGGGAGACTGGTTGTCACTCAGATTCTAGAGGAACACCGATGATTATTGTCAAGAAGCAATCACTGATAATAGGTTGTGTGTTGACTTCTCGTGAGTATATATATATATATGTATATATATATGTATATATATATGTATATGTATATGTATATATATATGTATATGTATATATATGTATATATATATATATATATATATGTATATGTATATATATATATGTATATGTATATATATGTATATATATATATATATATATGTATATGTATATATATATATGTATATATATATATATATGTATATGTATATATATATGTATATATATATATATATGTATATATATATATATATATGTATATATATATGTATATATATATATATATGTATATGTATATATATATATATATATATGTATATATATATATATATATATATGTATATGTATATATATATATATATATATGTATATATATATGTATATATATATATATATATATATATATATATATGTATATATATATGTGTATATGTATATATATATATATATATATATATATATGTATATATATATATATATATGTATATGTATATATATATATATATGTATATGTATATATATATATATATATATATATATACTAATGATAATAGAATTAACGATAAGTGAAGTATCGTAAAGTGATCTATCGCGATAAAGTAAAGCACAATACGTTGAGTAGAGCAATCAATTTTAAAGAAGGAAAGATTAAGATGAAAAATTGCATAAAATTACATAAAATTGATACAAATTTTATTACATCGAAAGTTCAGATGCAAGGAGTTACATTAATCCTCAAACCATGGTTTTTCAAAAGATAAACCTCTTCTCATCAGAGGACCTAGTTCAATTTCACTTTGAAAAATTGAATAAAATAGAAAGGTTGAGGATAAAGAAATAAATGGCCGGGACGAAAAATGGTGGCAGTATTGAGTAGCCATTTTCGAAGACAACAGGGGACGCTATGGTGCAGATAGCAAAATAGAAAAAGTTCGTAGAATTGGAGAAAGTTTTTAACAATTTTTACAGGGTTTCAAGTAAAAGGTAGAGGGTTCAAAAATATCTCACTTTGTCCGTAGGGATTCGTACTCCGTTATGTGTATAGTTCCGTATAGTGACAAGTAAAGATCCTGGACTGATATTTTAAATATCCAGAGTTTTATCTTTGAAAACCCATGGTTTAAGGATTAATGTAACTCCTTGCATCTGAACTTTCGATGTAATAAAATTTGTATCAATTTTATGTAATTTTATGCAATTTTTTATCTTCACCTTTCCTTCTTTAAAATTATATATATATATATATATATATATATATATATATATATATATAAAATATTTGTTGTTGTTTATTATCTATGTACGTATACGTTTCTTCCCTTTTCAATCAGGACTCATCAGCATAGAGATATGACTATTCACTACCGGTCGTACGATTCCAAACCCTGGATTACAAGTATTTTTCAACTTACATCCAACGTCGTTAACCGCGCGCCCAATATTTGAATAGCCGATAAACAATGATAATTCAACACATATAAAAGCGGCTTGATGTCGAGGCATTCTACTTCTATTAAAGAAGGAATGATACATATAAAGCAAGTGACGCCATGCTGTGTTTGTACTACCATTTAGAGTGCTCTACTTATTTTTACGAGGAGCGACAAATATAAAATATTTGTTGTTGTTTATTATCTATGTACGTATACGTTTCGTCCCTTTTCAATCAGGACTATATATATATATATATAATATGCATGCGAGTAGAAAAATACACCAGAGTACCTAATTTTAATACAAGGGAGGTGGTTTACTTACATACTATACAATTAATATTCCATCGAATGGTACCCGTGTTTCACGATACCAACCCCCTCCTATATAAAGACTCAGTAGAACAATGTGGCAGAACGTTCGTCTGCCATTAAAATGGTTACGAACCAGCCATTGTCGTTGATACTTGTTCTACATTTTGATAGCTGAGGAATGTTCTGCACCATTGTTTTAGCTCTTTGGACTAGCAGAGGGGTGACTTCGCGAAACTCGCGTACGATTCGATGGTATCTTAATTGGAGAGTATATTAATAAAACACTCACCTACACATGAATTACCTGCTGGAGAGTTTGAATTACCTTCTGGACACCCTCCTAGAATGTCTTCGGTCTCTCTATACAAGGGTGTGTCAGGGCAACCTGACACGAGGATACTCCCCCTATGATAAACCCTGAACAAATATTCAAAATAACATAATATTCGAAGCCCAAATAATATCCTTGGACACGGCTATACACTTGCTCATACGAGGAATAGTGCACCACCTCCTAGTGATGTTACATCAAGTAATAACACTTAGCTGGATACTCCACCAGACTAGATGAATTCTTGTCCTGGAATCCGGTAAGATTAAGTGACCACAATAATAATTTACTATAACATAGTAAACTGGTCAATTGGGGAGAAAAAAATTAATATTATTAACTTTTTTACTTACTACACGTTTCACAGGTAAAAGAGAACTTTAATGGAATATTCGAATATCTATGTATCTCATATTGAGATGAAGTTTTAACCCCAGGAAGGAGCCCCTTGATGTCTGAGAACTTCGACTGAAGTAAAATGAAACAAACAAGTGAATATATAATGTATTATTTCATGCATCTACACATGTAATATTATAAAAATATTGTGAATATAAATTTTTCAGTATTTACTTCAACAGTGCCAATACGTCAGTGGACCTAAGCAGTACCTGATGATTTCCCCCGAGAATGAAACGTGGAAAGTTTCTGTATAACTTACTTGCTATAAACAAATATGTATACATATATATGTATACATATATATATATATATATATATTATTTCATGTATATGCACATTTTCATAGAAGGTGCTATACTATATTGTGTTGAATTTTTAAATATTTACTTCGACAGTGCTCAATATGCAAGTAGAGCTTAGTAATAGTAGTATGAAAATGTCTATGGCACAACTAATATATATATATATATATATATATATATATATATATATATAGTAGTAAGTTTTTGAAAGGCTGTGGGCAATGCTAATTCCGGATAAGATGCAAGTTGTAAGGAACAAAAACAATAAATCGATCGAATACGAAATATGACTTACTATTTACTTTTCATAAAATCTTACATAACAAGAGTGTTTTTAGCTGTTTGTGTGATATATATATATATATATATATATATATATATATATATATATAGTAGTATTAAAATAAGTGATTATGTATATTGATGAAGTTAATGGCAATGGATTGAGGTTGGAAAAGGTGGCTAAACAAATTGACGATTGTAGCTATTATAAGAAACAATGACGCAATCGCATTTCAATATAGATTCATCAAATGTAATAAATTTTATTTTAGAAACTATCCATATTTATGTAAGTAAATACAATTTACTTTCAATTTATCGGCCATTCTTTGTCGCTACTCTTCTTGAAAGAGAAATAAATCACATAAATCCATTAACATATTCCTCCGATTACCATCGGACTACGATGTCCATTAATCAGCAGATGCATACAGAGACAAGAGTTTGTCTGCCTCCCCCTCTCTCTCTCTATTAAAACTTACGCACTTACTTCATTATATATGGATTTTTTTCTAGAACACATTTACAATACATATTATGAATCTATCCATCTAAAGCTTATCGTTGGCTAGTTTTTTCACTTTGAAGGAGTATATTTTTTAGCTCTTTACATCAAGTGGCTTCATGCTTTGTCTGGAGCGATTTTCATTAGCAAACAAAAGTAGTAGCATTATATAGAAATAGTATTAAGTAGTAGTATTCTTGATTTTTTTTATATACAAGTAATTTTGTTTATTATTTTGCCATTTAATTAACATACGTCTTCACGGTGCAGACACACGTATGTATACTACATGAGTGTACCCCTTTCTCTAAATGCTGACAAGGACATTACAGATATTAGAAGGTGGTTAGATAAACAAAGTGAAAGGGGACAAGAGAAATACATAGAAAGCTAAAAGAGAGATGATTAAAATTATAAAATAATATATAGAGATTATTAAAATAATAGAGATTATTAAAATAATATAGAGATTAGATAGAAATATAGAGATTAATTATAGAGATTATAGAGATAGAGGTAAAGAGATTAAAATTATAGAGATTAACATTATAGAGATTAACATTAGAGAGATAAAAATTATAGAGATTAGATAGAAATATAGAGATTAATTATTAAGAGATTATAGAGATCAAAATTATAGAGAGATTAAAATTATAGAGATTAAAATTATAGAGAGATTAAAATTATAGAAAGATTAAGATTATAAAAAGATTAAGATTATAAAAAGATTAAAATTATCGAAATATTAAAATTATAAAGAGATTAAAATTATAAAGAGATTAAAATTATAAAGAGATTAAAATTATAAAGAGATTAAAATTATAAAGAGATTAAAATTATAAAGAGATTAAAATTATAAAGAGATTAAAATTATAAAGAGATCAAAATTATAAAGAGATCAAAATTATAAAGAGATCAAAATTATAAAGAGATCAAAATTATAGAGAGATCAAAATTATAGAGAGATCAAAATTATAGAGAGATCAAAATTATAGAGAGATCAAAATTATAGAAAGATCAAAATTATAGAAAGATCAAAATTATAGAAAGATCAAAATTATAGAAAGATCAAAATTATAGAAAGATTAAAATTATAGAAAGATCAAAATTATAGAAAGATTAAAAATAATAGAGAGATTATTAAAACTAGCTGGTTTTACCCGTTCGCTACTCGAAATACTCGAAAACATTTAAAATAATAATAAACATTTCATTCATAACTGTTGTAAACACGAAAGAAAATCTCACATTTATTCATATGGATAGATAAACATTAACATTTTCGTAATTTTAAATACAAATTTATTGATCTTTTAAATCTGATCTTAAAGGAAAACAAATAAAATCAATTTGCCGCTTCACTTGCAATTTAGAAATAGATCGGAGCTGATTGAAAATCACGTCAGTCTCTCTAAAGAAAGGAACACTTTAACACAAAATGCTGAACATTTGTCCAAGAAATCAAACAATATTGCGAAACAGAATTCTTTGTTATATTAAAATCAAAACAATTATTGAATAGAAAACAATAACAAATTATAGTTAATTAATAAAATGTCCTTTTTAAAAATCAATATGCAAATTAGTCAACCTTTTAACTTACATCGCATATAAATAAGCAGTATATAAAAAAGACGGGTCTATTGTGTCACATTGAATTAACTTGGAATAGGACGGGTTTAGTTTACTGTTAGTGTATGAGC
>OY744535.1:15290297-15307404 GCA_963556195.1 Sepiola atlantica
TCAATTATCGTCATCATTTTTTTATGGTAATAGTAACTACTTTAAAAAAAAACAAATTCAATTTTGACTTCATATTTAAAACATGCAAAAGAACGGACATGCTGGCCTGAGGATGTCGAGTTTATTTAAGCTACCACTGAAACATGTTTTAAATATGTAGCCAAATTATGTTTGTATGAATACAGCTTTTGTTTATAACAAGTATATATATATATATATATATATATATATATATATATATATATATATATATAGTCTCGGAAGTTTCTCAACCATTAAAACTATATAAAAAAAACAAACAAACCTTAAGTCCCAAATCGTTCAGTGGAAAATTACTCATGTAAGTCAATTTAGTTTTTACAGTTATTATATTAGTTTGCTTCTAACATTATTTAAGGGATCATCAGTTGTTTACCATGAAAAATTGTTTCGGATATTTAAAAACAAGACAGTATTTAATTTCATGGCTTCCCAGCAGAGTTGATCAGACCCCACTTCCCTTAAAAGACAAAAACATAAACGTTCCGTATACTAAACCTAAGTTTTGTTCCGTATAAATGTTTTGGTAACTTATATTAGTTATTAAAAAAAAAAAAGTCCTCCTTACCTGTGTTGTTTGTCTGTCTAATAAAATGTATCCGTTACTTACAATATATTATTGTATATTATATTATATATATTCGAATGTGTAATTTGAAAATAACACCTGATGACACACGTATTAAGCGGTTAGTCTATCGAAATATTATATAATAATAATAATAATAATAATAATAATAATAATAATAATGATAATGATAATAATAATGATAATAATAATAATAATAATAATAATAATAAAGATAATAATAATAATAATAATAATAATAATAATAATAATAATAATAACCAGTTAGCGTCTGTGATATCAGGTTTTATTTTGAAAATATACAGTGCTATCGCTTTTTTAAATATAATGGCAATTTCTGCATTGTCTTTAATAAACTATGACATTTCATTGATATACTAGGTGTACGTACCGGCGTTGTCCGGGTGCTCTATTATTTGCGTAAATACGATTTAGTATAAAAGCATTTTATTTATTGTGTGACATTTAATAAGTCATTTTTTACGTTGACACGGATTATTCCGACGGGGCTGTCCAGGCAATTTTTAAATGGCCAGAGTGCTCACCTCTCGAGTGTTGGCTTATCTAATCCCATTTTCCCGAACTTGTGTCACATCTTACCTTGTGGGAGGTAGATAAATAAAACGGATCATTTGGCCTTTTGGTGAGGAGTAAAGTGTATTATATGTTCTAATAATACACTTCATATTTCCTAGAGAGCGAGAGAGAGACAAAAACCGAGAGAAATTAGAAAAGGAAAGAAAGATAGAGAGTGAAAAAGAGAATAAAGAGAGAGTGAAAGAGAGAGAGAGAGAGAAAGAGAGAGAAAAGAAAGAGAGAAAAGAGAAAGAGATAAGAGAGAGAGAGAGAGAAAAGAGATAAGAGAGAGAGAGAGAGAAAAGAGATAAGAGATAAGAGATAAGAGATAGAGAGAAAAAAGAGAGAGAGAAAAGAAAGAGAAAGTGAAAGTGAAACGCTAACCAGTTACTGTTTGGGGGTTAAAAAAACTAGAAGCGAATCCATTTCAAAAGAATTGTTTATTTTCCAGGAGAAAAAAAAAGGGATTTGACCCGATTTCGTTTCATTTCGTTTCGTTTCGAGATATAAAAAAACAAAACAAAAAAAAAAACACGGATTTAACTTAAAGCATATTCGTCTATTCACTTAAAAAAAAGCAACCACCCAAAACGTCTTGTTGTCTTTTTTGTTTGTTTTTATCGTTTATTTGAAGTCAGTGATATCAGTGCATGAGAAACAGATTCACGATGGAACCAATGAGAAAGGTAAATAAATGGAACAGTAAGACAGTCTTAGGTCGCTCTATCACACACACACACACACACATATTTATATATATATAGAATTAAAGTTCACCAACCGATTGAGAATGGTCGTATTATAGACGACTGAAATATTTCTATACAAAATGAGTTTTTGAGTTTATTTTTGCTAGTTGTTGAATTGCTTATCCTTTATTCCATTTTATTTTTACATTCTGTCCGAAACATTGTTTCTTTTTCCTCATAATATATATATATATATATATATATATATATATATATATATATTATGTGTGTGTGTGTGTGTTTATATTTAGGCATCATTTTCTCATTTACGCAAACATTAAGAAATCGTTATGTGATGCCAACCATCGTTGCTGAATTTAAATCGTCAACGATTTCCTCGAACAATGCGAAAAACGTTCTCTGCGCGTTTCTCCGCTGTATTTTTTAAAAATTATCTCCTTTCTCCAGCTTATGACACCTGAGGATGATTCAACGAAGAGTCGAAACATTCGTGAAACCTATGAAAAATTTATTTATTTTTTTATTTATTTTAATACCAAAAAGACCATAAAAAAAATTGAAAAAATAAAAAAAGGTATAATTAAACAGACGGATCCTGTTATTTTTAACAATGTTTGCGTAAATAAATAATATATATACATACATATACGTCTCTACACACACACACACACACACACACACACACACACACACATTTATACACGTACATACATTTTTACGCATATGCGTGTTTATTTGTCGCTCCTCGTAAAAATGTAGAGTACTGTAATGGTAGTACTAACACAGCATGACGTCACTTGCTTTATAATGCATCATTCCTTACCTAGAAGTAGAATGCCTGGACGTCAAACCGCTTTAAAAAGTGTTAAAATTATCATTGTTTACCAGCTATTCAGAATTGGCCGAGCGGTTAGCGACGTTGAATTTGAGTTGAAAAATACTTGTAATCCAAGGTTTCGAATCGCATGACCGGTAGTGAATAGTCATATCTCTCTGCTGATGAATCCCGGTTTAAGGACGAAACGTATACATAGATAGATAACAATAACAAATATTTTATATATATATATATATATATATATATATATATATATGGGAGAGGCGAGAGAGAGAACATTATTATATACGCCCACATACGTAAGTAGATTTAGGCCTATGCTTTTTGGATGTGTTTGGTCCTTGTCATTGTTTAAATCTAACGATTGTTGCATTCTTTGTCTGAGAACATCCAAATGCCTTGATGCATTTCTGGTCAGGTACAATGATTGTATAACAAAGAACCAACAACTGATTGACTCCAAATGACAGACGAACGCAAAGGACAAAACAAACAAAAACACCAAACATAAGAGCTTAACAGATGCATAGAAACAGGTTTCACCCCATCCCTAAAAAAATAAAAAAATAAACAAAATGACGGCAAAAAGAATCAAATAACTGGAGAAAGCAATACGCTTTACAATTCGAACTTTAGAAAAATACAAGTTCAACGGACACAGTTCCACCGTCGTCTTAAGAATAAAAAGTATGGAAGCCGAGCATTGATAAAACTTTCAGTTGTTCACGTACGTTCATTACTATGCAATGAGATGTTCATACCATTCCAGAGATCGCAGAAAAGAGTCTATAAAAGAAAAAAGAAACAAATGAACCCCCTTACTTATTCAGAAATACACATTTCAAACGAGAGGATAACTACAGGACTTGCACGTATTTTTCTGGTACCAATGAGCTATCGCTTATCAAGGCCTAGGGCCCACTCGAGGATAAGGGTTAATGAATTTGTCAGATGATCGGCGAGACAACGCGATGGTTAAAACTGTGCAGAATTTTATTATTAAAAAAGACGACTCATCGAGAATTTGTTTACATTGGACTTGAAAACTATTATGTTGTAGTCATCTGGGAAGCAACACCGTGTACAACACCAATGCTAAAGGGTTAATTGATTTTGGCTTTTTTATGCTGATATACCCTATCCCGTCACTGAATGGACTCTTTCTGACTATATATAGAGTCGGCTTGAACAATCAGCAGAAGCGCAAAATGAGGAAGCCGTCTCTGCCAAACCCATTACTTTTGTACTTCATGTTAATACAACTTATTGCTAATTACCTTCTGTCTGTGTTGTTCCTTTTCGGCCCTTTAAATCAACAGCACTTGTTGTTCAAGCCGACCTTATTCATTAGATCAGGAAGGGTCTATTCAGTAATGGAATGAAATAGATCACTAACAGCTCTCCAGTATCCATAAATTATTGCTTTATTAGAACCCCCCCCCCCAAAAAAAAACCCTCTATAATTCACGCATAAAAAAGCCAAAAATATCGAACATTATTTGTAGTGTAATTTCTAGGATTTAGTTTTATATCGATTTAAATGAGAACTGTTGATAGAGAGCAACGCAGTTACGTTTTTATATGTCCAGGTGACCAGAGAAATGTTTGAGAGAAATATTATCTTCACTAATAATGAAGCTTTCCGTACATAACCCTCGTTTTATGTAAAATACTCATGGACTATATAGCCATGTTTGAAGAAAAATGGCTGCCTAACCAGCAGTCATTACAGTAATCGTGGCACAAGGCAAAAAGACGGCAACTATTTGCGTGGCCATGGATCATTTATGGCGGCAGAGAGAGTTAGCACAATTTTCCCAACGTCCAAAAAACTGTCTTATATCCCATTTAAATCACTCTCCCGCCGCTGTAGTGATAGTAAGCCGTCAATCAGAACGCCTCACCTTCCCCTGTTTGCGGAGAATATTTAGCCTTGTTTTGAAAATAACCCAGGTCATAGAGTACGGGAAAGCTACGGTCAAACCATATGCATGCTGACAGCCATTAACGACGGATGCCGACGACAGTATCACAAACACTAGATGGTCTTTAGATTCCAGGAAATCATTTATTAAATAAATATCTTTACCCACCCAAAGTTGTCCGGGGTGGGTTTTTTTTTTACTTTCATTTTATTTTTTATTTTTTTAGCACAAGTGTCTCACGTAACTGAGCTATTCCCGCTGTCTATATCTCTTGTAATTTTAAGCATGCATATTTGTATTTTTGGATAATGGCCATGTGAGGTCGGACGCATCTTGAAGTGGACGTATGTGTGGGGGAGATCGTTGGGTTTGGCTTGCGCGATTTAGTGCGGGTGGACTCGTACAATCGAGTGCAGAATAAACTGGTTCTCACAGTCAGAGCTCATGGACGTTGACAGGGCCACACGTTGACGAGACCTCAGATAAAGGGTCAATGTGCACCTTTGTACTGGCTTAAAGACCTACACCTGTTTCTGCTATGTAGGCCACCATTGAAAAATGTATAAAATTGCGTCTATTTGAAAAATCTTCTGATCGAAGAAGAAATTATTTCTTGGGAGAAATTGAATCAAAATACATATTTTTTTTTGTGTGTGTAAATAACATGGACGAACGTTAAAGAAACGAAACTGAAGTACCAAAATAATAAAAAAAATAATTATGTAGCAAGAAAGCCATTATTCGCCTATTTACTCTAAAGTAGACATGAAGAAGTTCGCGCGCTCATCAACGCAAATCTGAACAACTACGAAGATTTGCTGACAACTGTAAGAAAAAGAAAGCTTGGATGGTATGGTCACGTGACAAGGGGCAGTGGTCTCTCCAAAACCATCCTGCAGGGAGCAGTGCAAGGCAAGAGAAGGAGAGGTAGACAACACAAAAGATGGACGGACAACATCAAAGAGTGGACGGGCTACAACTTCGCTACAACCCAGTCCATTGCCCATGACCGTCAGAAGTGGAGACAGCTGGTGTGGAGTTCATTGGTGCAGCGCCCCTACGACCCAGGAGGGGGTTAAGGGACCAAGTCAAGTCACGTCAAGACATTTAGAATGACAAAATAACTGTAGGTAACGACTAGGCCGAGATAATAGTCATCGCTAAAATCTTTACAAATATTGAAGAGTTCGAATGAAAACAAGTCGATAGACGCCATTTTGTAAAATTGCGAAACCAGCACTACAAAGCGTGTTGCATTTCAACACTCGAGTGCACCGTCAAATCATGTTTTACATAATGTGATATCGGCTTAATTTGGTTTTGCTTTCAATTAAAATAAGTTTTTAGTCAAAGTCTATTTTTGTACACGTTCGTTCTCTCTTTCTTTTCAATTTAAAGAAATTGGATTTATCGCGTTTTGCATTCAAACTCTTCAAATATAACATCTTCTCCGTTGTTATAGAATGAACTGTTTATAGAACTACCACAATGAACCTTGGAAGAGATTGGTGAAGTAAATCCAACAAATAGAAATATCATCATTCCCTCTTGAGGAGATGTTGAAAACGAGAGAATAAACACGAACGCATATATAGAAACTAGTTGAAAAACCAGCCTACAACTTGCCAAGGGTAATCGCAATACACTTAGAATATATCGTCTTCATTATTGAGGTTGGAAGAAGGTATTTATAAACAAGATAAGAGAGAATGCTTGTGCATGTCTTGAGTAATTATTTGTCTTTACCCGGTGTTGTCCGGGAGCGTTTACTTATGTTTTGGAAAAATAGAAAATGTTTATTTGCTCATAGCTGTTTTTTCTGAAATCGGACATTGAGAACCGGTGTTTATCCATAAAAGTCCCATTATTTTAGGTCGTGATTTTTAGTTTCGCTTTTCCTGGATGCACACGTGGGAATCAATCATGCAGAAAATTTGTGAAGTAGTCGTACCACCCTGAGACGTTTGTTTTTAAAAAAAGATTTCAATAAGAGAGTTAGTCCGCGAAAAGACAATTCCGTAGGGAAGTTTCTGTATTTGATACGTTATTACTATGATACGTTATTACTATGATACGTTATTACTATGATACGTTATTATGATGATACGTTATTATGATGATACGTTATTACTATGATGCGTTATTACTATGATGCGTTATTACTATGATACGTTATTACTATGATACGTTATTACTATGATACGTTATTACTATGATACGTTATTACTATGTTTCATGCGTTAGGTTGTCTGAAAATGTGAATTTGTAATATATTTAAATTTCGTTAAATTTCCATTTATCAAAATCTATTATACTATTTAAACATTCAAATTATAAAAAAAAGGTTTAATTTGATAATTAGTTTTAAATATCTTAGAAAAAAAAATTAAAAATTCCAATTATAAAAAAACAGTTTGATTTTATTATGCCTTTATAAGTAAAAACATTGTTAAAAACAAATTATTAATCTCCCCCGCCCCCCCCCCAAAAAAAATCCGCTTCACAATATAATAAGGGATTATTTTAGATTAACACCGTTCGAAATTTCCGATTTCAGAAACGGCGGCCACGAGCAAATGGATAATTTCTAATTTACTTCTATTTTCGTTTGGCTTAAAAAAAGCTACGCCGTTTGTTTTCTGACAATTTTTAAATAGGATATTCAAAGGTAAATGGTTATTAAATAATTTAACATGACGCAATTAATATTGTTTTTCTGTCCTATTAGATATTAAATATTAAAAAAAAAAAGTATTCAAAGAAAATCTAGTTAAATGACGTCATCCGATTGCAAAATACTCTCGTAGGCGAAGAAAGAAAAGGACGAAGAAAGACGTAAAAAGAAAAAACAAAGGAAATAACAAAGAAGCAAAAAAACAAAGAAAAAGCAAAGGAGAAGACGAAAAAGAAAAAGAGAAAGAGAATGAGGGAAAAAACGAAGAAGTACGAAAAGACGAAGACATATAAACGACAGAGAGATAAGATTGGAAGTTCAGCTGCCACACCACCACTGCGACTACAGCCATTCTGCCGAACGCACTAAATGCACAGTGAGAGCTGGACAACACTCAACTACGTCTTTCTAGTATAGATATAAACTAGTAGAATTACAGTACAGTCTGTAATGACGCCCCCTCCTCTCCAAAACATGATTAGATTACTTGGAAAGATAACTCGTTTTAATCCTCTTACAATTCTCGACGACTTTCGTTAAATAATGATCATTTCTGGTCAAATTAGATTAGCAACTCAATCTCAGATTAGAATTCAAACCAGAAAACGTTTTTGTATTAGAAAAAAAGAAAAAAAAATTTTTCCCCGGAAAAAACGAGACAAATAACTTCAGACTTTAACAGCAAAGTTTTTTCCGGCAGAATTCAGAAGACGATCTATCAGGAATTTCTCTCTCATCAAATCTTTCTTGGAGTTCATACATCAGATCCATTGCTCTTTTTGATTCTCGTAAATTAGGTTCTTTCTATCGCTCCAAACGCTTTCTCACACCTAAAGCTATTCTCTATATCTACAAATTTACAATCAGACCATGTATGGAGAACTGTTGTCATATTTGGGCTGGTGAATCTCTGTCCCATTTGAGGGTTCTTAATAAGGTGCAGAAACGTATCTGTAATTTGATTGGCTACATCCTTTCTTCTCTGCGCCCTCTCTCTCTCTCACATACGTCATGTTGCTAGTCTTTTCTTTAAATACTATTTAGCATGTGTTCTTCAGAATTATGTGATCTATTTCCAGCTTCTTTTGTTCCAGCTCGTTTGACTCGTTAGTCTAGTGGTCTCTATCAATTCGCTGTTTTGATGCCTCATTGTAATACAGCTTCCTATTCCGGTCACGTCACCTAATCCAGTAGCTTCTTTCCAAGAAATGCAGGCTTGCGGAACTCTCTTCCTGCTGACTGTTTTGCTTCTACCTATAACATTGGTCTTCTCAAGACTAAGGCCAATAGACATCTCTTGTCTTTGCGATAATCATATTTGCTTTTGTTAGCTGCTTGCATCAAGTGCCTTCATGCTATGTCCGCAGAGATTTCCATAAAAAAAATTAACCGACTCCAAGACCCCATTTACTTTTTACTACTTTGTCTACCTGACTGATTTATCCGGAAGTACAGGAACATGAGGATAGCGTGACAACGTAACCGTGGTTTAGCCAGTTTCTATACTATTCCACCACTCTTTCGAAACATAGGACAATACGATCCATCATGTTTTAGGTCTCTCAAAGACTGTTAAAGTACCACGATGTCTGACCACGCAAATAACATGAACAATTCTAGAGCCGATGACCCTAAAAGTTCCTGGTTAGTCAGTGCAAATTGCCACGTGCTAATACGTCAAGTCACGCCTGGCAAACATCTTATTCGTCTACCCTAAGAAAGTCCTACTCATGGCGATATTAGGCGAATGATATTAGGGGAATTATATTAGGCAAATTATATTAGGCAAATTATATTAGGCAAATTATATTAGGCAAATTATATTAGGCAAATTATATTAGGCAAATTATATTAGGCAAATTATATTAGGCAAATTATATTAGGCAAATTATATTAGGCAAATTATATTAGGCAAATTATATTAGGCAAATTATATTAGGCAAATTATATTAGGCAAATTATATTAGGCAAATTATATTAGGCAAATTATATTAGGCAAATTATATTAGGCAAATTATATTAGGCAAATTATATTAGGCAAATTATATTAGGCAAATTATATTAGGCAAATTATATTAGGCAAATTATATTAGGGAAATTGTATTAGGGAAATTGTATTAGGGAAATTGTATTAGGCGAATGATATTAGGCGAATGATATTAGGGAAATTATATTAGGGAAATTATATTAGGGAAATTATATTAGGGAAATTATATTAGGGAAATTATATTAGGGAAATTATATTAGGGAAATTATATTAGGGAAATTATATTAGGCGAATGATATTAGGCGAATGATATTAGGCGAATGATATTAGGCGAATGATATTAGGCGAATGATATTAGGCGAATGATATTATCGGTCATGTGACCTCTTCTCTACCTCTGGGTTGTGAGAAAAAAAGTTCAGTTTAGAACTAAGCATTAAGAATCGAAGCTGTCCTTCACCAATTGGCTAAAATCAGAGTTCCGATGGTTGCTACACTCTGTAGAGGTATTGCCCTGTACAGTTTCAGGAGGTCCACTCTCCCAGGCTTTGTTTTCTCTTTGAGAAGGGGTTAGGTTATTGCCAATCGCCCGAGGCGCCCTTACTGGGGAATGCCGACGGGGCTGTTCAGACATGTTGGCTGACAATGTTTGCTAATCCTAGTGTGCTGACTAACCACACCTGACCGTGTGTCTAGCCCCCCCCCCCCCGGAGAGGAGCTAAATAAAAAATACTTTGACCTTGTGTCTAACCTCCTGAGGTAAATAACTCCACCAATCTCCCGGTCAAAAAAATAAACGGTAAACTTTCGTAATTGTTGTGACTCTGTTTAGGGGTCGAAATGGAGACACGGAACACGGGGTTAGGTGAACAATATATATTGAAGAAAAGATATGTACAGAGAACAAAAGAAGTGGTAGACTGGAGTTGAATCCAATTACGAGAAGCCTAAATGCTTCCAGTATTTGATTAGGAATGGACAAGTCCAACTGTTCGTCATATAAGTACGGAAATTTGATATAAACAATTTTTATTCTTGTCTTCACTAACATTTAGCTTCTATTAACATTAATGTATTATTAAATTCAATAACTACAAGAAACCTCTTCAACCACCGATTGTAATGGCAAATAAAACCCTACACTCTACCTGAGCGATCATCATTCAAACTCCTTGGCCTAACTTTCACAGACAACATGAATTAGAATAAATATATTGAAAACATTGCCAGGGCAAGCATGGAGTATTGTTGCCACATCTACTTTCCTTCAACAACTACAAGAAACCTATTCAACCACCGATTGTCATGGCAAATAGCACCCTACCTGAGAGTTCCTCATTCAAACTCCTCGGCCTAACTGAATTGGAATAAATACATTGAAGACATTGCCAAGGCTGCCGCAAAGAAGGTGGGCTCCCTCTACCGTGCTAGTAAACTCCTTACACCTGACATTATCCTATATCTCTACAAAGCCACCATCCGCCCATGCATGGAGTATTGTTGCCACATCTGGGCTGTTGCATCATCCACTAGTCTCTCTCCCTCTCTCTCTCTCTCTCTCTCTCTTAGACAAGATCCCAAAAAAGAGTCGCCAACTTAATAGGTCCCTCACTATCTACCAAGCTCCAGCCCCTGTCACATCGCCGCAACGTTGCTTCCTTATGCCTGTTTTACAAGTACTTCAATTGTGCTCTGATGAACTTGCTGTTCTGGTGCCCCCACGACGCATATTCACTAGACCAACCCGACAATCTGCCAAATCTGATTTATTCACTGTGGAGGTCCCCGGATGCCGAAGAGCGTTCTACTGAAAAAGCTTATTTTCTCGTGCTGCTGGACTCTGGAACTCCCTCCCTGCTCCCTGTTTTCCTGACGGTACTGACATGCAGAAATTTAAAATTAATGTAAACAGACATCTCGCGCACAGCTCCTAATTTAAGTGCCCCCCAAACTCTTACCATTTTTCTCAGTAGCCCCTTACGTTTACAGTGGCGGCCTGCCTTGTTTGGGGTGAACTATGTTAAAAAAATGCAATATGTATCGTTTTCACACACGTTTGGCTGCCTTCCAAAAATACTGTTCTAATGAATGTACTCCCAAATATCTGCATACTCATGCGTTATTGTCTTTCGCCTCCGCCAACATTATATGGTGTGCGGACTAAAGTCCACCGGACAAAAGCCCACCGGACAAATGTCCACACGACAAAAGCCCACCGGACAAATGTCCACACGACAAAAGCCCACCGGACAAATGTCCACACGACAAAAGCCCACCGGACAAATGTCCACACGACAAAAGCCCACCGGACAAAAGTCCACCGGACAAAAGTCCACCGGACAAAAGCCCACCGGACAAAAGCCCACCAGACAAAAGCTCACCGGACAAAAGCCCACCAAAACAATTTAAACACGGGCAAAAGCCAATCAACGTAAAAATAAATTAATTTTTTAAAATTAAAAAAAAAGAAGTTTTTTATATATATTTTTTCGGTTTGAAATTCTTTAAACCTTATTCTCCTTTTAAATTAATGTAAAAAAAAAAATTCAATTAATGGAGAATTGTAAAACTGGTGACTGCTAAACTCTCAAATCGCTATTTCCACTGAATGTAGTTAAAAGGGCACACGTTGATAAAGAGAAAAAAGAAATGGTACAAATACATGCAATAATTCAATCTGAATTATCAGAGTACAAAGAAAATGTGTTCGTACGAACGAATGAAATGTGTACTTACTGTTAACGTTGAGGTATACCCAGGTTCCGTTTATGCGGTCCTTCTTGCTGCTTATTTTGCCCTCCTGTATGTCCTTCACCGAGAGAATACTGCACTCATACCAGCCTTCGTCCTGCGTCCGGATATGACTAATCTCTAACGACGTGTCTCGGACAATCTTGAGCCGGCCCTTGAATCTTTGGTTGATCTGTGCTGGGTAGTTGCCGAATTGCATATACACGGGTTTGTCTAGCCCCGCTTTGCTCCAAGAAAGCACATGATCGGTGTTTTCCTTTGGAAGTACGAGGTGGCAATTGAGCACTTGTTGACCACCCAAGCTGGCCGACTTTGTCATGGAGTCAACCAGACCATTGAGTCCTGGAAAGAAAAAAAAAAGAAAATTAATATGTTTAGATATATAAAAAAACTCTTCATGAAGTAATTTAATGTGTGTGTGTGTCTGTGTGTGTGTGTGTGAAATAACTTCCAGAAGAAAATTCGAGTATGAGAGCTCAATGTAATAAACAGAGCAAGAATAAAATAAAGTAACACGGAATCACATAATCACCAGTGCAATAATTTATTTCGACCCTCCGGCCTTATTCAAGCATCCAAGCGAGGGGATTACATTTTTTAAAAATGAAACAAGAAATAAATATATATATATATATATATATATATATATATATATATAACATAGATATAATATAATATAGATAATATATATATATTTTTTTTAGGTTTTAGTCGTATTTAATTACTTCCACGTTAATACTCTGATGAGTGTGGACGAAAGCCGGCTTAGTACGTTCATTTTTTTTTAATCGTTTCCTCTCGTTTTTATACTTGTTTAATTTCATTCTACCCTCCCAAAAATGTCCCAAACGTCCGTATTCCTCGTCGTTATTAAATTTTGTACCACGAAAAATTTATTTAAATATATATATATATATATATATATATATATATATATATATATATATATATATATATATATGTGTTTCATTTTTACTTCAGTCGAAGTTCTCCTAAATCAAGGGGGGGGGGCTCTTCCTGGGGCTAACACTTGGTCTCTATATGAGATACATAGGTATTCGCGTGTTCCAATAAAGTACTCCTTGATCTCTCAAGCGTTGAGTTAGTGATTGAATACATCAATTACATTTCAAGGTTTCGGTATCAGGTGATAGTATCCGCTTTATTTGTTGGAAATTTATTATCTATATATTAATACGATAGGGTGTGTGTTCGTGTGTCACGCTTACATCAAAAACTCTGCGCATGCGTGCCGCACCTAGATTTGTAAACACATTCAAGTTACCTAATATTCGTAATATTTTCAAGTATTTCCCTTTTGGCACAACGGTTAGCGACGTAGGATTTTGACGTCTGTGTTTGACGTCGGCCAGACTGGTTAATAGATCGATATCAACCAACCTCTAAGATTTTCTTTTCTAAATCGAAGGGGGGAGGGAGGTAGGGATGGGATGACCGGGAAGACACATTAATACGATAGCGTGTGTGTTATTTTGTGTGTCACGCTTACATTAAAAGCAACGACCTTCCAAATCTGTGTATGCTACTCATGAATGACCATTAATAAAGCTCAAGGACAGACTTTCGATAAGGTTGGAAACAACCTTGCTTTACTCATGGACAACTTTATGTAGCCTTCTCAAGAGCAAGGTCTATGAACAGTGGAAGAGTGAAAATTTGTCCTCAGAATAATTCTACTCATGGCCAGAGAAGAGGAACTACCTTCACTAGAAATAATGTATATAAAGAAGTTTTGTAAATTGTTTCATGTATTGTTCATTTTTTAAAATAAATATACAAGTCAAATCTTATCATATTTTATTCAAACATGTATACGTTAGGAACAAGATAATATGTATTGAAAACATCATTTCGTGTAATTTACACGGGGCCTACTAGTTAAGCATGATTTTACGAATTTCAATTTCTTAAGAACCCCTGAACTTTAAACAAGTTTTAGAATCAAAATCATGTAATAGATTTTGATCAAAATTTGAATAAAGATTCTAGACATATGGTCTAGTAGAATTATATATTGATTTTAATTTCCATTTCTAAGGTTTTCAAGCTCTCTGGTATTTCGAAAGAATACAACATTCTACAATGTATTTATTATGACGAAATACTGTGACGGACAGACGGACAAAATCTCTTTTAATATAAGATTACTTAATCTCATTCATTCTCGAGCAACGCCTGCTGTTTGTTTTCTTTATTTAACTGTCTCCCCACGAGGGGGAGTTAGCTCAGAGAGCAACTTTTGATGTTGATAAACTCAAGCTCCCCTAAAAATAAAAAAAATAAAAATTGACTTTAATAAAAAATTCTGTACATTTCTCTAAGTGTAGACTAAACATATACTACACCTTGATCTTGTAATTTGTTCAGCATTTTTGTTAATGTCTGTAAATGCAGCCCTCACTCCTTTTTTGTCTGTCACATGTATGAGAAATCGTGAAGTCCGACACACTCTTCATTCTATAGTAACGCCCAATGTGCATTTATTTGTACATAGATAAATATATATGCGTCCCGTCACACAAAATAAAGATGTGTAAAAATCGCTGGACGAAACCATTTCAAGTGTTTAGAAGAAGGGAAGAAAATAAATAGCAAGTTAGACAACCCCACCCAACTTTAAAACAAATTAATTTATTTCCATAACAAGTCGTTTAATTTTTTTTTTTTTTTCGATACCGATTGATACGTTTTTTCTTTGTTTTTCCTTTTTAAATTTTTTTAGTTTGAGACATTTCTTTTCTCATTTTTTTGTTAGATACATCGATTGAGACGTTTTCGGCACCATCGTAATTCTTGCTTCATTTATTTTATCCTTTAGTCCTCATATTCCATGTGCGATGTTTCTGACAACGGGGAAAGAATTGCTGTATTCTGAGTCGGAATCTATCAATCTAGCAATTATCGTTAGATGTGTTTGACCTTAAAGTAGTAGTATTTTTTTTACATCAAGTGGCTTCATGCCTTGTCTAGAGCTATTTCCATATAAAAAAGTTCGAACACTAGCGAAGCATAATTTGCTTTCGTCATTTTTGACGGACGTTGCACGCTCGTATTTGATTGATTCATTTGTTTTACGGCATATCAACCTCTTGTAGGCCATTTAATGCCGAAACATTAGTTGTAGTATGAGAGTTGAATGTTACAAACGTTTCAGAGAAAAATTTCGACTATATCTTGTTTTGTAGCTTCGTTGGTCTCAGAAATAATTTTTTTTTATTCGGGTCAACTTTGTTGAAGATTTCCTTCAGGTTATTTTCTTGGTAGTGTCTCAGTCGGATCTGTTTAAAGTCTATACAGCTTACCAGTATATGATGCACTGTGTAGGGTCTTTGGCATGATATGCAAATTGGGGCTTCTTCTCCCTTCAGCAAGTACGAGTGGGTGGCATAGGTGTGTCCTATTCTGAGTGTAGTTATTATCACCTCTTCTCTTCTCGACATCCTTGTATTGGTGTCTCTTATTCCGATGGTCTATGTCACTTGGTATAATTTATTTTCTATACAGGAGTTCCATGATTCCTGCCATTTTTTGAGAATATATGTATTTATTTTTGGTTTTAAGTTCGTATAAGGGATTTTTTCTGTTGTGGGTTTTAATTGTAATGACTCTTTTGCAGCTTTATTAGCTTTTTCATTCATGTGGATACCGATATGGATTGGAATCCAGCAGAAGATTATTTCTTTATTTACTGTTAGAGCTTTTATTCTATTCAGCAACTTTGTAATCAAGAGGGTTTGTCATTTTTTTTCCTTTATTGATATGAGCACTGATAAAAAGTCTCTAAGTATGAGGTATTTTTTGTGTTCTTGGGGTGCTATGATATTTAGTGCCAAGTCGATGGCAGATACTTCTGCACTATAAACGGAGGCTCGTATTTGAAATAATGAAGCAACGGAATAGATTATTATTGCAGGACGTATTAAATTAGCGGCTAGACTAAGCGGTCAGCCCTTATTGCAGCACGATACGACATTGTTAGGTTAATTGAATTAATTTCGCCGCAATCCGACCATAGCCAGCGGGCTGTGGTGGGGCTGCGCTTTATTAACCACAGCGTCCAATCGATCGCATCTGTGACCTCTCACAGACGCACCCCCTTCTCACGTCCGGAGTGAAATACATGGCCACCATCTGTCGTTACAATGATCGGGATCGAATTGAATTTAAAATAGATCGATAGTCAATTGAATGAGACCACCACAGGATCAATATCAGGAGGTGTGTGTTTCACGCTTCATTGATGGTCGGTTCTCAGGAGGCGAACACTTGATCGCCAATGATCGGAATCGGTGCTTGATTGTGTCGAAGATATATATCGGGGTTGTGGGTTCGGGGGGCGATAAGAATGGCTACATTTTACGCGTCTCGATTCATACGCCAAGTGCTGCACCAACTTAACCATCTTAGATGAAGCGCTGTAGAGAAATACGCTAATCCAGACCATGTATGAAGTAGTGTTGTCATATTTGGGCTGGTGAATCTCTGTCCGATCTGAGGGTTCTTGATAAGGTGCAGAAACGTTTCTGTAATTTGATTGGCCCTACCCTTTCTCCGTCTCCTTTTTCTCACAGACATGATGTTGCTAGTCTCAGTCTTTTCTATAAATACTATTATGGCATGTGCTCTTCAGAATTATGTCATCTATTCCCCGCTTCTTTTATTCCAGCTCGTTGGATTATTATGATTAAAAGTTTAATAAAATTCTGAACCACACAGAATCTATTTATATATATATATATATATATATATATATATATAAACTACTATAGACGGAGAGAGAGAGTATGAGAGAGAGAGTATGAGAGAGTATGAGAGAGGGAGAGAGAGTATGAGAGAGAGAGAGAGTATGAGAGAGAGAGTATGAGAGAGAGAGAGAGAGTATGAGAGAGAGAGTATATGAGAGAGAGAGAGTATGAGAGAGAGAGAGTATGAGAGAGAGAGAGTATGAGAGAGAGAGAGTATGAGAGAGAGAGAGTATGAGAGAGAGAGAGTATGAG
>OY744535.1:15310104-15312604 GCA_963556195.1 Sepiola atlantica
TAATTAAATATGGCGATCTGATTAAGCAGCCGATTGGCTGTTTAATAAGTGGCGCCCACCCTCCCTCTGGTAATTAAATATTGCGATCTGATTAAGCAGCCTAATGACTGTTTAATCAGTAGTGCCCTCCCTCCCTCCGGTAATTACATATGGCGATCTGATTAAGCAGCCGATTGGCTGTTTAATCAGTGGTGTCCTCCCTCCCTCCGGTAATTAAATATGGCGATCTGATCAAGCAGCCGATTGGCTGTTTAATCAGTAGTGCCCTCTCTCCCTCCGGTAATTAAATATGGCGATCTGATTAAGCAGCCGATTGGCTGTTGAATCAGTATGCCCTCCCTCCCTCCGGTAATTAGATATTGCGATCTGATTAAGCAGCCGACGTTAATCTGGCACGTTAAACATGTAAACAACAACGCTGGCAAACACCGTGCTCAGTTTTCCATTTTTAAAACCGTCCTAAGTTTGTTTATTCTTAGCCATTATGTTTTAAAACGCAAATTTATTAAATCAAATTGTTTAATAAAAATAATAATTGATTTAAAAATTACTATATAAAAACGCGCGTGCGCACGCACACACCCAGACACAGTTCAGGTAAACTTTTTCTTTCCGAGAATTAAAATTTTTTTCGTGTTTACTGGATTTGATTTCTTAATACTTTCATATCCAATATTATCATTTTTTCACGACCTCAACAGAATTTATGATTCCATGTTTTATTTATTAAAAAAAAAGATGTGATTTTTTTTCTTTAATGTCAACAAAATAAACTAACACATTGTACTGGAAAACTATACAACTGATTGTAGAATCAAATTGTTTAATTAAAAAAAGGTACACACACACGCACACGCACACACGCGCGCGCGTTCACTGTATTTGATTTTTTGGTGTCTTTTCATTTTAGGACCCACGCTAACTTTGACCCCGTCGTTACAGTTAGGGTTAGGTTTTTTTTTTTCCTTTTTAATTAAAAATATTTACATGTATAGGGGGGGGGAAGATAAAAAAATTGGGGGAAGGCTGTCAAAAAAAATTTTTTTTTTTCTTAACTAAAAAATATTTCAATGACTGGTAATATAAAAAAATTGAGGGGGGGTACAAAAAAAATTTTTCTTTCTTTTTAAACTACAAGTCTTTCTATTTATGGGCGAGGGTACAACAAAAATCGGGGTAGGGTCGAATTTTTTTTTTCTTTATTTTCAACTAAAAATATTCTTTGTCATAAACACAGAAAATCAATGTCTAACCACCACAGAAATATGACTGGGGCTCCATTGGCTTACGCGTGAGCCTTCATTTCTGATGCGGCAGCCTAGCAAAAATATGCGACCGGAGGGAGCATATATTTGCTAGTATATATAATATATATATATATATATAATATATATATATATATATATATAATATATATATATATAATATATATATATATATAATATATATATAATATATATATATATAATATATATATATATAATATATATATATATATAATATATATATATATATAATATATATATAATATATATATATATAATATATATATATATAATATATATATATATATAATATATATATATATAATATATCTATTAATAATGGAGTTTATGTATCTGTCTGTCTGTCTGTCTGTCTGAAGCCGAAACTCCAGTATGACTATTTTACTGAAACTAATCTTTTTGAAATTCTTTATATACTGTCACCAAAAGTAGTTCAGACACCAGATGGGTGTGGCCATTAACATAAGTCATTCATTTAAACCTTCAATTAAATTCATATTTACAAATATAAACTTATAACTGCTATTATCAAATTTACATATGTATTTACAATATTTTCCGATAAGGTTATATAAATAAATATTATTCATACAATTAATAAAACCCATTTTCATCATAACCGGCGTGTTTTCTAAACCATTTCAATGCGAGTACTGTTAAAATTGCAAAGTCATTGGCTGTTTAATAAGTTATGTCCTCCCTCCCTCCGGTAATTAAATATGGCGATCTGATTAAGCAGCAAATTGGCTGTTTAATCAGGGGTGTCCTCCCTCCCTCCGGTAATTAAATATGGCGATCTGATTAAGCAGCCAATTGGCTGTTTAATCAGGGGTGTCCTCCCTCCCTCCGGTAATTAAATATGGCGATCTGATTTAGCAGCCGATTGGCTGTTTAATAAGTTATGTCCTCCCTCCCTTCGGTAATTAAATATGGCGATCTGATTAAGCAGCAAATTGGCTGTTTAATCAGGGGTGTCCTCCCTCCCTCCGGTAATTAAATATGGCGATCTGATTAAGCAGCCAATTGGCTGTTTAATCAGGGGTGTCCTCCCTCCCTCCGGTAATTAAATATGGCGATCTGATTTAGCAGCCGATTGGCTGTTTAATCAGTGGTGTCCTCCCTCCCTCCTGTAATTAAATATGGCGATCTGATTAAGCAGCCGATTGGCTGTTTAATCAGTGGTGCCCTCCCTCCCACCATTTAATTAAATATGG
>OY744535.1:15320104-15349915 GCA_963556195.1 Sepiola atlantica
ATATTTTTTAGCTCCTAACATCAAGTGGCTTCATGCCTTGCCTAGAGCGATTTCCATAAAAAAACAAAAATAATTCGTCATTTGGAGCTCCATGTGTGGTGGATGATTCGTCTGTTCAAGAGAAAGAACGCAGGACGTCTCTCGCATCTAAGTCATTTTGTTGAGAGATTCAATGATAATTTTTTTTTAATGATATTCAATGATAACATGTGTTTTTTTAAATGATATTCAATGATAACATGTGTTTTTTTAAATGATATTCAATGATAACATGTGTTTTTTTAAATGATATTCAATGATAGCATGTGTTTTTTTAAATGATATTCAATGATAACATGTGTTTTTTTAAATGATATTCAATGATAACATGTGTTTTTTTAAATGATATTCAATGATAGCATGTGTTTTTTTAATGATATTCAATGATAACATGTGTTTTTTTAAATGATATTCAATGATAACATGTGTTTTTTTAAATGATATTCAATGATAACATGTGTTTTTTTAAATGATATTCAATGATAACATGTGTTTTTTTAATGATATTCAATGATAACATTTGTTTTTTTTAATGATATTCAATGATAACATGTGTTTTTTTAAATGATATTCAATAACATTTGTTTTTTTTAATGATATTCAATGATAACATTTGTTTTTTTTAATGATATTCAATGATAACATGTGTTTTTTTTAAATGATATTCAATGATAACATGTGTTTTTTGAATGATATTCAATGATAACATGTGTTTTTTTAATGATATTCAATGATAACATGTGTTTTTTTTAATGATATTCAATGATAACATGTGTTTTTTTTTAATGATATTCAATAACATTTGTTTTTTTAATGATATTCAATGATAACATTTGTTTTTTTTAATGATATTCAATGATAACATGTGTTTTTAAAAAATTATATTTAATGATAACATGTGTTTTTTTAATGATATTCAATGATAACATATGTGTTTTAATGATATTTAATGATAACATATGTGTTTTTAATGATATTTAATGATAACATGTGTTTTTTTAATGATATTCAATGATAACATATGTGTTTTTAATGATATTTAATGATAACATGTGTTTTTTTAATGATATTTAATGATAACATGTGTTTTTTTATGATATTCAATGATAACATGTGTTTTTTTTATGATATTCAATAACGTGTTTTTTTAATGATATTTAATGATAACATGTGTTTTTGTTCGAGAAAATGTCGCTGTGAAACCTACAACTTTTTTGTCGTTGAAGTAAATCAGTTTCACTTTAATGAATTGAAAATCCCAAAATCAGAATATGAGCAGTATCCTGTTAAACGTTCTTACTACATGAATATATCATCATTATCATCAACATCATCAACAATACTAACAACAAAAATAATGAGACGTGACGGTGGCTAACTGGTAACTACACGGACCGAAAACCTAGTTATGCCCAGTTCGTTCCACAGAAACTCTTTCAATTAGGATGTTGGCAACCTTCACTTGGTCCCTCCGTAAGTACCCGATGCCTTTCTAGAAATTATTCTAACTAGAAAGATATTGGGGAAACGAATGCCAATAATAGAATCATCTGACTCATACGAAACGAATAAAAATATTATTATTATTAGTATTAGTATTTTTATTTTACACTTCTATGATTCACCGGCATCCCAAGGGATCTTTATCTTTAATTTAATGCACTTCTCCTATAGGCTCTGCGTATTTATTAACATTATAGGTAATAATAGGTGCTTAACTTATATACATGAGCTGTTGGATATTTTTGACTGAAACTTGGTGGACAAGTCAGGCATAAAGTGATGTTTACTTTTATTAACTATGGTTAGATTGCAGAAAGAATTGTGAATTTAATTAACGATTTCATGTATGGCTGAATTATTTTCATGGGGTTGGAGGTAATTTTGTATTTTGTTCAATAACGTACAACTACTAGTGGGAAATGTATTAGCAAGCGCACTCCTCCAACTATGGGTAAAATTAAAACTGGTGCTCTGTACGGCATATCAACCATTTTAATGGTATTTGTTATCAAACATGAATATATTTGCCCAAACTATTAACTGTAAACGATTCCATGAACATGAACGACTATTACAATCATAATACTGTTTCCAAAGGGTATGAACCCGCACCCATCAGCCATCAAGTAAAGTAAATTCGTATGAGTCAACACAGTACAACTTTGTGGACCGGTTTGATTCTGTTGTCGGCATTTTTGCAGGAGGGACCACATAATTGTTGTCAAAATCCCTAAGTGAAAGTGATATTATGGAATCGACTGGATTCGAACTTGGCACCTCCAGGTCGTCAGTCCGCGTCGTTATCCACTTAACCACCGTCACCTCATCAGTCATTTACACACATGGAAATCTGTGTTTTTTTTTAAATTCAAGATGGCGGCCTTGTAGCGTTCATACTGAAGAAACTTATATCCTTACAAATACAGCAACATAATTAATTTACCCTTGTAGAAATAGAAACGTCCTGTTAAGTACATTAGGTGTAAAAGTGGGAAGAAATATTATAACGTTTATTTTATGCACATGTAATTAATTTCAAGCCTAATTATGAAGACAACATTGCAAACCATTTTTATGAAGCGCTTAAGCTCACATTTTTTATCTAGAGAAAATGAATGAAAATGTATCCATTTTAACAATACTCCTACCCGGCTGAAACATTATACTCCTATTTACTTCGTCATATAATTATGAATCTTTTACGATAGCTATTACGTTTCGTTTCACCATTGGCCAACTTAAAAGTTGTGCCATACGATTGATGAAGCAAACCTTAACAAGTCGAGATTTGTTTACACACAGACACACCTATAGGTTGGTTATAGCGATGTTTTGTTGGTCACATGTCGTGATCGAGATATAAGCATGATGCGATATTTATATCAGGCACAGACGGGCCAAAACAAGAATGTTTATTTGGAATTGGAAACGAGGAGGGCAAATGTCTATCTCCGTCCAGTTTAGATGATAGTTCAACAAATCAATCACCTGCAAATGTTCGATTTAGAATACTTATATCAAGACAGATCAGATTTCGAAGGTAGACAACATTTCTATTCTTATATGGGTAAATATACCATATCACTTTCTGATTATAGCATGTAACTATATAAGTAGACACACACACACACATATACATATATATAACTGAGATGGACAGCGATCGAATTTATGTACTAATCTTTTGCTTGTCATGAGATTATATATATATATATATAAATGAATAAATGCGAAACTTTTTCCATTCATCACTTCTATATTACCTTCAAAACAGGTTAGGGCTATTTAAATTAATAAGACAACTTAATACTTTAACATACTGATATATATATATATATATATATATATATATATATATATATATATATATATATATATATATATGTATGTTTGAGCATTGGTATGTGCCTCAGCCGTTGAGTCAAACATGACTTTAGTATCGGGGTTCGAGCTGTGTGACTGGCAGGGATTGTCTCCTCCCATGCTGATGATTACAGGTTTGGCATGAAACATGTGTATATGGGTTTATTTTGGTGTGGTAACCAGATACACCCCCGGAGCCGGGGGCTAAAAATAAACACCTTCGTCCAAATTTTCCCTTAAAGAGTACCAAGACGGTGCGAGCACTCCCATTCCTCAGTTAGAAACCACCAGCCATCGGACCACGTCTGATGATTCTCGCCTTGACGAGATGAAATAACATTATAACGTGAAATGGCTAGAATATTGGTTTGGGTTATTTCTTTTTAACTTGCTTGGTTGTACATTGAGCTCTCCGACTCAAGATTTCTTACAGAAATTTCTCTATCCTTCGCGGAACAAACAAAAACGAACACACACACACACATATATATATAATATACAAATAAATACACATTGCACTTTATTAAAAATTGAAGAATTCACGTTTCCTCAGAGAAACGTTGACTCTTTTCAGCGTGGTCATCTAATTTACATGCTGTCTATGTACACACCAGACACGTATGTAAATTAGATGAAAACTATATATAGCAATAAATTATAATACATCCACATAATTATAATAATAATAATAATAATAATAATAATAATAATAATAATAATAATAATAATGCATTTATTATTTTTACTAATGCAAGAAGAATACTTTATTTTTAATTACCTTATCGTTTTGTTTTTGCTGGGGATGGGGAATCCTATCGGATGACAGACATTCACCCGCTATTTCAGACACTCCAGCCGGGAGATATTTTAAAGATTCTAACCGACCTTTTAAGTGCAATTGCTTGCACTTGTTTCACCAGGTATATTCGCCAAGTAGTTTTTGAAATTCTTTCCCATTAGTCCGGTAGCTCCTATAATTACTGGTATGAAGATCTTCCTAAGACCCCAGTTTCTTTTCATGTCGCACATAAGACCTTGGTGTTTCGTAATCTTTCTCCTTCCGGCTCTGTTTAAGTCAGAATCATTAAGGACTCTGACATCAATTAGGGGTGCTACTTTCTCCCTTTTGCCCCATATAGCTATGTCAGGTTAAACAGCTCCGTTTTCTAGATATGTAGCTGTAGGGATTGCATAGTCATAGTGGATGGTGTATAAATTATTTCTAACTGTTTTTTTTTTGGTACATGCTCCCAGGACTTGCTGCTACACTGGATATTAAATATTTTTACAAATAGTCCAGTGAAGATATTTGCACGCTCGGTTATGTCGCATTGTATAATAGCCATCCTCCAGCAGAACCTTACAACTGGATGTCAGGTGGCTCACACTCTCTACTTCTGTGTGGCAGAACACGTACTTGTTATTGTTGCTGAGACCACTCATCTTTTTAAAGGCATCGGTCATCAAGCCTTTGATCTTGAGCAGCCATTATCATTCTCTCCTGATCATAATGGAGAGTTGTTTTAGGTATATGCTCCCAGGACTTGCTGCTACACTGGATATTCAACTTTTTACATATGGTCCAGTGAAGATATTTGCACACTCGGTTGTGTCGCATTCTATAGTAGCTATCCCGTTAATAGATGTGTAAAATTTTTATTAATTTTCGAATGAAATCAAAGTAGAAAAATATTAGCATTGGTTGTTACCAAACCCTAATCCCTACCTTAACCCTAACCCTACCCAACGAATCATGGATACGTTCTCATATTACGCGTAATGCCATGGGAGCTAATAATAGCGTAGTGATATCTATGTACAGGTTATGCACACCTCGTGGTTGTCTTTCTCGTCACGTAAACATCGTGAGCAATTCCTAAAATAATTCTCCATTTTGCTCGGCGTTTGAACGATGAAAGAGTACGTTAATAGAACGCCATCAAACTATTCTAGAATCATTTGGAATTTTTTTTCTTTTTTTCTTTCTTTCACCTTCTGATGGGGTTCCATCATCATTTTTGGTTTATTTACCTTTTAGTATATAAAAATCTTTTCTTTTTTTTTTAATTCTTTTTAGTGCCCACACGTTTTTTCTTTTCTTTATTTGGAATTCGGCGCCGATCTCTACGGCTGGAAAGTGCCACTCACGGTCTGCGATTTCGACCTGAAGTGACTAATATTCTCAAAGTTTCATCGGTGATTGACAGCTTGACGCGAAGTTCACAGTTATTAGCCGAAAGAATGGGCCGATGCATCCATGTTGGAGGCAGGCAGATGAATTTTTATGGTTGCCGCGTTTTTTTTTATGCTCTGTTTATTTTATTTTTTATTCTTTTGGTTTCCTTTTAACATCAGGTGCTTGTTTTTTATTATTTGATTTTGGAACAATAATAATGGCAAACTTTACACAGACATTACACGCGTAAAGACACTTAGGGCTTCATTTAGGGGGTCTGTTTTTGATAGAGTGAAATCGATTTCACGCGAAGCTTTCAATTTGACATTAAGTAATACTAGTAATAATAGGAATTGGCCCCCAAAAAAGCGGGAAATGCTTGAGTAAATATGTAGAGATTCGGAGATGTTAGGGTTAAGTAGGGAGAACGATATAAAGGTAGAGAAATGGGAGCAGATTGATAGGGAGGTACACAGCAATAGGTGGAAACGTAAAGGGATGTTGGGGGAGCTTAAAGATACATATATAGGAAGGAGGCGCGAAACGTAAAGAGATGGGAAGAGGAAGGGGTACGTACAGAGATATGGAGGAGATAGCGAAAAGTATGGATACAGAAAAATGGGTGGGACGAAAGTAGAGACAGAAAGAGGGTAAGGCGAAAGTAAAGACAGAAAGGGGGTAAGGCGAAAGTAAAGACAGAAAGGGGGTAAGGCGAAAGTAAAGACAGAAAGAGGGTAAGGCGAAAGTAAAGACAGAAAGGGGGTGGGGTGAAGCAGAGACAGAAAGGGGGTGGGGTGGAAGCAGAGACAGAAAGGGGGTGGGACGAAAGTAAAGACAGAAAGGGGGTGGGGCGAAAGTAAAGACAGAAAGGGGGTGGGGCGAAAGTAAAGAAAGAAAGGGGGTGGGGCGAAAGTAAAGACAGAAATGGGGTAAGGCGAAAGTGGAGACAGAAAGGGGGGTAAGGCGAAAGTAAAGACAGAAAGGGGGGGGGGGTAAGGCGAAAGTAAAGACAGAAAGGGGGTAAGGCGAACGTAAAGACAGAAAGGGGGTAAGGCGAACGTAAAGACAGAAAGGGGGTGGGGCGAAAGCAGAGATAGAAAGGGGGTGGAACGAAAGCAGAGACAAAGGGGTGGGGTGAAAGCAGAGACAGAAAGGGGGTGGGGCGAAAGCAGAGACAGAAAGGAGGTGGGGCGAAAGCAGAGACAGAAAGGGGGTGGGGCGAAAGCAGAGACAGAAAGGGGGTGGGGCGAAAGCAGAGACAGAAAGGGGGTGGGGCGAAATCAGAGACAGAAAGAGGGTGGAGCAAAAGCAGAGACAGAAAGGGGGTGGAGCGAAAGCAGAGACAGAAAGGGGGTGGGGCGAAAGCAGAGACAGAAAGGGGGTGGGGCGAAAGCAGAGACAGAAAGGGGGTGGGGCGAAAGCAGAGACAGAAAGGGGGTGGGGCGAAAGCAGAGACAGAAAGGAGAGGGCGATCTTAGAATAATTTATTCGGCTATTATTATTCAGTAGGCCACAAGGTCAAAGACTGGGAGAGAGAGAGAGAGAGTTAATTATTTAAATTTTAAGCCGATTACTTAATTATACTATCGTTATTTTAGTAGCTTAGTACTATCTATTGTCCGATTCAAGCTCGCATGAAGATTGGCTTACTTCATCTTGTGAGGCCATCTTAAACGCGTGTTCTCAGTCCAGCCACTGGCTAAACTCTACCCCTAACTTTCCTCCCTTTGTCTGACGTCATATCCGATTGGATCTTACTGATTTTATTTTTTCAGGAATTCTAGCGTATTTCAATAAGGGTGAAACGTTTGAAGCCTTCGTGATCCCGTGTCAAAAATGTTTCCCGTTTCCAACATACCCTAAGATTAATACCAGCAAACACACCTATTAATATTTAACCCGTATACATGTGTGTGTGTGTCTCTCTCTCTCTCATATATATATATATATATATATTAATTTAATTCAACATTTAAATATAAGATAATCGAATTATCGTTTAATAATACTCTATCGTGATAATATAAAGCTCAATATATTGAATAGAGCAATCAATTTTTAAAGTTAAGTGTTGCCGATAATATTTGTAATTACATTGTCGGGTTTTCTCTATCCTCTGATGAAAGGTGTTTATCTTTGAAAAGCACTGGATTAATGATATGAAGCTCATTGCTTTGAACTTTGGATGTTCTAATAAATATTGTATCTTTACAATTTTTTTATTCTCATTATTCATCTCAACAAATGTATATATATATATATATATATATATATATATATCTGTATGCACAGTGCACATACAGATATATATCCATGGCTGGTTGTATATGTGTATGAAGTTAAGTATTTTTTTATATATTTGCATGTACATCATTCACTGCTGAACTAATTAACCGATCATGATGCATTTCGGAACACCTCTGCTAGGCGTAAGGGATTTTAATACGGGCTATATTTAGTTTTATGCAGAAGGGGTAAAAGGGTGTGGGGGCTTTTTATGAAAATTCAGATATCTCTGATTTCTGTGAAATTTTAACAATCGATATTAGACATCAATTAATAAATATTCGTTAAATTTCAGCTTCGTTTGAACATTTTAAGGGGTTAATAGCTGCTCTAATCAGGTAAATCCCTCTTATTTAAATATTCAAATATATTAATTTTGATACTGAGTTTGTATTTATAGTCATCAATTAGGCACGATTCACTGAATGTAATTTTTTTTCTTAAGATCCCTTAATCCTAAATTTATGACATTTTCAAAAAACAAAATCATTTAATTGATTTTTATCAAAATTTGATAACGGATTCTAGACATAAGTTTCCTAGCATCAAATCTTGATTTTAATCTTCGTAAGGAGACATAAAAGTGGTGCAAAATGGTTCTGGTCAGAATATTCTCCTAGCATATATATATATATATATATATATATATATATATATATATATATTGATTTTATTCCATTAGTTGCGACAAAACAAGTTTTGTTTCATTGGTGCAAATAGCGACCAACTCATCGGGCTGGCGATGGAATTCAAATGGCATAAGTTTTAACTTCACTTTAACGGGAGATTGAAAATTGAAAATACATTGTCCCCCTCCCCCTCCAATGTATTTTCAATTTTCAATCTCCCGTTAAAGTGAAGTTAAAACTTATGCCATTTGAATTCCATCGCCAGCCCGATGAGTTGGTCGCTATTTGCACCAATGAAACAAAACTTGTTTTGTCGCAACTAATGGAATAAAATCAAAAAATATATATTTTGCTCTGAATTTTCATTGAGCACTCTCATAAACCCGGTTTCAACTTCCTTCGGATTCATACCCCCTGGATATTTGTAACAAGTTAATTATATATATATATATATATATATATATATATATATATATATATATATATATATATGCACACGCACATGCATTGTTTTCTTTTATTAGTTTTTTTTTATCAACTTATACGGTTATTGTTATTCTGACGGGATATTTGTGTCTATTTCTACTTCTATCTTAAGATTTCTTATTTTATTTGGTGGGGGTGGGTGGGGGTGGAACGCATTCTAATTCCATCGTACCTGTCATGTACCACCTATACTATATCATAGGCATTAACCCTCCACTAGCAACTCATACAACTATCTTCGTTTCTTTTATAAATCTATTTTGTTTACACCGGCGTTGACATGATTCCATAATCATCCCGCGTGTGTGTCTGAGTTGGGGGCGCAATGCCGACAAGTGAAGAGGAAAATTAAAAAGAAAAAATGTTCCACCATAAAAGTGACCATTCCTAATAAAGCTGGCATCCAGCCTCGAAATAAATTCCCTCAGTCAGAACGAGGGTGCCGATCGCAATATGAGCATAAGCGAAGGAAGAGGGACAAAGTGGGCGCGTCAGCTGTTCGTGTTTGGCCCACCTAGGCAACCAAGCCTCCCCACCTTCCGGAGTAGCGTCTGCCGTCTGCTTCGTTTTGATGGAGCAACAGTTTGGTCTGATGGCGCTGTATATTAAAAAGTAGCCATGCGAAAATTGGTAAATACAAAAACCAACCAGGCAACAAGACGAAACGGACAGAATGAAAAAAAAAAAAAATAAATAAAAGAGGAAGAAAGAGAAATATATCCGGTCTTCTTTATTGCTGTCTCTCGAACGTTTTAGTTCATTGAATCTATATCTTTCTATATCCCCCTCTCTCATATATATATATATATATATATATATATATATATATATATAGTTTGAAAAGTCACACATTGAAAACGTTGCTGGAATGGCAATAACATTTTGAAAAACTGGACAACGCAAATTATTTGTTTTTTGAAATAAATTATTTCTCTCTCTCTCTCTTTATATATATATATATATATATATATATATATATATATATATTAGATATCTATCTCCCCCTCACTCTCTCTCTCTATATATATATATATCCATCTCCCCCTCTCTCTCTCTCTATATATATATATATCCATCTCCCTCTATATATACATATATATATGTATATATAGAGGGAGATGGATATATATATCCATCTCCCTCTCTATATACATATATATATCCATCTCCCTCTCTCTCTCTATATATATATATATATCCATCTCCATCTCTCTCCCTATATATATATCCCCCTTCTCTCCCTATATATATATATATATATATATATATATATATATATATCCCTTTCTCCCCCAGCCTCTCTCATCCTCCCTATTCCCCCCTCTCTCTTCCTTTCTTTCTAAACCCCTTTTTTAGCCTGATTTTGTACTAACTTTATTTTTTTCAATCCCATATTTCATCTTCCTTTAATAATTTCTTTTTTTATTTATCGATCTTTCAATTCTATCTCTTTCGCACTTTCTACTTCCATTCGCGCCCACTTTTCTCGTTAGCGCGCTTTCTTTTTCTCGATTTCCTGAGCCGTCATTATACCTTCATTCGGCCTCTCTTCCTATGACCATTCACCCTTTCTTTTTGTTGTTCCATTCTAGCCCTAACCCCTTTACCGTCTTTCCATTCTCTCAGACATTATTTCCTTCAATTATCTGTCATTGCATACTTTCCTCCATTTCTCTTGTTCTATTCCCCGGTTTATCTCTTTGCTTCCATTCCCCCCGCCCTCTTATATTCCATTCTAGTCACCCATCTCAATGCCTTTCCATTCTCCTGGCCTCAATTCTATCGACCCCTCAACATACTTCCATTCTCCTTGCTTCTATTCTACCCACCTCAACATGATTCCATTCTCCTTTCTTCTATTCTACCGTCCCCTCAACATGATTCCATTCTCCTTTCTTCTATTCTACCGTCCTCTCAACATGCTTCCATTCTCTTTGCTTCTATTCTACTGTCCCCTCAACATGATTCCATTCTCCTTGCTTCTATTCTACCCACCTCAACATGATTCCATTCTCCTTTCTTCTATTCTACCGTCCCCTCAACATGCTTCCATTCTCCTTGCTTCTATTCTACCGTCCCCTAACATGCTTCCATTCTCCTGGTCTAGTAGAATTATTAGAATTCGACGACTTAGATAAAGGAGAACGTAAGCGAAAGAGCTTTTCCCGCCTGACTGTTACTAAAAGAGGAAGGCGGCGTACACATGAACAACAGTGGCCACGGCGTGCTTGGCCATTTCTTAAACTTTTCATCGCTCGCCTACCTGAATGCTATTAACAGAGAAGGAAGGCGTACGTGGACAACAGTGACCACTGCGTGCTTGGTACTTTCTTTCATCCCTCACCGAGTTGACACCAGATGTAGGCATAAACCCTTTCCCCTACTTGTTTCAAAGGAGGGGCCCGAAAAAGGAATATAAAACAATAAAAGAGGGAGACAAGTGATCATATCATACACAATCCGAATTCCCGAGCCAAACACCACGGCTGGAAATTAAAGGATTTCGAATAAGAAGGCAGTTAGAGAATATCTTTTGAACCGTTCGGTCGGTCGAGAAAATCCTCTTACGAATAAACTTGAAGTCGCTTGCTAATCAGATTTGAAGTCGGGATCATCCTTTTCGGTCTACTAACTTCAGGTTTAATAAAGACAAGTGGGATATCGTCATTAGTAAGAACACCTCTCATACTTCTCCATACATATTCACACATTGGCCAACGAATTTTTTCGACTTTTCATGTTGACACACACATATCGCATTACATTTCGTTTAAACAATACGTGTATCTTCTATCCTTCAAGGACCATATTTCTGAAATAAAACTTTCTACAGTTTTATACATATTTGTTTGTGCTTCTTTCACCGTGTATTGTGTTTCGTGTTTTTGTTTATCAGTTCTCGTCCGATAGACAACTCCTCTAGCCAACAAAACATCATTAGCTAGACTGACGAAGGTGCAAAAAGGGGCCAAAATATAAATATTTTCATTCACGAATGCGAGTCGGGACAAACATACGTATAGATAAAATAGTTATCCACGGACAGGCGTTTCGCCGGTACTGTGGCCGACTATGAATGGGTTCGAACCTGCAATCACTGGGACCGTTACCATACGAGACCCATCTGAAATTACGTGATAAATTATCGTTTATAAAGTTATTTTTGCAATTATTGTATTTTAGCGATAATTACACTACTGGTACATTTGTTCACTTTGAGCATTATGAAGTTGCCTCTCTTTACGTACGCATGAGTTATCTCCTCAATGTCGACCCCATTTTTAATACGTTTATATATATATATATATACATACATATATCATGACGATTACAGTAATTCATTATTAGTCAATTCCCTGGAACATACAATGCCCCCTTTGTTCTCTCACATTTCGTCACTGTAATATTTTTCATTCATTTAAACCAGGGGCGGGCAACCTCAGGCCCGCGATCCACATCCGGCCCGCGAAGGATTAGCGTCCGGCCCGCCACCCTGCTATGCTTTATTATTGCAATCCTACCCGCGGACCTCCCAGTAAAACTCATATCATTTTGTGACATAGACGTAAAAGTAGGTTTCAATTAAGATTTACAGTGGGATAAAAATGTGTGAATATCCGCGAGCGATGACGCATGTATATTTCATTTTTCTTTAACTATTAATTTCAAATCCTTCCCCTGAGATAAGAATAGAAAAAGAGAAAGAGAGAAGCAAAGAGGAAACGAGAGACGAGGAAAGGGCATGAAACATAGAACTTATGTGAGGTGTGTCAAAACGAATGCTGGATCAACGTGTTACTCCCCCCGTCATTATTTTTTATGATTCCAAAATGGCTTTTCGTCGGCGCCTTTTATAACATACCATACAGAAGTCTCGTGAGAAAAATATCAGATTTGTAGAGTGTTCAATGCAATTTTTGTACAATTTATTCATGTCAACAAAATATAGTAATTCTGAGATTTCGATTTTCCCCTGTACCTTATCGGAGAATAGGAAAATAACCACATGCATCACAGGCTACTAAACTCATCATTATATTACACTTATTCACTCGAGCGTGTTTTACTAAATTTTTTATATTTTTCTACATAACACTAAATATTACATTTGGCTCACCATCCACGTCTCTCCGAAAAACCAACTCCATATAGGTGGTAGCAAAAACTTTTCTCCCTAACAATTCTGTACTGTCACTCCACTCATCGACACCGGGAACTAATACACACAGTTTAATTTTCTACAAAAGACTCCGTTCTTATTTATTATTTGCTTGGTATTAATTTACTACATAATATACAGCAATACGCAAGGACTTAATGACCGCTCCCGTTCACTCCGATGATTTTTCGCGAATATCAGATTACGTTATTTCTAATTCTACCTATGACTTCTATATTTATATTTCGGAATTAAGCGAATGAAATTAACGAACACAGTTCCTGCAACACTTAATCATTCAACATGGCGGCTACAATTTCTTGATCGAATCGACTTCTATTTAATTAATTAAGCGCTAAGATACTCGTAGACCCCGATACATTTACATTTTCAAAATCATACACCTTTAACACGCATATTATAGAAACTCCATTTATTTCATCAACTATAAATGACCTAAACCGTGTCATTGTTGAACTTTACATTTAGTCGGCAGAAGCTAAATCTTAACATAACACGCATGCCAATAATCAGGCTTAGGTTAATTGGCCTATTTTCACATGTATTTTTAACTCGAAACCGTGGCGCAGTCGTTAAGAAGGCAGGTTTCATGATCGACAGTTTTAGCGTTCGATCCCATTCTACTCTACCACTTTTTTCTTTTTTTTTAAATTTAAAACATTCACCAACACGGTAGAGGGGGGGGAGAACAATAGGCCGTTTCTTTTTTATTCGACGTCATGCAATAGGTAGTACTTTCTCCCGTGCAACGCCGGGCGACGGGTTCCGCTAGTTATATATAAATATATATTTATATATATATTATTAAATATTTGGAAATTCTAAACATGTTTTCACATATATTTAGAAATTCTAACTTACGTCTGCTCTTGCTGGTTTCGCACGTCCACGTGACTAGGATCGTCTTGATCAAACGTCATAAACGATCCTTCCTCCTCTCCGGTTTTATAGATGACGTAATCCACTGTGCACGGTTATCCTCCATCTGTTTAATGGATGACGTCGTTCACTATGCGCGATTATCCTCTGTTTTTATGGATGCCCTCAAAATACGATGACGTCATCAACCCTCAATAGGAAAAACAAGCAAGCACACACGATCTACAGATTTTTAGTACTATATAGATATATAAATATACCGCTATAAGAATACGGATGCCTCAGCATAAACTTCTATCAAACGTGTTTTTAAGCCCCCTATATAAGTGCCCGAACCGTCGTCCTTTTCGTCCAATCACTTCGATTCCCGATTGAGTTTGTAGATCACAAATATGAAACTATCTCTAAACAGTAATCTCCCTATCGATCACACACGCGCAAGTGCACGGGCCTTTATTTATGGGTAAAAAAAATAGATGAGATTTGAGATTGGCCCAGTATGAGGTTTGAGTGATGAGTAATGAAAAAATAGTTTGACCATGCGTGCGATGCGGTGACCGGATTTCAGGTCATCGAACGGACATTGGTCAATCGGTTATAGTCGGTGGACATAAGATATTGTCGGTGTTATTTCCCATCGTTCTGGCTGAGGATCGAATTAAATAACCGACGTATCTTCTCTGCTCCTACTGCCTCCCAAAATATAGGCAGTTGGGCGTTGTTTACAAGCGGAAAATAGTCACTGGCTACTTCCCCCCCCCCCCCGACACGTATGCCCCCCCCTCCCTCATACACGCACATATACATGCTAGAAGAAGACTCGTCCCGGGACTGGTGGAATTAATTTCACCGAACAAAACAGTTTTTTTTCATACTTTTATATCCCCTTACGAAAATTAGAATAAAGATATGATACTAAACCTCTGCCCTAGAATCCTTATTTCAATTTTGATTAAAACCTATCCCAAGATTATTAGGTGCTTCTATAATAAAAAGCCGAAAAAAAGTTTTTGTTGTCTTTTGGTGTTGGAGAGATAAATAAGGGGCAGGTAACTCTTCACAACGAATTTTAAACACGATTTTCTCTGAAATTAGGATCATGGATCTTAACTCTTTCAAGCTCGAAGATACTGTATTTTACATCAAACAGTGTCACACACATTGATTTTTTGCAAGCACACAGACTAATTTCTGGTGCAGAAACCTGCGACTGTGGCCATGAGATGCGACTTGGGCCATCAGTAATCAAAACTGATGGCTTTAATTGGCGTTGCACATGTGGCTACTGTGCAAGGAGAACGTCGATTAGGCATAAAAGCGTTAGGGTTAGGGTTACGGGTTAGAAAAATATTGTTCGAAAGCTAGAGCTGTTGTGAAGAGTTACCTGCCCCTTATTTCATTATTTCCAAATATGATCTAAGGTTAAGATCGGATTCTAACTCTCCCTGATGAGATCTCAGTTTATAATAGCTGTTGATCGATAATATCGACATGCCAGTGTCGCAGATTTTGTACATGTCTGTGTAAATAAAAATAATCATATATAAAAGCTCTATTTGATAGTGAGCACTTTTTATAAACTCGGTTGAAATTCTTTGGATTACTACCCTGTGGATGTTTTACCTGGATTATATATATATATATATATATATATATATATATATATATATATATATTTATTAATAATCTAGGTAAGGTAAGCATCCACAGAATTTTAACTGGCCTTATGAAATAACGATCAATAGTAAATAGAGCTATTTATATAATTATTTTTATTCATACAGACATGTACAAAAAGCCGCTACGCTGGCATATCGATGTTATCGATCAATAGTATTAGAAACTAAGATCTTAGTTTCTAATAACTATCGATCGATTACATCGACATGCCAATGTAGCGGCTTTTTGTACATGTCTGTATGAATAAAAATAATTATATATAATGTGTGTGGGAATATATATTTATATATATATATATATATATATATAAATATATATATATTAATAATATATCTTCAGACAATATTAAAAGAAGACTCACGTGTTATCGATGTTCGTAATAGATGTATTGTGAAATAGAAGCTGGACTATTTTCTAAGGAAATGACAACCGTATCATTATGGAGTGTTGTGACAGTGCCAGCGTGTAAAATGGCAGCGAAAAACGAAGGCGGTAAAAATAACGAGATTAATAATACACATCGCAATGTAATATCTTCTGATACTCGTGATTCGCAGTTGGAAGATTGTTGATAGGCAAGCAAAACGAGTTGTCTTTGCGCATGTTTCGAGCAATTTCATTGCGAGGGGGAGGGGGAGGAGGGGAGAGGTAAACTAATAAAGCTTCACGTGATTAAACATCGCAAGAAATGTAGACAAGCGTGGGAGATGCCCCTCCACCGCCTTTCCCCCAAGAAACATGAATTAGATGGCATCACTACTGTACTTGGGATTGATGTTCTTGGCCTTTTGGCTTAGATCAAAGTGTAGTATCTGTTCCGATGGATACTGCACCCCATAGACTGGTATTGTCTTGGCCTTCGGGGCTTACAAAAGTAGTGACATTCCATGATAAATGCCAGTATACTGAACTCATATGCCCTTAATAGGGTTAAGATGAAAATTCATATACACTAAATGTACAAAAGCAAGGAAATTCCCAAATTGTTACACTTTTATTGTCATTACATATCAACCAAACCATTTCATTATCACATCACTACAGTATAAATCTCTATGCATGAGTGGATGAAGTGTGTGAGGTGCGCTGAAGAAAAATTCCTACCAGTAAAATACATAGCCCTGTTGTGCTCGCATATCCTTAATGACAATAAAAGTGTAAAAATTTGGGAATTTCCTTGCTTTTGTACATTTAGTGTATATGAATTTTCATCTTAACCCTATTAAGGGCATATGATTTCATATATATATATATATATATATATATATATATGTATATGTGTGTGTGTGTTATATAAAACAAAGTTGTATGCGTGTCACGGTACCACTCAAAGACAAAAAATCATTGCAGACTTTGAATCAGCACCTTCGATCCGATGTCTTCATCGATGCTACAATTCTTGAATCTTTTTTTAAACTGATTATTCAAAAGTAAAAGTACGCGAAATAACATTAAATACAAATATTCCGACATTTTTAGCGTTCCGTTTCAGGCGACCGAACAACCCCATTTCACGTCATTTTACGTATTGTTTATTATTTTGAAGAAAAAAAATTCCTTTTCATGAAGAATGCATAAAAAGTATTTGATAAATGTTCATTAATATAGTTTTTCTTTGATAAGAATCTATAAGATTATTTTTATGTTTCTTGATTACTTTTAGACAATCGAGCTATTTTAGTTCGATGCGGAGAGGTAAAACAATTCCTACTAAAAACTTATTTAAATCGGTTAAAAGGAAACATATTTCCGTTAGATCGGTTGCCTTCAGTTTCAATCTTTTGTCTCATCATATTTTATAGATGTATTTAACTTCTAATCTTGACTATACAATACAAGAGAAGTAAAGAATCCACACATTTGCAGGTACTTCGGCTAGTATATATATATATATATATATATATATATATATACACACGTACACATATATACATATAGACATAATTATTGATGACTAGCGACTTTTTACAGACTGTTATTTTACACTAAAATAGTATTTCCGAAAATAATTATTCCGGCACGAAAAGTTATTAAAATGGAGATACTTTTAAATAACATAAACAACTCTAGGTAAAATTATGAGTTATCCACCTTAGATTTTTAGCTGTTTTTCATCCTTTTATGACAGACACATTTTTTAAAAAATTAAAGACATCAAACTAAAATCAAATTAATGGATCCCGGGCATAGTCGGGTGGCTACACACACAATATATATGTATCTGTGTGTGTGTGTATATGTGTGTGTGTGTGTGTAGCTACCTAGCGGAGTTTGAGACTTTAATTTGTTTTAGCTCACTTTTGGGTTTGTCTTCCGACTGAGTATATGCAAAATTTATTTTCATTTACCACCACTTTTGGCTAAGATCAAAGTGTAGTATCTGTTCCGATGGATACTACACCCCATAGACTGGTATTGTCTTGGCCTTCGGGGCTTGACTTACGCCGGTCAATGGGTTTGTCCTGTGCAGTTCTAAGAAGTGTACCATCCCAGGCTTTGCCTCCCCTCTTTGGGGAGGAGTAAGTTTATTGCTTACTGCGTGAGGCGCCCCTACCGGGGAATGCCGACGGGGCTGCCCAGGCAATTTTTAAACCCCACTTTCCCGACCCGACCTTGGGTCACATCTTACTTGTAGGAGTAAGATAAAAACTGGCCTTGTGCCTAACTCCTGGAGAGGAGTAAGTCAATACTATATTAACATTGTTATTTAAATCCATAATACAACAAAAAATTAAATACTGTATATTTTTCTTTCTTTATTATTTATAAATTCAACGATTGTTTTGATCCCGTAGACAAACATTTCGGAATTGTGTCTGAATATTCCTTCCAAGCCTTTTTGTTTTGAGGATTGGTTTGATCTTAAAAAACATTTAAAGTCTGGAAGGATTAAACCCCCACAAGGGAGGTTGTATTTCCCGCTAGGATGGTATCATGATAGAACGAACACACATATACTACACTGCCCCCTCCTTAAATGAGGAGGTAATGCCTGGAAGAGAAGGTAATGTCTGCGAGTATGATATAATATGAACAAACATATACTACATTACCCTTTAAAGGAAGGGGGGAATGCCCCGGATGATGGTCTAATAACAACAGAACATATACCACACTATCTCCCCTGTATTGACCAATAAACGATAGTATAATAGTACAACTACGAGAAGTACTAATATAGTTCGTCTTCCGACAGACATATACCAAATCTCCTTCGGTAATAGATAAGATATTTTTTGACTGTAACATTTTGAATTACAATCTTGTCTGAAGGAATTGAAATCGCGGCATAATTGAGGTCGTAGAATATTCCGAGGTAAGTGATAAGGCTTTGTCAGTCGTCGGTCCCCAGTGGTGAAAATCAGAAATCTTTGATCGAGTGTGACAATAGGTGTAGTATTTTTTTTTTCTATTTTTTTTTTTTTTTTAATAAAAATTATCGAAGCCGACAAAAATATTCATATCTAAATCAAACGTTTCAGAACTAACCCCCTCTCCCCTAAAAAAACAAAACAAAAAAAAAACACCCAAAGAACATCAAGATAAGAAAACCGAAAACGTCTTGCGTTTTCTGTGATGTCAGCGTGGGTCGTACGTTTATCAGAAAGATGAAGAGATGGAGTTGGCAAACTATTCGTCGCTGGAAAATTGAAAATCTCGACGAAATAGCAGCACTTCCGGAGTCTCTTTTGACGGAGATATCGCGCACGCGCCGAATAAGGGGGGGGGGGTGAAAGAGAATGACTTTTTCTACAATAGCAAAGGGGGGCGAAATATATGACATGATCTCATAGACAGAAATATATGTGCCCGACAAAAAAGGAATAGACAATATATACGTTTTGAAATCAAAGAAAAGAAACTAGAAAGCTTAATATCAAACGATTACTGATAATAGTAAAAAAAAACCCAAAAAATCAATGTGATTTGATTGAAATTCTTTTAGTATAGATATTAATATTCGCCATTGATAAATATAATATGTAAAATAAAAGTTAAACTTTGATGTATAGTATTGCCGTCGTACGTATATATATATATATATATATATATATATATATATATATATATAATACGAATATAAACTATTACGTATATAACCAAATCGTGACAGCTTATTTAAATATAGAGTGTCCCAAAAGTCACTGACACTTGAAAAGATTCATAACTTCTTTGTTTTCAAATATTTTCATTTTCTTTTTTTCAGAGTAGTTGAAGGGATCCTTCCGACGTTAAAAGAAAATACAGCATTGAGGAACGAACCCACATTGCAGTTTTAGTCACATGGGTCAAATTCAGAAACCCAGTGGTGTTACCGATGCCATTTTAACACTATGCGCCAAGTGTAAATACCATTAAAGCCATAATAAGCCGTTTTCAAAAACAAAGTGCAGCATGTGACCTCCCGAGACCCGGAAGGTCTCGTTCAGTAAGAACTGAAGACAATCGGGAAGAATTAGAGCGAAGTCCGGAAGAGGATCCAACAGTTATCAATCAGAAGGAGATTACGCCAGTTGGGAGTTTCACGATTTTCCTTACATAGGATGTTGCATGACATGAACATATTTTCATACAAAATTCAGCTTGTCCAGCAGCTTCAGCCTCAGGATTATGAGCAAAGACTGGAATTTGTTACAAATATCAGTGACTTTTGGCACACCCTGTATAATGTAGCCATAACACCTCAATGAGAACCTGTGTAGTTGGCCGAAATGTGTTAGGTAATTATTATGGATTAGATAAAGAACCTCTGAAAATCATTTCCTTTAAGGGTTTCTACTGATACGTATAATACGAAATGTCACGTCTATCAAACCTTAATGTATAGCTGTACTAATATGTTTGGATTAAGTCGTCCGGTTTAAGGTAAGGGTTAGCGTTAGGGGTGATTACATGTATTACAAGTACCTGACCCCCGATGCAATCCTTTACATATATAAGAAAAAATATATATGGGTCAGTTCTGCTGCAACATCTAGTGAGGTGCCACCCAAGGCACCTTTTCTTGCCTAGAGAGAGTACAAAATTCAATCGACGTCGCAATCTAGTGTGAGATAATTCCTACTTTTCTCTGGAGCTATTTGCTCACAGAAGAGACGTTGATAGTCTTTCTCTGCTCTGTCTATATTTCCACGGTAGGTGATCGACTGAGCTTCAAGCTTTGGTCCCCCCACACACCCGTAAAACCGTCTTAACAAGAACTCGTCTTACTACTAACCCTAACCCGAACTCTCCTGTCTTCCTCTGTGTACCTAAAACCAAACAGAACTTCCATGACCAGAGTTTCTTGTCAATGATTTATCACCTGTTGGACCCGTTACCGTGGAAATATTTCCCTACGGACTACAATATGGTCGGATACAAACCAATGCTACAAGACCAATGCTGCTAGACCAATGCTGCAAGACCAATGCTGCTAGACCAATGCTACAAGACCAATGCTGCTAGACCAATGCTACAAAACCAATGCTGCTAGACCAATGCTACAAGACCAATGCTGCTAGACCAATGCTGCTAGACCAATGCTGCTAGACCAATGCTGCTAGACCAATGCTGCTAGACCAATGCTGCTAGACCAATGCTGCTAGACCAATGCTGCTAGACCAATGCTACAAGACTAATGCTGCTAGACCAATGCTACAAGACCAATGCTGCTAGACCAATGCTACAAAACCAATGCTGCTAGACCAATGCTACAAGACCAATGCTGCTAGACCAATGCTGCTAGACCAATGCTACAAAACCAATGCTGCTAGACCAATTCTACAAGACCAATGCTGCTAGACCAATGCCAACAAATATCTGTCGAGTCGTTCTGTAAATCAATCACAGTTCTTATTCCTTTCATAGTACTGTGACATCATCCAACCGAAAATCTCACGAACTCTTATTCTTGAATGGCTTTTGGCCTTGCTAAGTGGCGAACCATTAGTATTAGTATTAAAAAGTATGTCTATCAAAACCTTTGAAAATCAGTTTCACTAATGGAATTTGGGAAATAAATCTAAGCTAGCTGGATACTGGAAACGAAATAGCTCTTTGCTAACAATACATGACTTCCGGGAAAGATAAGTATTACTGGTTCATGTTCAATATAAGTACCCAATAATTTATACGAGGTTTTGTTAGTAGTTAGAAAATAAGTTTGACTCGTTACGTCTATCTCTTTTATTTCTATTTTCAAAAAGGTGTTTTTTTAAGAGACGCTGGTGTAGGTGTCGCATCAAAATTTTTTATTAATCGCCGTGCAAGTTGATTTATCGGATATCAGGATATTGGGCAAACAGATATTTTTTTTAAATCGCTGACAAAACTATGGAAATCGCCCCAGACACGGAATGAGACCACTTGGTGTAAGAAGCTAACAAGAAACAAATATGATTATCGCAAAGACAGGAGATGCCTATTGCCCGTAGTCTTGAAAAGACCAAGATTATAAGTAGGAGGAAAACAGTCAGCAGGAAGAGAGTTCCAAAAGCCTGCACTTCTAGGAAAGAAGCTACTAGGTGACGTGACATTTCGTATTACACATATTACAATAAGTAAGTAAAGTAAATTCCTATGAATCAAAATGGTACAACTTTGTTGACCGGTTTGATTCTGTTGTCGGCAGTCTTGCAGGAGGGACCACTTCATGGTTGCAAATATCCCTAAGGGAAAGTCGTATTATGTAATCGACTGGATTCGAACTCGGCACACCTAGGTCGTCAGTTCGTGTCGTTTCCAACTTAACCACCGTCGCCTCCCATGAAAACTTAAATATCATACTTTCAGTCACGTGTTTGGATCGGCGTTACACGTAGAATATAGTAGAGGTATGTCGATCGAAATCTGTGAAAATCACAGAGTCATCAATGTCTCTGCATGAAACGCCAGATATGGTTATGGCGGGAGAGTATTTTACGCTATTTTCAGCATATTCTTCGTACATTTCCGTGGACGAAAACACAATTCAACATCTAAGGAATTATTTGATGTGTAAGTCAATATCTGCCACGTTTTCTATCTGAAGCCTCTCTCGTTTTCATTACGGGCATCTTTCATTCTTTGAATCCATATATTTCTCCGCTGTATAATTATCAAATAACGCATAGGAAAACAACAATTGAAAAAAAAACCCAAATGAAAGAATCAAAATAAGTGTCTGTTGTCGAAGAGGGTACAATTAGCTTCATCCTTGATTAGATCTCTTATTGCGGAGACGCACTTAACATGGGCGAAACATTCGATCTAACTAAGCAACTTAAGTGCAGCCCTTTTCGAACGATACTTGAACATTCGCCAAGCAGAATAGTAGATGGTGCGTTATAATGATGTACAAAGCGCGTCGTTTTCTTCCTTAATTCGTGGTTCCCGCCTGAAGAGGTAAATAAGCGCGCGCCAGCAATTATAACGAAAATATCAAAGGACGCCATCTTTTCCTCATCTGGATTTGACGAATTCGCGATCAGATCACGGCTTTTTATTGCATTTACACATTCATGGGATTGCAGGCGTTGACTTAAGTTACGCTTTACCGTTATAAACATTAACATTGCTTATGTTTCAGAATTTTTCAGCTGAAGATTGATACTTTGGAGCATTTGAACTATTATTCTAAGCTTTATTGTGAGATAGTAATAATTACATCTAAATAAAAAAGGTTTAGACTTCTAAAATCCTTACTATAACAAGCCAATATAGGCTCCCCCACCGGTTGCATATTTTTGCTAGTTGTTTTATTTAATTGCCCCCCCTCTCTCTCTCTCTCTCTCTCTCTCTATTTCTTAAAATAGAACTTTCTATGCGTTCGAATAATCAGAGGGCAGTTAACCAAATGTTGGAATAGCCGTCAGCTATTCCATCATATACAATTACAATCTAATTTAATTATGTAACCCAATTATATAAATAAAAAAATGTCTTTAATTCTATTTATAATTTTTATTAAGATTATTATCGAGGAAAATATTTTAAATACCTCTTTAAATCTGAAAAAAAAAACCCAACCATGAGTGTATATTTGCGAATATTAATTTATTAGATGCTTTCAAACAAATTAATTATGTGAATTTAAAAGACGCGTGATGTTTGGGAAAGTTTTGGAATGGGTATATAGGAGCTGATAAGAGAGCGATCAGAACTAATAATATAGTTTCGGCTCCAGACAGACAGACAGACAGACAGACAGACACATACTCTCTATTATAATTAGATTGTTCACATGGATCTATGATCTAATCAAGGGAGGCGCGATAGCGCTCTAATCTTTTAATAGACTTCAAAAACGACCTATGCTAGAAATCTCATTTCTTTGATCAGTCATAACTCAAAAAAAACAAACCAAATTATTTAAAACTTTGCACAACATTTTCATTTGATAGGTTTTATAAATGTGTAAAATTTCAGCATCATTAGTCAAGGCAACCCAGAGATCCAGAAAGGTCAGGTGTGATTTTGTGTTATCCGTGTGTACGTACGTACGTGTGTGCTACCCTGTATCTTATCAACTATTTGATGGATTCAGCTGATTTTTGGCAGAGATAGGTTCTAGGGTCTAGTTAATGGCATTTTAATTTCAGTTTACCATATACCTTAGTTTTTCAGAAAATTAAAAAAAACCTTTAAAATTACCATTGTCTTGAGGCATAGCCTTTACAAAAGTAGTGACATTCCATGATAAATGCCAGTATACTGAAATCATATGCCCTTAATTGGGTTAAGATGAAAATTCATATACACTAAATGTACAAAAGCAAGGAAATTCCCAAATTTTTACACTTTTATTGTCATTAAGGGTATGACTACACATCAACCAAACCATTTCATTATCACATCACTACAGTATAAATATCTATGCATGAGTGGATGAAGTGTGTGAGGTGCGCTGAAGAAAATTTCCTACAAGTAAAATACATAGCCCTGTTGTGCTCGCATACCCTTAATGACAATAAAAGTGTAAAAATTTGGGAATTTCCTTGCTTTTGTACATTTAGTGTATATGAATTTTCATCTTAACCCTATTAAGGGCATATGATTTCAGTATACTGGAATTTTTTATGGAATATATATATATATATATATATATATATATATATATATATATATATATATATATATTAATAGCGTTGAGTAATGTGTTTTTCAGAATTGTCCGATTTATTCCCTACGTTCTTAGTTCAAGCTCATCTGCCTCTTGGTCTTTTTTTATTTATTTAAAACAAACAAACATGAAGTCACTCCAGAAAAGGAACCTTGCCACTGAGACGTAAGGGGCTATTGTGGATTAGGGGCCAGAAATTAAAGGGTTCATCCTAAGTAGGGAGTTGTGCAGCAAGATATGTGTCTACATTACAATTCAATTTCTGCATGTCAGTACAGCCAAGGAAACGGGGAAAGAAGGGGGTTCTAAAGTCTGGTAGCTTGAGGAAAGAAGCTATTAGCGTAGAAAGCCTTCCAGCATCTGGGGACCTCCACAGTTGATATATGGGATTTAGCCGATTGTCGGATTGTTCAAGCGTATGTACGTCGAGGGTGCACCAGAGTAGCCAGTTCATTGGAGCACATTCCATTGAACTACAGAGATGCAACATTGCGGCGATGGGACAGGGGTTGGAGCTTGGTTGACAGTGCGGCACCTATTAGATTAGCGACTCTTTTTTGGGGAAACCCGTCTAAGAGGAAGAAACTAGTGGATCATGCACAAGCACAGATGTGACAACAATACTCTATGCATGGGCGGATAGTGGCTTTGTAGTGATATAGCAAACTGGTAGGTGTGAAGAATTTCTAGCACGGTAAAGGGAGCCTACTGTCTTTGCAGAAGTCTTGGCAATGCTTTCTATGTATTAGTTCCAATTAATGTTACCAATTTGCTGTTTTGATACCTCGTTACAGAACAGCTTCCCATTCCAGTAGTTTCTTTCAAATAACTGCAGGCTTGTGGAACTCTTATCCTGCTAACTGTTTTCTTTCTACCTGTAGTTTTGGTTTTTTAAGAATAAAAACAATAGTCTTTGCGATAATTAGCTTTTGTTCTTTTTAGCTCCTTACATCAAATAACTGGAACAACTTCTATAACAAAAGTTAGTTTTAAGTAAAGTCTTCTGCTGGTCGAAGGTTCAATCCTCACTAAAGGCGATTAAAACTAAGAACAAAGATTTAAACTTCTACCTAAAAAAATTATAAAGAAAACTCTAACATTATATATACAATACAAAGTTATCATTATAAATCAGATAAGGATTTCGACATTTTAGATCCAACTCACAAAATAGTGTTCTCTTGTAGAGCTAACTGTATCCTGGGAGGATAATAGAGAGAAAACACAGGAGCGAAATAAAACATGTCCTGTTATGTCTATCGAGATCGGATGTCTGGGACAATCATTTCATTCCTCTTTAAAAATTAATCACTGGTCAGTTTGAATAAAAATGCATCGCATCGTTTTTACACCACAGCTTAACATACAAAAAGTTGGATATAGTCAAAATGAAAATTTAAGTGAATATAACAGTCGCGCGACGGAGGACCATTTCCCGTGTTTGCGTGACATCCTTTGGTTAATAACGCATAATGTCATCAACGATCGAAAGTAAAATTGTTTTAATAGGACAATATGAAACTGAAAATAAAAAGATGAAACTGAAAATAAAAAGATGAAACTGAAACTAAAAAAATTAAATTTTTAATATTGTGTACGGTGGCAAAATCTGCTCGTGGTGCCAAGGCTGGCAGTTACGGTTTAGTAAGCAAAAATGTGTTAGCGTCCCAAGTTGGCGGATAATAAAGATAATATCATATGTGCTATGACAAGTTGTATAAAATTAAATTAATGATAAGGAAAGAAGGAAAGAGGGGAGAAAGAGACAGAAACAAAGACACACACACACTGGTTAAAAGAGAGACAAAGAGACACACACACACACTGTGCCAAGGAGAGAGATACACACACACACAGTGTAAAAGAAGAAGATACACACAGTGTATAGGAGAGAGATACACAAACAGTGTATAGGAAAGTGAGAGACACAGTGTATAGGAGAGTGAGAGACACAGTGTATAGGAAAGTGAGAGACACACACAGTGTATAAGAGGAAGATACAGTGTATAGGAGAGAGATACACAAACAGTGTATAGGAAAGTGAGAGACACAGTGTATAGGAAAGTGAGAGACACAGTGTATAGGAGAGTGAGAGACACAGTGTATAGGAGAGTGAGAGACACAGTGTATAGGAGAGTGAGAGACACAGTGTATAGGAAAGTGAGAGACACACACAGTGTATAAGAGGAAGATACAGTGTATAGGAGAGAGATACACACACAGTGTATAGGAGAGTGAGAGACACACACACAGTGTATAGGAGAGTGAGAGACACACACACAGTGTATAGGAGAGTGAGAGACACACACACAGTGTATAGGAGAGTGAGAGACACACACACAGTGTATAGGAGAGTGAGAGACACACACACAGTGTATAGGAGAGTGAGAGACACACACACAGTGTATAGGAGAGTGAGAGACACACACACAGTGTATAGGAGAGTGAGAGACACACACACAGTGTATAGGAGAGTGAGAGACACACACACAGTGTATAGGAGAGTGAGAGACACACACACAGTGTATAGGAGAGTGAGAGACACACACACAGTGTATAGGAGAGTGAGAGACACACACACAGTGTATAGGAGAGTGAGAGACACACACACAGTGTATAGGAGAGTGAGAGACACACACACAGTGTATAGGAGAGTGAGAGACACACACACAGTGTATAGGAGAGTGAGAGACACACACACAGTGTATAGGAGAGTGAGAGACACACACACAGTGTATAGGAGAGAGAGAGAGACACACACAGTGTATAGGAGAGTGAGAGACACACACACAGTGTATAGGAGAGTGAGAGACACACACACAGTGTATAGGAGAGTGAGAGACACACACACAGTGTATAGGAGAGTGAGAGACACACACACAGTGTATAGGAGAGAGAGAGAGACACACACAGTGTATAGGAGAGTGAGAGACACACACACAGTGTATAGGAGAGTGAGAGACACACACACAGTGTATAGGAGAGTGAGAGACACACACACAGTGTATAGGAGAGAGAGAGAGACACACACAGTGTATAGGAGAGAGAGAGAGAGAGACACACACAGTGTATAGGAGAGTGAGAGACACACACACAGTGTATAGGAGAGTGAGAGACACACACACAGTGTATAGGAGAGTGAGAGACACACACACAGTGTATAGGAGAGTGAGAGACACACACAGTGTATAGGAGAGTGAGAGACACACACACAGTGTATAGGAGAGAGAGAGAGACACACACAGTGTATAGGAGAGAGAGAGAGAGAGACACACACAGTGTATAGGAGAGTGAGAGACACACACACAGTGTATAGGAGAGTGAGAGACACACACACAGTGTATAGGAGAGTGAGAGACACACACACAGTGTATAGGAGAGTGAGAGACACACACACAGTGTATAGGAGAGTGAGAGACACACACACAGTGTATAGGAGAGAGAGAGAGACACACACAGTGTATAGGAGAGAGAGAGAGAGAGACACACACAGTGTATAGGAGAGAGAGAGACAGACACAGTGTATAGGAGAGAGACCCAGTGTATAGGAGAGAGAGACACACACAGTGTATAGGAGAGAGAGACACACACAGTGTATAGGAGAGAGAGACACACACAGTGTATAGGAGAGAGAGAGACACACACAGTGTATAGGAGAGAGTGAGACACACACAGTGTATAGGAGAGAGTGAGACACACACAGTGTATAGGAGAGAGTGAGACACACACAGTGTATAGGAGAGCGAGACACACACAGTGTATAGGAGAGCGAGACACACACAGTGTATAGGAGAGCGAGACACACACAGTGTATAGGAGAGCGAGACACACACAGTGTATAGGAGAGCGAGACACACACAGTGTATAGGAGAGCGAGACACACACAGTGTATAGGAGAGCGAGACACACACAGTGTATAGGAGAGCGAGACACACACAGTGTATAGGAGAGCGAGACACACACAGTGTATAGGAGAGCGAGACACACACAGTGTATAGGAGAGAGAGACACACACAGTGTATAGGAGAGAGAGACACACACAGTGTATAGGAGAGAGAGACACACACAGTGTATAGGAGAGAGAGACACACACAGTGTATAGGAGAGAGAGACACACACAGTGTATAGGAGAGAGACACACACAGTGTATAGGAGAGAGAGACACACACAGTGTATAGGAGAGAGAGACACACACAGTGTATAGGAGAGAGAGACACACACAGTGTATAGGAGAGAGAGACACACACAGTGTATAGGAGAGAGAGACACACACAGTGTATAGGAGAGAGAGACACACACAGTGTATAGGAGAGAGAGACACACACAGTGTATAGGAGAGAGAGACACACACAGTGTATAGGAGAGAGAGACACACACAGTGTATAGGAGAGAGAGACACACACAGTGTATAGGAGAGAGAGACACACACAGTGTATAGGAGAGAGAGACACACACAGTGTATAGGAGAGAGAGACACACACAGTGTATAGGAGAGAGAGAGACACACACAGTGTATAGGAGAGAGAGAGACACACACAGTGTATAGGAGAGAGAGACACACACACAGTGTATAGGAGAGAGAGAGACACACACAGTGTATAGGAGAGAGAGAGACACACACAGTGTATAGGAGAGAGAGAGACACACACAGTGTATAGGAGAGAGAGAGACACACACAGTGTATAGGAGAGAGAAATACACACACAGTGTATAGGAGAGAGAAATACACACACAGTGTATAGGAGAGAGAAATACACACACAGTGTATAGAAAGAGAAATACACACACAGTGTATAGAAAAGAGAAATACACACACAGTGTATAGGAGAGAGAAATACACACACAGTGTATAGGAGAGAGAAATACACACACAGTGTATAGGAGAGAGAAATACACACACAGTGTATAGGAGAGAGAAATACACACACAGTGTATAGGAGAGAGAAATACACACACAGTGTATAGGAGAGAGAAATACACACACAGTGTATAGGAGAGAGAAATACAC
>OY744535.1:15350115-15367615 GCA_963556195.1 Sepiola atlantica
AGGTGGATTGGTTCGAAGCTTGCCAACTGATTCGTACCCCCGAAGTCGCAATGATGAATAGAGAAAAATAATGTACCCCCACACGCTCCCTGACTAAAGAGAATAGCTCAGTTAGAGGATACGAGTTATCTCCCTTAGCAACTAAGCAATCTCATGGACGAGTTAGTGGCATATTTATTCATGATCTCATTTTCCTAAAATTTCATTTGAAACAATTTAGTATATTTGAATGAATAACACACACACACATATATATATACTATAACTGCTACCACTGCCACCATCTACTTGTTTCTCATATTTTGATTTTCTTGCTCAAATCGGCCGCAGCTCTGAGCCTGCTGGCAGAACATGTTTATACTTGTGTAAATTTTACTTCAGACGAAACGTTGATGAATACATAAATAATATTTTTTGTTTTTTCTTTTTTATATATGTATATATCTATATATATCTACTCTCTAAAAATTTCACACCTACCACAACAAAATCCCCCCCCTCTCACCCATTTTACCCTTTCGACTACTTCTCTCACACTCTTACCCACTCACCCTCCAATTTCAACCACCTTCATTTTTTCAAATCTTCTCTAAAACCATGACATTACCCACACACTAAAGTTACAGAGGCCCCCCTCCCCTCTTTCTCTACCCCTCCACTTCATTAAACGGCCATCTACATTATTTCCGTTCACCCCCACCATGTTTTCATCAGAACCATCCTCATTAATTTTATTCCATGCTACTGACTTCACTAAGCTCGGACCTCGGTCCTTCACACCCAGTGGTGGCTACTGCTTTTTCTCATCTACCCATCATGTCAACCCAATATTTTCACGTACTTGCATGACATCTTTCTTGAAATTACATCCTGAGGAAGTCTTACAAATAAAGATGAAACGTTGATGAATATATAAAAAAACATTCTTTTTGGTTTTTCCTTTTCATTTCCCATATATATATATATATATATATATTATCATTTGTATAATAATATATATCATACATATATATATATATCATTTGTATCATTATATTATATATATATATATATATATATATATATATATATATATATATATATATATATATATATATACTATAAATATATATTATATCATCATATTATAATCATTTGTATCATATCATATCTATATATTATATCATATTATATATATATATATATATATATATATATATATATATTATACTATAATATATATATTATATCATCATATTATATCATTTGTATCATATCATATCTATATATTATATCATATTATATATATATATATATATATATATATATATATATATTATATCATTTATATCATTATATATATTATACCATTAGTCTGTTCAATTAGAGGAATTCATTTTACCAATCCTAAAACTGGTATATATATATATATATATATAATATATATATATATAATTCAACTTTCTGCTTACCCAAATCTATTAAAAGAAGCCTTAAATGTATACGTCTGCATATTCCTTCAAATGTGAGATCACACTTCTGGACTAAATACATCTACCAAAGAATAGTACACAATTAGCCCGCGAAAAGAGTTCAACTAATACGTATCACTCGACGTTCTCCATTTTCTTTTCACTAAAACAACAATCGCTTAGATTTCCCGCCATAAACGCGATCAGCCATTTTTATTGTCTTGTATTGCTTTCAAACGATCATCTTTTCTTTTTGGTTTCCTGTAGTTTTTTTGGTTGATGCCTCTTTATCTGTCCTATTTGTTGTTTAACAAGCAATGCTTTTATTCCAGCAATTAGTCGACAAGCCTTTGTCGATTTGGCCATTAATATTTATCATATCTGCCGATCTACAATTGAGGGTCGATCGTTATATTTACAATTCATCTGAGGAGCGGGGTGTTGGCGAGCATCCAATTAGTAAATTACTCGAGTCAATCAACTCGTACCGGCTGTTTTTTTTCTTTTTTATCTTATTAACCAACCACATCAAGCCGAACCACGCTGCTAATAGTCAGGCGTTATCACTTGACACGCCATGTTGGATTAACCGACGTTCGAAACGAGATACTTATCTCAAGTCTAATAAATTATTATTAACTTGACATGTCGCTTCTTGTTTCGTTATTTGGTTATTCAAAGCCGATTCGACGATTCTCAGGGTTTACACTTACTATATTTACGAAACTATGAACGCCATATTTACAGCGTTTAGAAAATCATCCCGTACAAACGGTGTTTGACAACTCATCAGTCCATTTTCTTAATTTCCAAGTACTTATGTCGTAGTTTCGCTTATCTTCTTTGTACGTGTCTCCCCCACGAGAGTTGGGTGAGACACAAGCTCGGGCTAAACGTGGGTGTAGTTATTATTGAACGTCTCAAGAGCCTCCAATAATGGGTTTTATTTACTCCTCCCCAGGAGTTAGGCACAAGGCCAATTTTATCTTACTCCCACAAGTAAGATGTGACCCAAGATCGGGTCGAGAAAGTGGGGTTTGAAAAGCCAGCGCTCGAGAGGTGAGCACTCTGGCCATTTAAACATTGCCTGGGCAGCCCCGTCGGCATTCCCCGGTAGGGGCGCCTCAGACAGTAAGCAATAAACTTACTCCTCCCCAAAGAGGGGACACAAAGCCTGGGAGGGTGGACCGCCTAGAACTGCACAGGACAGGCGTGCAGTATCCATCGGAACAGATACTATACTTTCGATCGAAGTTACTATATTTACGCTTTTAGAAAATCATCCTGTACATATACAGGGCCGGCGGGACAGTTATAAAAGTGGGGGAGTTCTCCTAAAAAGTGGGGAGGGGGCGGTTAAACACATGCATATATCAACTTAATTATTGATGACCGTAAAGTGTGTGGGGGGGGGGCAAGTCAAAAAGTGAGGGGGCTTGAGCCTCCATTGCCCCCCCCCCCCCGCCCCGAATTAGATGATGGATTCCGTATGATGGATTATCAATCAATCGATTTTCTTACTTTTCAAGTACTTATTTAGTTGTTTCTCTTACCTTCTTTGTACGTGCCTCCCCCCCCCCCCCCACACACACTGGAGTTAAGGGAGACACAAGCTCGGGTTAAATGTGGGTGTGGTTATTATTGAACGTCTCAAGGGCGTTCAGTAATGGCTTCTGATCGAACCGATAAGTTCTCAATGGGAAGTAACCAGTTCGAACAGGTCGGAGAGTACTGTACTCAACCATGTACGTGTGTTATCACGTTCCACACCCAGTTAATAAATAAGATCGCCTAAATGAAAATATGCTGCCTAAATACACACAATGTTATATATATATATATATATATATATATGATCATATACACTATCAGGTGACTGATATGAATAGCTCTTTTTTAAAAAACATAGTTCACCCCAAACAAGGGAGGCCGCCAATGTAGACGTAAGGGGCTACTGAGGAAAAGGGTGAAGGTCTTTTTGGGGGAGGGGTGGGGGGTAGGGTCCACCTAAATTAGGAGCTGCGCAGCGAGATGTCTGTTTACATTAGTTTTAAATTTCCGCATGTCAGTAGCGTCAGGAAAACAGGGAGCAGGGAGGGAGTTCCAAAGTCCAGCAGCACGAGGAATGAAGCTTTTGGAGTAGAAAGCTCTCCGGCATCTGGGGACCTTCACAGTGAATGGATGGGATTTGGCAGATTGTCGGGTTGGCCTAGTAGATTTACGTCGTGGGGGCACCAGAGATCATCATCATCATCATGATGCAAGAATACATGCAAATAAGATCGGCCGATCGCCACAGATGAAATATAAACAAATGTAATTGAGAAATACTTGATGTCGCTATTTGCCAAAAAGTCGGAACCGAATAAAAAGTCATAAATAGAATTGTCGACTTAAAAATTATATTATATTTATTGATGTTTTAGTAGACCTCAATTCTAGACATCAATTCGTCGGGAAAAAGGATTTGCAGAGTTTGTCAAATGTACTTTAGCAGATATGGATGTTTTCCCCTCTGCGTGTAGTCATGCTATGCATGTGTTGTGACCGGATATAAAAATAAAAAAAAATATTATTATTATAATAATAATAATAATAATAATAATAATATATACAACCGCACGAGAGAGGCGCAAGCATAGGCTGACGCCACAAAAATTATGGACAGAGGGTCGAGGAGGGAAAGCGCAAACCAGACCTCCACTGGAAGAGCGCGGACAGCTCTGGGACCTCGGGAAGGCTTGTTGCCACTCGGGCCCCAGAGGGGACCGATGGCACTTATCAGCGGGAAATCGTTGGTAGGTGGCTGTTGCGATTACCGCAAGGTCATCAGCGGTGATGAACGAAAAGAGGTGGAGCATACTGGAGGCCTGAGGAGACTTGTTGTCACTCGGACTCCAGGGAATACCACAGGTTGTCGGCAGTGGGTGACCACTGACGATGACCAGTGTGATAACTCCTAGTGAGTAAATAAATAAATAAATAATAATACTAATAATATGCACCAGAGCTATTGATATCAGTCACTTGACGTATATGATATATATATATATATATATATGTATATATATTAGTAAATTATGAAAATATATTTATGGCAATTAAGCTACACAGAGGCTTCCGCGCTTCATCCCTGGGGGGAATCGTCTAGCTAGTTAACCAATCAGATTCTTTGTTGTGCTCTTAGCCAATCGTTGGGCTTCTCACAAACAAAGGTTCGATTGATTTTACTTCCTATTTCCTATTCTATTGTTCTGCTTTCTATAGGATGACCCATCACCATTTCTTCGTTGTTCTTTTAGCCAATCGTTGTGTATATTTAGGCAGCATATTTTCATTTAGGCAAACATTATTCAATAACACGGAGTGTTTTTGCTTGATAAGACTTTTCTTTTAATTAACCCCCTTTTTTTTTTTAATTTTCCGAATAGTCCATTAACAGAAGATGATTTGATGAATCAAATCGAAAGTACTCAAAGGAAAGGATACAAAAATGGAACAAAAAACCCACAGAACTTACATGTATCAATTTGAAAAAATACTAAAAGGACCACTCGAAATTTAAAAAAAAAAGGGTTTACTAAGCTTAAGCTATGAAATTTTGATATATTCTACGATTAAATCGTGTAATTGTTTCTGGTCAAACATGAAAAAGGATTCTAGACATCAGTTTTAGTGTCATTATAATCTTCGTAAAACTACATAAAAGTGGTGCAAAACTTCTTTTTTCGGAGAGTTAATTTAGCCCGTCTTGGGGGGGGGGGGGAGGGAGGGAGGGTTATTCCACTAGTAATCTATAAAGATTTACAGTCTTCTGACCTACAAGCGATCGTTTCAGCTACGGACTGAAAATCTATTCGCGTTATTTTAAAGTTGATATTTGAAAATTCTGTCGCTGGTTAATCTATTATATATTAAGAAATTATATCGTCCGAATGGATATGCAATTCTCGCAAGGTTTATTAATTACGACTTTTACAATGGCGCTATCATAGACTTTTGTTGTTTATCAGTAAAGATTGGCATTTTCGCTGTATAATTTAAAATGAAATGATTGAAATTAACTTTTCTTGTTCTTACTCATCATTAAAAGTCAGAAACAAAAATAGTTTTAAACGCTTAAGTATTGCTTAAAATCAGATCTACATTTCTCAATAGTACGTGAACTCTTCCTACCATAGAATTAGGTCCAACAAATCTATAGAAGTGCAACACAATTCAAAAGCCGATTGCCTCTCATCATACGGGGTTGGCTGTTTTGTTTTACGGCATATCAACAATTTTCGGCTTATTTAATGTCGAATCCGGTCATTTTGTAAAAAGTTTGTATGCTTCAAGTTCTTTATATTTTAAAGTATTTATTCAGTGTTTGGTTGTGTGAAAGTAGGGGAAGGAAAGAGAGGGGGAAGGAAAGAGAGGGGGAAGGAAAGAGAGGGGGAAGGAAAGAGAGGGGGAAGGAAAGAGAGGGGGAAGGAAAGAGAGGGGGAAGGAAAGAGAGGGGGAAGGAAAGAGAGGGGGAAGGAAAGAGAGGGGGAAGAAAAGAGAGGGGGAAGAAAAGAGAGGGGGAAGAAAAGAGAGGGGGAAGAAAAGAGAGGGGGAAGAAAAGAGAGGGGGAAGGAAGGAGAGGAGGGAAGGAAGGAGAGGAGGGAAGGAAAGAAAAGGGGGAAGGAACGAGAGGGAAGGTAGGAGAGGGGGAGGGAAGGTAGGAGAGGGGGAGGGAAGGTAGGAGAGGGGGAGGGAAGGTAGGAGAGGGGGAGGGAAGGAAGGAGAGGGGGAGGGAAGGAAGGAGAGGAGAAGGGAAGGAAGGAGAGGAGAAGGGAAGGAAGGAGAGGAGAAGGGAAGGAAGGAGAGGAGAAGGGAAGGAAGGAGAGGAGAAGGGAAGGAAGGAGAGGGGAAGGGAAGGAAGGAGAGGGGAAGGGAAGGAAGGAGAGGGGAGGGAAGGAAGGAGAGGGGAGGGAAGGAAGGAGAGGGGAAGGGAAGGAAGGAAAGGGGGAGATAAATTGTTTTTTTATGTTTTGGATTTTGCAGAACATGATTCAGTTTTGCAAAGAGAAAAAAACAATAAAACATCAATGTTTGGTGCATTTTGGGTCAGGAAGCCGATATTTCGAGAGAGCCTGATCTGGTAGCATCAGATGCTAATACGGAAGAAAATTAGTGGAACCAGTGCAAACGTATCACAGATCAAATGTACAGAACCAATCATCTTTATAGAACTTCTTGAATGACTTGTCAGAAGTGATTGCAAATACAAAATTGACAACTATTTTTAAACTAATAAAACGTCTGCTTTTGGCGCCTGTTTTTCCTTTGCTGTTAAACATTAATGAATAACGGAAAGCGTTTCATTTTGCAACACCAGCAGAACGCAAAGAAAAAAGGAACAACACCAAAATGCAATCGATTTTTTTTTCTCGAAATTGTTAATCATTATTTTATTGACTGTCCATTTTCACGTGTCTTGAAAAGTATATATTGAGATTTATTTTCCTTCCTATTAGATGAAAATTTCGAAAATGTTCTTTTGTAAGATTTTGGTCCCAATTTGTCTAAGTATTGATTTACGACATTCGACGGTCGTGTCATTTTTATTCTTCTTTTCTTGAGTAATAATTTTTAGAGTTCGGTATCGCACTAAGAATTTTAAAAGATATTCTCTACTCTATCCTCTGTTACGTGATTCCGTTCAACCTACCAATCTTATTTAACTCTTGGGCCCTTAGCATGCTATTCCACACGACGATATAACACTAAGAGTTCAGGCTTGTAGTTTCAGCTCAACTTCAATTAGAAACATTTCAAACCTGTAGTTTCGGCTCAAATTCAATTAGAAACATTTCAAACCTGTAGTTTCGGCTCAAATTCAATTAGAAACATTTCAAACCTGTAGTTTCGGCTCAAATTCAATTAGAAACATTTCAAACCTGTAGTTTCGGCTCAACTTCAATTAGAAACATTTCAAACCTGTAGTTTCGGCTCAACTTCAATTAGAAACATTTCAAACCTGTAGTTTCGGGTCAACCTCAATTAGAAACATCTCAAACTTGTAGTTTCGGGTCAACTTCAATTAGAAACATCTCAAACTTGTAGTTTCGGGTCAACTTCAATTAGAAACATCTCAAACTTGTAGTTTCGGGTCAACTTCAATTAGAAACATCTCAAACTTGTAGTTTCGGGTCAACTTCAATTAGAAACATCTCAAACTTGTAGTTTCGGGTCAACTTCAATTAGAAACATCTCAAACTTGTAGTTTCGGGTCAACCTCAATTAGAAACATCTCAAACTTGTAGTTTCGGGTCAACCTCAATTAGAAACATCTCAAACTTGTAGTTTCGGGTCAACCTCAATTAGAAACATCTCAAACTTGTAGTTTCGGCTTCAATGAGACAAAATACACTGAGTCTGCTTCCCAACCGACTACAACATGGTCGTCTTTAAGTGTAATGTAGACAAATACTTGTTTAGACGTCCTCTTGGATTATCAATTTCTCTCAAGTAATCTGCTGCCTATTAAACCAATTGTTTCCAAACTTTGTTATGACGATCATCACACCCAACTGAATCTTTTTACCCCTTATCCTCGAGTTGCTCCCGGGCCTTGATAGTTCCGTAACCATAAGTAGTATAACGATAAACTTGTAAAATCTGCCTTTTCTGAACCAAAAATATAAGCAGTAGTGAAATAGATCTTATTTGATTATGTAACTTTTGTCAATGCCGTTTTGAAATCGATAGACTTATTAATTCTTAGTTGAGACAAGTTATGAAATATTTGCACATCTGTCATATTACAATGCACATTAATTTGTAAACGATTCATTCGTTGGAAAGTGTGGCTTCTGTCCAAATCTACCAGAATAAAACTGAAATGGTAGCATGTGTGGCTATGCTGAAACAGTTCATAGACAGACTATCGAAAAGGGAGGAACTAGGACGGAAATCTTGCATGCATTAATTCCAACTCTTTATCCATACCCGTATTGGATCTTTCTATATAATCACATCCGACCGTTTGAAAATTTAAATAACAAGCAGTGACGAAATTTCGGGATGATGGAGGCTAAAGGCCTTTTGTGCATGTACTTAATAACAGTACGCTGCCAAATCTTTATTCATTTTACAAGCAATTTGCTACAATATATTTTTATAAAAGTATTCTCGAAATAGTCAGATGTGAGTTTATGTGAAAACAAAAAAAGAATGCATTATTAATTCGAACAGTGTAAAAGTAATGTGCGCCTAATTGTGCATCATAACTTCAACGAGAAAGGAGGATGAAGAGGGGGAATGGTAAAACGAGAAAAAAGCTGATGGACTTGAGTAAAAAGGGGTCAAGACAAGAAAAGGTGGGTGGGGGAAAGGGGTCACCGAAAGAAAGGTGGGTGGGTGGAGAAAAAGGATCACGAGAAAGAAAGGTGGGTGGAGGAAAAGGGTCACGAGAAAGAAAGGTGGGTGGGTGGAGGAAAAGGGTCACGAGAAAGAAAGGTGGGTGGGTGGAGGAAAAGGGTCACGAGAAAGAAAGGTGGGTGGGTGGAGGAAAAGGGTCACGAGAAAGAAAGGTGGGTGGGTGGAGGAAAAGGGTCACGAGAAAGAAAGGTGGGTGGGTGGAGGAAAAGGGTCACGAGAAAGAAAGGTGGGTGGAGGAATAGGGTCACGAGAAAGAAAGGTGGGTGGAGGAATAGGGTCACGAGAAAGAAAGGTGGGTGGAGGAATAGGGTCACGAGAAAGAAAGGTGGGTGGAGGAATAGGGTCACGAGAAAGAAAGGTGGGTGGAGGAATAGGGTCACGAGAAAGAAAGGTGGGTGGAGGAATAGGGTCACGAGAAAGAAAGGTGGGTGGAGGAAAAGGGTAACGAGAAAGAAAGGTGGGCGGAGGAAAAGGGTCACGAGAAAGAAAGGTGGGCGGAGGAAAAGGGTCACGAGAAAGAAAGGTGGGTGGAGGAAAAGGGTCACGAGAAAGAAAGGTGGGTGGAGGAAAAGGGTCACGAAAATGAGAGGAACGAGATGGGAGGGAACGAGATGGGAGGGTGGGGGAAGAGGGAACGAGATGGGAGGGTGGGGGAAGAGGGAACGAGATGGGAGGGTGCGGCAAGAGGGAACGAGATGGGAAGGCGGGAGAAGAGGGAACGAGATGGGAGGGTGGGGAAAGAGGGACCGAGATGGGAGGGTGGGGGAAGAGGGAACGAGATGGGAGGGTGGGGGAAGAGGGAACGAGATGGGAGGGTGGGGAAAGAGGGACCGAGATGGGAGGGTGGGGGAAGAGGGAACGAGATGGGAGGGTGGGGGAAGAGGGAACGAGATGGGAGGGTGGGGGAAGAGGGAACGAGATGGGAGGGTGGGGAAGAGGGAACGAGATGGGAGGGTGGGGAAGAAGAAACGAGATGGGAGGGTGGGGAAGAAGAAACGAGATGGGAGGGTGCGGCAAGAGGGAACGAGATGGGAGGGTGCGGCAAGAGGGAACGAGATGGGAAGGCGGGAGAAGAGGGAACGAGATGGGAGGGTGGGGGAAGAGGGAACGAGATGGGAGGGTGGGGGAAGAGGGGATAGTGAATGAAAGCTGGGCGAAAGAGGACACGATAAAGGGAGCTGGGCGAAATAGGGCACGATAGAAGGCGCTGGGAAGTGGGTATGATAGACGAAGAAGAATAGAATAAATAGAAGAAAACGATAAAAGGGCGGAAAAAGTCGGAATTTACCTTCCCCGTATCATCTAAAACATTCAATATGCAAACAATTAAGCGATATCAGAGTTTGCCTATTTTGTATAGGCACAAATATTTTATTACAATTTCGTATTTGTATTTAAACAACGCTTGTGTGCATAGATTGTATATTTTTTATTTAAAATTTAATATCTCTTTTTGTATTGAAACGGAGGATATTCCCATAGTTTACAAATATATTCCCCGTGGTGAAACTATGGGTATCATTGTATTCTATTTATCTGCATTGAGTGTTTTCCATAGATTGCGATTATGAACGGATTGCCTTGATTGTTATTGCAACATTCGAAACAACGATGTATTGTTTGGAATTTAAATGGTTTTACTTCCATTTTATTGAACGAAGAATAATTATTATGAAGAAACCATGAGAAAGCGACGAGAGGCATCGCAGAGTTTGTCTGTGGAAACGGAACGGTATCCATTGTTGCTGTGCGCGTGGGCGTGAATGACGAGAAGCAAGAGATGTTTAAGTAGTTGGAAAAAATGGGACAAGTGGAAAGAGAAAGGTTATGGGGAGAACAGATATTCACCAAGAATATTTTTTTGTAACAGAAAACAATAGAATAGAGTAATAAAATATCATGATTAGGGCATAATTATGAGTGAGAGAGAGAGAGAGAGAGAGAGAGAGAGAGAGAGAAAGAAGGAATCATGTCGAAGACAGAGAGAGTGTGTGAGAAAGGGTGGAAAGTGTGTGTTGAAGAGTGCAAATTAGAGAAAGGGAGAGAGAACGAGAGAACGAGACAGAGAGAACGTGAGAGAGAACGAGAGAGAGAGAACGAGAGAGAGAGAACGAGAGAGAGAGAACGAGAGAGAGAGAGAGAGAGAACGAGAGAGAGAGAGAGAACGAGAGAGAGAGAACGAGAGAGAGAGAGAGAACGAGAGAGAGAGAGAGAACGAGAGAGAGAGAACGAGAGAGAGAGAGAGAGAACGAGAGAGAGAGAGAGAACGAGAGAGAGAGAGAGAACGAGAGAGAGAGAGAACGAGAGAGAGAGAACGAGAGAGAGAACGAGAGAGAGAGAGAACGAGAGAGAGAGAGAACAAGAGAGAGAGAACGAGAGAGAGAGAGAGAGAACGAGAGAACGAGAGAGAGAGAGAGAACGAGTGAGAGAACGAGAGAGAGAACGAGAGAGAGAACGAGAGAGAGAACGAGAGAAAGAACGAGGGAGAGAACGAGGGAGAGACCGAGAGAGAGAACGAGGGAGAGACCGAGAGAGAGAACGAGGGAGAGAACGAGAGAGAGAGAACGAGAGAGAGAACGAGAGAGAGAACGAGAGAGAGAACGAGAGAGAGAACGAGAGAGAACGAGAGAGAGAACGAGAGAGAACGAGAGAGAGAGAGAGAACAAGAGAGAGAGAACGAGAGAGAGAGAACGAGAGAGAGAGAACGAGAGAGAGAGAACGAGAGAGAACGAGAACGAGAGAGAACGAGAACGAGAGAGAACGAGAACGAGAGAGAGAGAGAAAACGAGAGAGAGAGAGAGAACGAGAGAGAGAGAGAGAGAGAACGAGAGAGAGAGAGAGAGAACGAGAGAGATAGAACGAGAGAGAGAGAACGAGAGAGAGAGAGAGAACGAGAGAGAGAACGAGAGAGAGAGAGAGAACGAAAGAGAGAGAGAACGAGAGAGAGAGAACGAGAGAGAGAGAGAACGAGAGAGAGAGAACGAGAGAGAGAGAGAACGAGAGAGAGAGAGAACGAGAGAGAGAGAACGAGAGAGAGAGAACGAGAGAGAGAGAGAACGAGAGAGAGAACGATAGAGAGAGAACGATAGAGAGAGAACGATAGAGAGAGAACGAGAGAGAGAGAACGAGAGAGAGAGAACGAGAGAGAGAGAACGAGAGAGAGAGAACGAGAGAGAGAGAACGAGTAAGAGAGAATGAGAGAGAGAGAGAGAACGAGAGAGAGAGAGAGAACGAGAGAGAGAACGAGAGAGAGAACGAGAGAGAGAGAACAAGAGAGAGAGAAAGAGAACGAAAAAGAACAAGAGAGAGAGAACGAGAGAATGAGAGAGAGAGAGAACAAGAGAGAGAGAACGAGAGAGAGAGAGAACGAGAGAGAGAGAGAACGAGAGAGAGAGAGAGAACGAGAGAGAGAGAGAGAACGAGAGAGAGAGAGAACGAGAGAGAGAGAGAGAACGAGAAAGAGAGAACGAGAGAGAGAGAGAACGAGAGAGAGAGAGAACGAGAGAGAGAGAGAACAAGAGAGAGAGAGAACGAGAGAGAGAGAGAGAGAGAACGAGAGAACGAGAGAACGAGAGAACGAGAGAGAGAGAGAACGAGAGAGAGAACGAGAGAGAGAGAGAACGAGAGAGAGAACGAGAGAGAGAACGAGAGAGAGAACGAGAGAGAGAACGAGGAAGAGACCGAGGAAGAGACCGAGGAAGAGACCGAGAGAGAGAACGAGAGAGAGAACGAGAGAGAGAACGAGAGAGAGAACGAGAGAGAACGAGAGAGAGAACGAGAGAGAGAACGAGGGAGAGAACGAGGGAGAGAACGAGAGAGAGAACGAGAGAGAGAACGAGAGAGAGAGAGAGAGAACGAGAGAGAACGAGAGAGAACGAGAGAGAACGAGAGAGAACGAGAGAGAACGAGAGAGAACGAGAGAGAACGAGAGAGAACGAGAGAGAGAACGAGAGAGAACGAGAGAGAGAACGAGAGAGAGAACGAGAGAGAGAACGAGAGAGACGGAGAACAAGAGAGAGAGAACGAGAGAGAACGAGAGAGAACGAGAGAGAACGAGAACGAGAGAGAGAGAGAACGAGAGAGAGAGAGAACGAGAGAGAGAGAGAACGAGAGAGAGAACGAGAGAGAGAGAGAGAACGAGAGAGAGAGAGAACGAAAGAGAGAGAGAGAACGAGAGAGAGAGAACGAGAGAGAGAGAACGAGAGAGAGAGAGAACGAGAGAGAGAGAACGAGAGAGAGAGAGAGAGAACGAGAGAGAGAGAGAGAACGAGAGAGAGAGAGAGAGAACGAGAGAGAGAGAGAGAACGAGAGAGAGAGAGAGAGAGAGAGAACAAGAGAGAGAGAACGAGAGAGAGAGAACGAGAGAGAGAGAACGAGAGAGAGAGAACGAGTAAGAGAGAATGAGAGAGAGAGAACGAGTAAGAGAGAATGAGAGAGAGAGAGAGAACGAGAGAGAGAGAGAACGAGAGAGAGAGAGAACGAGAGAGAGAACAAGAGAGAGAGAACAAGAGAGAGAGAAAGAGAACGAAAGAGAACAAGAGAGAGAGAACGAGAGAATGAGAGAGAGAGAGAACAAGAGAGAGAGAACGAGAGAGAGAGAGAGAGGACGAGAGAGAGAGAGAACGAGAGAGAGAGAACGAGAGAGAGAGAGAGAGAAAGAGAGAACGAGAGAGAAAGAGAGAACGAGAGAGAAAGAGAGAACGAGAGAGAAAGAGAGAACGAGAGAGAAAGAGAGAATGAGAGATAAAGAGAGAATGAGAGATAAAAAAACGAGAGAGAGAGAGAGAAAACTAGAGAAACAGAAAGAACGAGAGAGATAGAGAACGAGAGAGAGAGAGAACGAGAGAGAGAGAGAGAACGAGAGAGAGAACGAGAACGAGAGAGAGAACGAGAGAGAGAGAGAACGAGAGAGAGAGAGAGAAAGAGAGAACGAGAGAGAAAGAGAGAACGAGAGAGAAAGAGAGAACGAGAGAGAAAGAGAGAACGAGAGATAAAAAAACGAGAGAGAGAGAGAGAAAACTAGAGAAACAGAAAGAACGAGAGAGATAGAGAACGAGAGAGAGAGAGAACGAGAGAGAGAGAGAGAACGACAAAGAGAACGACAGAGAGAACGAGAGAGAGAACGAGAGAGAGAACGAGAGAGAGAGAACGAGAGAACGAGAGAGAGAGAACGAGAGAGAGAACTAGAAAGGAACGAGAGAGAGAACGAGAGAGAGAACGAGAGAGAGAACGAGAGAGAGAACGAGAGAGAGAACGAGAGAGAGAGAACGAGAGAGAGAGAACGAGAGAGAGAGAACGAGAGAGAGAGAACAAGAGAGAGAGAACGAGAGAGAGAGAACGAGAGAGAGAGAACGAGAGAGAGAACGAGAGAGAGAACGAGAGAGAGAGAGAACGAGAGAGAGAGAGAGAGAGAGAGAACGAGAGAGAGAGAGAACGAGAGAGAGAGAGAACGAGAGAGAGAGAGAGAACGAGAGAGAGAGAGAGAGAACGAGAGAGAGAGAGAGAACGAGAGAGAGAGAGAACGAGAGAGAGAACGAGAGAGAGAGAGAACGAGAGAGAGAGAGAGAACGAGAGAGAGAGAGAGAACGAGAGAGAGAGAGAGAACGAGAGAGAGAGGAGAACGAGAGAGCGAGAGAGAACGAGGGAGAGAGAGAGAACGAGGGAGAGAGGGAGAACGAGAGAGGGAGGGAGAACGAGAGAGGGAGGGAGAACGAGAGAGGGAGGGAGAACGAGAGAGGGAGGGAGAACGAGAGAGGGAGGGAGAACGAGAGAGGGAGGGAGAACGAGAGAGGGAGGGAGAACGAGAGAGGGAGGGAGAACGAGAGAGGGAGGGAGAACGAGAAAGGGAGGGAGTACGAGAGAGGGAGGGAGAACGAGAGAGGGAGGGAGAACAAGAGAGGGAGGGAGAACGAGAGAGGGAGGGAGAACGAGAGAGGGAGGGAGAACGAGAGAGGGAGGGAGAACGAGAGAGGGAGGGAGAACGAGAGAGGGAGGGAGATATGGTTTAGAACAGAAAGAGGGAGACAGAGTCAAGAACAGAAAGAGGGAGACAGAGTCAAGAACAGAAAGAGGGAGACAGAGTCAAGAACAGAAAGAGGGAGACAGAGTCAAGAACAGAAAGAGGGAGACAGAGTCAAGAACAGAAAGAGGGAGACAGAGTCAAGAACAGAAAGAGGGAGACAGAGTCAAGAACAGAAAGAGGGAGACAGAGTCAAGAACAGAAAGAGGGAGACAGAGTCAAGAATAGAAAGAGGGAGACAGAGTCAAGAACAGAAAGAGGGAGACAGAGTCAAGAACAGAAAGAGGGAGACAGAGTCAAGAACAGAAAGAGGGAGACAGAGTCAAGAACAGAAAGAGGGAGACAGAGTCAAGAACAGAAAGAGGGAGACAGAGTCAAGAACAGAAAGAGGGAGACAGAGTCAAGAACAGAAAGAGGGAGACAGAGTCAAGAACAGAAAGAGGGAGACAGAGTCAAGAACAGAAAGAGGGAGACAGAGTCAAGAACAGAAAGAGGGAGACAGAGTCAAGAACAGAAAGAGGGAGACAGAGTCAAGAACAGAAAGAGGGAGACAGAGTCAAGAACAGAAAGAGGGAGACAGAGTCAAGAACAGAAAGAGGGAGACAGAGTCAAGAACAGAAAGAGGGAGACAGAGTCAAGAACAGAAAGAGGGAGACAGAGTTAAAAACAGAAAGAGGGAGACAGGGTTAGAACAGAAAAAGGGAGACAGGGTTAAGAACAGAAAGAGGGAGACAGGGTTAAGAACAGAAAGAGGGAGACAGGGTTAAGAACAGAAAGAGGGAGACAGGGTTAAGAACAGAAAGAGGGAGACAGGGTTAAGAACAGAAAGAGGGAGACAGGGTTAAGAACAGAAAGAGGGAGACAGGGTTAAGAACAGAAAGAGGGAGACAGGGTTAAGAACAGAAAGAGGGAGACAGGGTTAAGAACAGAAAGAGGGAGAGAGAGTCAAGAACAGAAAGAGGGAGACAGGGTTAAGAACAGAAAGAGGGAGGCAGGGTTAAGAACAGAAAGAGGGAGGCAGGGTTAATAACAGAAAGAGGGAGGCAGGGTTAAGAACAGAAAGAGGGAGGCAGGGTTAAGAACAGAAAGAGGGAGGCAGGGTTTAGAACAGAAAGAGGGAGGCAGGGTTAAGAACAGAAAGAGGGAGGCAGGGTTTAGAACAGAAAGAGGGAGGCAGGGTTTAGAACAGAAAGAGGGAGACATGGTTAAGAACAGAAAGAGGGAGACAGGGTTTAGAACAGAAAGAGGGAGACAGGGTTAAGAACAGAAAGAGGGAGAGAGAGTCAAGAACAGAAAGAGGGAGACAGGGTAAAGAACAGAAAGAGGGAGACAGGGTAAAGAACAGAAAGAGGGAGACAGGGTAAAGAACAGAAAGAGGGAGACAGGGTTAAGAACAGAAAGAGGGAGACAGGGTTAAGAACAGAAAGAGGGAGACAGGGTTAAGAACAGAAAGAGGGAGACAGGGTTAAGAACAGAAAGAGGGAGACAGGGTTAAGAACAGAAAGAGGGAGACAGGGTTTAGAACAGAAAGAGGGAGACAGGGTTAAGAACAGAAAGAGGGAGACAGGGTTAAGAACAGAAAGAGGGAGACAGGGTTAAGAACAGAAAGAGGGAGACAGGGTTAAGAACAGAAAGAGGGAGACAGGGTTAAGAACAAAAAGAGGGAGACAGGGTTAAGAACAAAAAGAGGGAGACAGGGTTAAGAACAGAAAGAGGGAGACATAGTTAAGAATAGAGAGAGGGAAATAGAGAAAGAGAAAGAGAGAGAGAGAGGTGGGGAGTGAGTGGTTTGAAAGAGAGAAATAAAAGTAAAAGTAAAAAAGAGAGACTGGAAAAATTGGAAGAAACATTGGAAGAAAAATTAGAAGAAAAATTGAGATATTGTTGATTTTTTTTAAAACAGAAACAAAAAATAACGAATTTTGCCCAAAAATAAAATCCAGAAATCAAACAGAAACAAAAAACTGGCCCCCCCCAAAAACTTCGTTTTGATCCGTTTTTCTTCAGACGTTGTCCACAAAAAATAAATGAACACAAGGAATACCTGTTCGCTTAAGCACAGAGAACGGCGTAGTTTTCTTATTTTCAAATTGAATTACCCCCCCCCCCCCCATCCTCTTTGTTGTTCGTGAATCAACAAAACTCAAGGCCACACAACAAGGTAGAATACAATTATTGTTGTTGCTGCTGCTGTTTTTATGCAACGTTGTTGCAGGCGTTGCATTTGCAGTGGTTAATGTTGCATTGTTACGCGAAAGGTTAAAGGTATTCCAACCTTTGTTAGGTTGGATAAGCACACTCTATTATAGCGATATCATGCCATTGTTGTTAAGTAAGCTATATTTATAATCGATTTTGTTGATTCAAGATTTTATTAGGAGACATTTACGGCTCCGAACAATTCGGTTAGTCGACGTGCAAAATTAGAATGGAGGGTGTGAAGGGGGAGAAAGGAAGAGACAGAGAAGGATAGGGAGATAGAATGATCCAAGGGGATGATAAAAAGTGGGTTTAATTGCTTCCCACTACAGCGAAATGTGGCGCAAGGCCAGAAGGCGGGGGGAAACCAGTCCCGCACGAGTGGCCATTGTAAAAAATAAAACATTTTTCGAGAAAAATACCG
>OY744535.1:15375115-15377615 GCA_963556195.1 Sepiola atlantica
TACATTAGCAATCCTTATATGAGAAACTGCGAAACAATGATATACAGTCGCATCGTAAGGACAATACATCTAAAATGTCATCAAGACAGCCATGTTGACTTAATATCATTTTCATGACAATCGTCACAAGAGAAACGAAAGTAATTTTAAAGAGGTGTAAACGTCGGGGAATTAAGGCCATACGTTAGAGCTCAGGGGAAACACGATTTTGGCCATTATTCCCACGAATGTCGATATACTAAAACAAGTTTAAAATGGAACATTAAAGAACGCAGGTGGCGGCAAACCAGTTCTCCAACGCGGCTACAGAATCGGTAATCAGATTTAAAACGCAGTCTGATCTGTTACGTTTAGTTTTGCATTAAATACCGTTTTCGCAGAAACGTGTTCTGTTTATCTCTGCTGTTGTCCGCCGACCACTAGGAACAAAGCGCACTATTTTACCCAGCGAGGATGGTCGAGGGTTGACGTCGCAGTGTGGTCAAAGAACAGCTCGGCAGGTCTGGCGACATCTCTAACGATGATGATCGGATGCGGACGTAACACAGCTTGAAGAATAAACTCAGTAGGCTAAAAAAAGGAATTACTCTGAAAAGGATAAGGATGTGCTGAAAAGGACATGTATGTCCTGAAAAGGACAGAAGTATTCGCAAGAGTCGTAGTCCATTATTATTCTGAAAATCTAGAACATCTATGCATTCAAATTTTGTCCCAATATTGTAATGCGTAATTTAATACTACCACTGACAGTGTTCGAACTCAGATTAAAGTAAGGTAGTAAGTTTTATAATTATACAGTGACACCCTCATAAAAAAGAATGTTCACCCTTGACATGGTTAATAAACTTCGAAATCTTATTTTGAAAACCAACCATATTTGGCACAAATAAACTTCAACCTATGCCTGACTTGTCCGCCAAGTTTCAGTCAGGAATTCCCAACATTCTTTGTTGTATCGCCGTTCAATGTTATGCCGGGACACTTTGATGATAGTCTCATCAGTATGGAGTGTGATGCGCAATAGGTTTCTACACTCACCGGACATTAATAACCCAGATTTCTTTCTGTATGGTTATCGTAAAGATAATATCTATCAAAACATTTCCCAGATTATTGCTGACCATTGTCAGGAGAGCAGTGTGTCAGAGCTATTGACAATGCTGCACGTAGGATCCAGGTGTGCTTATAATTGAACAGCAATAAAAGACTGTTGGATATTTATAAATTACACTTGGTGGATAAGTCAGGCTGAAATTTACTTGTAGCAAAGAATTATGGATTTTATTAACTATTCCATTGTATAGGTCACTCTGTAGATAAGGTAAATAATTTGTTTTTCTTTTTGAGCCATATTAATACCTACTGTCTTCCCCGAACAAAACGAAATATTTCCTTTAGAATTTCTAAGCTGCCACTTTGCATCCACAGTTGTCGATTTGAGCGATCACCTTCCTCCTACCGTTGATTCAATGCAACCAGCCACTCTCTACTAGACAGTCTCTGCGGTGGTCTCTCTTGTCACTCTCTATTAGGCAGGTCCCCTCAGTCATCATTAACCCTAACCCTAACCGTAACCAGGGGACGTTTTGCAAATCTCCCGACCAGCATAATGTATCGCAGAAAAGCTTCTATAAAGTTCTGTTTTATCATTTTTGTTGCTTTGGGCCTACAGCGCAACCCTAACCTTAACTGATTGAATTTCTTGTAATGCAGCGATACTATTTTATGTTAGTCCAGTATTCACATTCGCTTCCGCTCGGTGTTTCCATAGAAATGTCCTCACGTTTCGTGGGAAAATACATTCTACACTTAACTGGTTTTTCTTCAAAGATTTTAATATTTACTGTTATTCTGCGGTCCGAAGAATAAAAATACCCTTTGCTGTCAGTCGCTGACTTTTCGTTCTTGCACAACCTTCAAGTGTTTAATCATAATCATAGTCTGTAGTTTATCAATCAGTCCAATAATCCGTAATTTATCTATCACTCAGATAAACTACGGATTATTGGACTGAGTGATAGATAAACTACGGATTATTGGACTATCACAAAGATAAACTACGGATTATTGGACTATCACAAAGATAAACTACGGATTATTGGACTATCACTCAGATAAACTACGGATTATTGGACTGAGTGATAGATAAACTACGGATTATTGGACTATCACAAAGATAAACTACGGATTATTGGACTATCACAAAGATAAACTACGGATTATTGGACTGAGTGATAGATAAACTACGGATTACTTTACTATCACTCAGTCCAGTAATACGTAGTTCAGCACTCAGTCCAGTAATACGTAGTTCAGCACTCAGTCCAGTAATACGTAGTTCAGCACTCAGTCCAGTAATACGTAGTTCAGCACTCAGTCCAGTAATACGTAGTTCAGCACTCAGTCCAGTAATACGTAGTTCAGCACTCAGTCCAGTAATATGTAGTTCAGCACTCAGTCCAGTAATACGTAGTTCAGCACTCAGTCCAGTAATACGTAG
>OY744535.1:15382615-15397615 GCA_963556195.1 Sepiola atlantica
TTGGAGTATATATTCTTGGCGATGTATTCTCTAAAGTTATATATTTTGAATGGTTTACCATATGTTTTGTTTTCAATAAACTTGAATTTAGGAACTTATCGACTAATCTTAAATCTCTCACTGTTCAATTCGGTTTTATTTCATTTTATTATTATTACTTTTTATTATCATTTCACATTATTCTCGTATTGCATTTTACTAATAAGTATTCTTATTTTATTCACTTACATATATCTTCATCATTAAGATGATGACTTATTATCGTTATTTTTTATTATTATTGCTTCAATCGTTATTGTTTTTTATTATTATTAATTTATAATTATTATTGTTGAACTTTTTTATTTGAAAAATTGTTACTAATCTTGCTTATTACTAGTGTATTTGCAATATTGCAAATTATTTCATGTTGACTTAAATTTTAAATTTCCAGGGTGTTTGTATTACTATTATTGTTGTTATTACTATTATTGTTATTACTGTTATTGTTACTGTTATTACTATTATTACTATTGTTATTACTATTATTATTGTTGTTATTACCATTATTGTTGTTATTACCATTATCGTTATTATTGTTATTACTATTATTATTATTGTTATAACTATTGTTTATTACTATTACTATCATTGTTATTACTGTTATTTTTATTACTGTTATTGTTGTAATTATTATCATTGTTATTACTGTTATTTGTATTACTGTTATTACTGTTATTGTTGTTACTGTTATTTTTATTACTGTTATTATTGTTGTTACTGTTATTTTTATTACTGTTATTATTGTTGTTACTGTTATTTTTATTACTGTTATTGTTATTACTGTTATTGTTATTACTGTTATTATTGTTGTTACTGTTGTTATTTTAACTTTTAATATTTTTATTTTGAATTTTCAATTTTTTTAAGCAGTAAATTTTTCTTGACCTTTTTAAATTTTCAATTCATCAATTTTCTAATTTTTAAATTTAAATTTGTATTACGCCATGTTTTTTTTCTTGAAAGCGCTATATAAACTAATTCTCTCCACCTTTGATAAATAGCGAATTGAACTATTAACTATCTTTCTAACTGTATATGATCATGTTTTTCTAATTGTTTTTTTTTTAATTTCCTTTTCCTTGAGGTGTTGTTCATTACCTGTACTCTAACAACCGTTTTTTCCCCTTTGGTATATCCTTTGAATCGGATTTCTACACTGTCGGAACTCGTTCGCTTTACCCACACTCCTTTCTAAGTCACCGTATAACTGAGAATGTTCATCTGTGGTCCTGATGCGGGTTATCGGCTTCTAAGTTGGTGTCTATACCCTGGGCCGATGAAGACAATCGATATTAATTTAAAAAAAAACCCGTATCGTCTCTGAAACGATCGTACACACTTGTATAATGGTAAATTCTTGAAGCGTCAATAAAAGAACATGACATACTTAAGTTTACTGAAGATTTATATTATATATATATATATATATATATATATATAATTGAATCAGTTCAAATATAATGATACTATGGACTTAAAAACCAATATATTTTCAAAAGTGCTTAATACAAATTTACTTAATTTTATCTAAATATATATATATATATATATATATATATATATATATATATATAATTACTTTGTACAGAATTTATCTCTAAACAAATTAACTGATCATAATGAATTTCGGAATACAGCTTCTGGGCCGAAGAGGTCCAAATGTGGGCTATATTTTGTTTAATTTAGCCTTTGCAAAGGGGATGAAAATAGCTGGAGGTCCTATCTGAAATTGCATATGTCTACAATTTTTGTGAAATTTTAAATATGTATTAGACATCAATTAATACATATTCCCCACATTTCAATTTTTTAGTATGATAAAGGGGCATCCCATTTGAAAATCTAAATATTTCAGATTTGCATTGAATTTGATCCATAGTCATTGAACATCCATTAAGCAAGACTCCATTATTTTCAATTCTTCTTAAGACCCCTTAAGCTCAAGCTTTACATTTAAGTCATTATCTAGAACCAAAATCACGTAATTAATTTTAATTCAAATTATAAAAAGGATTCAATACATAAGGTTTAGTATTTTTATATCTTCATTTTAATGTTTGTGAAATTACATAAAAGTGGTGCAAAAATTTTGAGAATTACTTTTACCTATCATAGAAAGGTATTCTTCTATTATATATACATTTTATATATAACTCCATGTCTGTGCGTATGTGTGTGTGTTCCCTGTAGAAATAAAGGTTACAGAATCTACATAAAATCTTAGTGTTTTCTTATGTAAAATTTACCAGGGAAGACAATGGAAGTCGCGCCTAATCTCTAAGAGCCCCTCCTAACATTGGGTAGCTACAGGGACCGAGCCTCCTTTAAAACTTCAAATATATCCTATTTTGATGCAATATATATCATATATATAATATATATTTTTTTAACATAGTTCACTCCAAACAAAGCAGGCCGCTACAGTAGACGTAAAGGGGGGGGGGGGTCAATCTAAATTAGGAGCTGCGCAGCGAAGTGTCTGTTTACATTAGTTTTAAATTTCTGCATGTCAGTAACGTCAGGAAAGCAGGCTTCAGGGAGGGAGTTCCAGAGTCCAGCAGCACGAGGAAATAAGCTTTTGGAGTAGAAAGCTCTTCGGCATCTGGGGACCTCCAGTATTCTCAGGGAAAGACAATGGAAATGGTCCCAGATTTCTACGTGCACCCACCTCTAGGTGACCCATAAGAGGGGGGGGGACCCTCTTAAAACTTGAAATATGTGTATCCGATTTTAATGAAATTACACCATATGTTTAAGGCACTAAGTCAGAGAGGGATAATAAAAACAAAGACAGTAATGTGGTGTCATGAGCATAATATATAGTATTGATTTACTCCTCTCCAGGAGTTAGGCACAAGGCCAGTTTTTATCTTACTCCCACAAGTAAGATGTGACCCAAGGTCGGGTCGGGAAAGTGGGGTTTAAAAATTGCCTGGGCAGCCCCGTCCGCATTCCCCGGTAGGAGCGCCTCAGACAGTAAGCAATAAACTTACTCCTCCCCAAAGAGGGGAGGCGAAGCCTGGGAGGGTGGACCTCCTAGAACTGCACAGGACAGACCCATAGACCGGCGTAAATCAAGCCCCGAAGGCCAATACAATACCAGTCTATGGGGTGCAGTATCCATCGGAACAGATACTACACTTTGATCTTAGCCAAAAGGCCAAGAACATCCCGAGCGACGTCGAGTCTTCTTGCTAGTACATATATAAACAATTAGCAAACATTTCCGTTTAGATCTATTTGCTTAAAACTAAAATTCCATCATTATTAGCCTCTTTTAGGAATCGCTCTGACTCTTGGAACCTTTTAGTTCTGATAAATATACATACTTTATTGAATACATGTTTAACATTTGATTAAAGTGAGAGAATTCTTTGATTTGCGATGATTGAAAGAGAATTGGTAGCAAATTAAGGACGTGGCGAAGATCAACGAACTGTCAAAGCGTGAGTGTCGAGGTTCGAGCCCGACTCCCCACAACTGCGATCGCACATTGAATGGAGACAATAATTTTATTGTTTGAACAAAGAAGCGTCCTTTTTCTTCACCTTTTTTCATTCTATCATTTTATTGTAGTTTCTTCCGTAAAAAAAAAAACCCGATTCAACTACCGCTTTTGTACTCACGTCTGTCGGGACAAATCGACACGAATCATCTGTCCGTTGAAGATTTGAGCATGTCTTTCGTTTCCTGGCGGCCATTTGCAATTTTATTAAACCGACATTTTGAAATTCGTTATAATGAATTGCGTTCTTCTAATTTGAAACCGATGGAAATGAAGACGACTAATATTTATAATAAAACTAAACTAATACTATTAAATAAACGAATAATAGTAAAGGAAACTAAACATAATAAATACCAACAAAAACAGTCAATTATACTAATAATAGTAAAGACCGCTAACTACTAATGAAGAATACTACAGCAATAAGAACTAATAATAAAAGTATTATAAAGAAAACATTAAAAAACAACAATAACAACTTGTACTACTACTAATAATAATCCTTGAATGCGGAAACCAACCCGCATACAAAGGGTAACCAGTCACAAGGAATTTACAACTGGTAGAAAACAAATCCACACGAAGAACACCACAACACGAACCAAGGAACAGAAACTGCAAGAAACATCACTTCATAATCTCCATCCTCCCAATAAATTACACCAGCCACAGCTAATACCACACAAAAATGAACCAAGGAACAACAATTACAAGAAACACCATAAGCTTTTTACCCTCGGCCCCCTCTAAAAAAAGGGGGGGGGGAAGAAAAAAAGAAAAAGAAAAAAAGAGAAAAAAGAAAAATTGTGCCGGCCTGACAAAAAAAATATTTGTAGAGGGTCGAGGAGGATAAGACCGAGGAGGAACAGCACAAACCAGACCTCCAGTGGAAGAGTGCGGAGAATGCTGGGACCTTGGGTAAGCTTATTGCCAACCAAATCCCAGAGAAGACCAATGGTCTTTATCAGCGAGAAATCAATGGTAAGATATTGCGATACCGCGAGGTTATTGGCGGTGGTTATCGAAAAAAAGGTGTAGCATACTGGAAATCTGGAGAGGCTTGTTGTCACTTAAACCTCAGGAAGTACCACTGGTTGTTGTCGGCAGGTATTCACTGTCTGAGTACTAGTGAGTACAAATAATACTAATAATAATACTATTAATAATACTACTAATGCCAATACTAATACAATACTACTACTACTAATAATACTATTAATAATACTACTAATGCTAATAATGCCAATACTAATACAATACTACTACTAATAATAATACTACTACTACTACTATTAATAATACTACTAATGCTAATAATGCCAATACTAATACAATACTACTACTACTAATAATACTATTAATAATACTACTAATGCTAATAATGCCAATACTAATACAATACTACTAATAATACTACTACTAATACTACTACTAATGCTAATAATGCCAATACTAATATAATACTACCACTAATAATAATACTACCACTAATAATACTATTAATAATAGTACTAATGCTAATAATGCCAATACTAATACAATACTACTACTAATAATACTATTAATACTACTAATGCCAATACTAATACAATACTACTACTAATAATACTATTAATAATACTACTAATGCTAATAATGCCAATACTAATACAATACTACTACTAATAATACTATTAATAATACTACTAATGCTAATAATGCCAATACTAATACAATACTACTACTAATAATACTATTAATACTACTAATGCCAATACTAATACAATACTACTACTAATAATACTATTAATAATACTACTAATGCTAATAATGCCAATACTAATACAATACTACTACTAATAATACTATTAATAATACTACTAATGCTAATAATGCCAATACTAATACAATACTACTACTAATAATACTATTAATACTACTAATGCCAATACTAATACAATACTACTACTAATAATAATACTACTACTAATACTACTAATACTAATAATAATAATGATGAAAAATCAATCTTTTCATTTTACTTCGGTTAGTTCTCAGAAATCAAGCCCCCCCCCCCCCCCACACTTCCTGGGCTAACACTTGATTTCTACATGAGATACTGTGTGTTCAATCAAGATTCTCCTCTCACCTCTGAAACATCGAGTCAGTAAAGAAGCAACAAAAATATTCATTTTTCTTTCCCCAAATGACCAGTTAAATATGTCATTGTATATCTTTTTTTTTGTCGTTTGGTCATACCGGATTCAAAAACAGGAATTCATTTGGTCTGGTGAAGTATCCAGCTAAGTGCTGTTACTTGAGGTAACATCGCTAGCAGAAGGTGCACCAAGCCGGTGCACCAAGCCGGTGCACCAAGCCGGTGTTGAGCGGATCTTATTTTGGCTCCGAATATGGCTAGGTTATTTTGTATAGTTGGTCCTAGTTTACTTGGAGGGTAAAGGACCCTCATGTCAGGTTGTCGTGACAAACCGTTGTACAGAGAGACCGAAGACACTCTTGGATGCTGTCTAATCTCTAATAAAATAAACCATTGTGTGTGGTTAAAATTCCATTTGTAATATTTGTATTTTTAGATGGCAGAGCGGGTTATACCCCTTTTTGCATCGTGGCAAGCCTATTAAAAGACCTCCAAAGAAACTGAAATTTGATGAATCGTGTTAAATAGTTTTCTAATTCCTATTGCTCAAATTTCATGTAAATCAGAAATATTTTGATTTTCTACGAGGCTTGTGTCACTTTAGTGACGCCGTTATAACCATCAATATATATGAAAACCAAGATTAAAAACATCTCCACTAACGCGCCGATTACAACTATAGGATTGAAAGTGATGCGTTGACACACAAATGTAATTGTGTGTAGAGAAATATTCCTTGGCAATGGACACCAAGATAGGTAAATCAGTACGTATGTAAACGAACATTGGAGTCAGCAGCAGCAGCTCATATCTAAAATCGAGCACTTCCTCAGCGTTGTTAAGGCGGCAATGTGATAGTGTCAGAGATAACCGTCTAGAAAAGAACTGGTGAAAATGAAAGACAGGCCAATATCAGGATCGTCGTTCTCTAGTTGTCTACCTCTGCGTGTGACAAGCAAGGGTGCGGCAGGCGCAGAACTGCAAATCCTTCGTGTATTTTAGACCAAACCTTCCCCGACTTCGTATGCAATCGCTTGGACTTGCTGCTCTGGGTGTAAGGAGTTAAAAAAATATGCAATCTTGAAGGCTTAACGAATAGACATAACCTAACGATGAGGGGTTCATGCAGACTACACAATCCTGAAGTACGATATTCATGAGCTCTGTGCAGAAGTCCGATTTGCTCAACAACAACAGCAGCAGCTGATTGAAGTAATAGTATTGTTTGTAAACACGATGCCAGTTACTTTTTCTACGTTGTTTGAATGATTAAAACTGTTGGTAAGTTTGAAAGCAATTAAAATGTGTTCCGTCATTTTTTGGCGGAACAGACATACTAGTACAAATAACAATAAACGAAAAAAATATAATTTTATTATGTTTTCTCCCATAAAATGAAGTCAGTCGGATTCTCGTCATGGATACGTTCCTCGCTACAAAATGTCATTCTTAATAGTCAACTATTTTTGTCGATCGTGACGCCATGTTCTTCAGAAGAAGAATAAAATATAATTTGAGTAAGTCCTTAAAAGAAAATAATTTATCCTACTAAGAAAACTGTTAAAATGGAGACCTTTTCCAATAATACTCTTCAGAGCAATTGTTACATATCCGAGTCGGTGCACGTAAAGTTTGTTGATAAAACCGATGCACCTGGCGATTGTCAGTGATAAGATAATTGTCGGATGACCAAAAAGTTATTTGAAAATTAAATTAAAAACTCACAACCAGACAAACATCTGCACAGGAAGAGGCAACATATGATCGATTGTCAAAAGATAAGTTTCTTCTGACAAAAAAAAGAATTCACCTGCAAGAATCACTTAAACAGTGATGTCAGAAGAAACAGAGATGTCGGAAAGGTGCGGTTGTCTCATGCCAGGAAAAGATGGACAGATTTTGGAAGTGTCAAATAAAGTTCAAGCTGTCACCGAGTGCAATCTCAATGAGATCGTCCAAGTGGCGACAAAATCGTTATATGATAACAACCGAAAATCAAAAGACAGTCAGTTGACGATCGAACCTTGGAGAGAATCAACCGTCTAGTTCCCTGTGCACAAAGCCTCTCCAACCACCACCCTCATCGTCACCGACAAATAAATATACATATTATATTTTCCTAAGATACCTGTGTTGTCATTTTTATTAAGCCCTGCACAATACAACACAATATCAGCTTACGGCATTAATAAACAACGTTCCCCACATTGTTTAATTTAGTTCAGCTTTCAGATAAACAATTACAGATGTTAAAGAAAGTATTTGTTTCGTAAGTAATTACTTCGAATTCATAACAACAGAGGAAACTACTCGTACAGAAAACGAAAGCAAAATCTATTTCTGTATCTTTGATGCACTTTAATTAGGGAAATATTCCGGGTTTCGTCGGGCTTCGATAGAAAATAATTGACATGAGACTTCGTCTTCTCTGAGCGATTATCTTTAATTGCACCGGTTGTGGGTGGACGGTGTAGTACGATAGGAATTCCGACGAATTTTCAATACTTTTCCTTTTTTTGATCCGTTTTCCCTACCGCGTTCTCATTAAACCATTTCTTATTTATTCCATTTAAGGGTTCATTCTATTATCTCATCTCCGGGGTCCGGGGCTGCCATTCACTCTCATTTAGTAATCTTTTTCGTGAAATCGATTCCCGACTACTTCCCCTTTGTTGTTTGGTTTCTTATTGATTATTGGATTTTCTTTCTCTTCCTACGTTCAGAACGCGTCCTGACGTCTCTACTAGAGGATTGGTCCGTCGGCCGATACGTAGCGCTTCCGTTTAAAAATAGTATTTCCATCGCAAACCGTGCAGATTGAATGGACGTATCTTATTCTAGTTGCACCCAAGAATCTCAATTCCGCTGGTATATATTATTATTATTATTATTATTATTATTATTTATATAAAGTTAGGTATGTGAATATGTTTATAGATTTGTATGTACAGGATGTACACAGGATGTACGCCTTAACTAATTAACCGATCGTTATGAATTTTGAAACACATCTGTCAGATTATAGAGTATATTTTGTTTAATTATAATAGTAAATCGAGGGTGGAAGCCCTTAATGAAAATCTGATACCTCCCTCCTATGTTTGCGAAATTTTAACGTTGAATATTACACATCAATTAATAAATATTCCTTAATTTAAGTTTTTCTTGTATTTCAAGGGGTTTATAGGACATAATATGAGCACAACCTTTACTTTGAAAATTTAAATATTTCAGATTTGCATTAAATTTGACCCATATTTATTATACATAAATTAAGCCAAATTCCCCGAATTTCAACATCTTAAGACCCCTTAAGCCTAAGCCTTACATTTTAGGTATTTTACAGAATCAAAATCATTTAATGCATTTTGATAATTGGAATATGGATTCTAGACATAAGTTTTACTATCATTACATCTAGATTTTAATCTCCGTAATGGGGCATAACAAATGGTTGAAAAACTTGTTCGGAGAATTAATTTTACCAGTCATGGGACGGGTAATCTCTGAGTTTATTATACTAATGAATTACCGGTTATCAAGGCGAAAAGCCACTCGAGGATAAATGTTAATGGATTGTCAGTTGGATAATACTATGAGTGGATTGATAACAATGAATGAAATGGCCAACATTTAATTAGGTTTATAATGTTATATATACATATATATATATATATATATATATATATAACAAGCCACGCATGCGTAGTCTCCCTCTGTATGTGACTCGATGTGGCGAGTGTAAAATGCAATAAATTTGGGCAATTTGGGGCATTTTTGACCCTCCTTTGACCCCCTGGGGGCGCGAACCAGAACTTTTCTGAGGTCAAGGATGCTTATTTTATATCCAGAACAATTGCCTCTACATTTTGGCCAAGTTTCAGAAAAATTGAATGGATAGATCAAACGTTATGGGGCAAAAAATGTCATTTTTTGCTATTTCGGGGGCTTTTGACCCCCTGGGGGGATAACCAGATTTTTTCTCAAAAATCCGAGAATGTCACTTTCTAACCTGACAAAAGTTACAACTTCATGCAAAATTTCAGAGAAATTCAATGAATGGTTGCGGAGAAAAATCCGGACGGACGGACATGCCTCAAAACATAAGTCCCCCGATTTATAAAATCGGGAGACCAATTATTTAATGTAGCCACATAATGTTATAAGGAGATATAATTTTTTATGTATCAATTTTTAGTATTTACTTAATCAGTGCTTGATACGTGAGTAGAGCTAGGTAGTAAGTTATGAAAATATATGTATGACAATTAGGCTACACATGGGCTTTCTGCGTTTCATCCCTAGAGGGAATCGTTAGACTAAAATGCATTTTAGTCCGACGATTCCTCCGGGGATGAAACGCGGAAGCCTCTGTGTAGCTTAATCGTCATACATATATTTTCATAACTTTATATATATATATATATATATATATGAAAAAGTATTGAAATAAATCATTATTTGTAAAAGCAAAAATACACACAAAAATGAACGACTATGTAAAAAGGATATAAAAAGAATTGGAAGAAAAGAGTTAGAAAAGGCGAGTTTGTTTCGCGTGTAGAAAATGGGAAAATCGACTTTGCCTGCTTAAGGGAGTGAATCTGAAGCGACGATATTTTCGCATTTCAAGATGGCCGTCCACTCTGCTCACGGCAACAATTTTATTATCTGACAACTGAAACTTACAGTGTCATTTAAAAATACAGACGTAAACTACTATGTCCACCCACGGGATTCAGAGACAATTAGTAAAAAAAAAATGGGGGGGGGGCAATGGTGGTAAGTAAATATGATTTGAATAAAAGCAACCAAGAAATCTTACAAAATGGCTTCTACTGTCACTTGAGTAGATATTTTTCGAGGGCAGACCATGACAGTATCTACAAAATGGTTTTCATAGCGAGGAGAAAGGTTACAGCAAATTCTGCCTTATCATACGAAGCCAACTAGGAGACAGATGATCATGTTAGAGGCAAACGAATATATTTTTGGTAGATGCGGGGGCAGACAAGTTTTTAAACGTGGAGATAACATATTTAACGGGAAGAGTAACACTGAAATAGCACAGATTAAAATATTCGCGTTACTAGTTAGATACCTGTCCCAGTACGGGTATAAGCAATGCATATAGGATCAGTTTTAAATTTGAATATTTTTATCTTTTTTTGTGATGGGTATGTTACGGTTTCGGTGGAACTCACTTAAATAGTTATGTTTTTTTAAAAAAAATAATGTGCCCACTTCAAACACCCTTTTGCCAAGAATACAAATTCTATAATTGATAATGATAAGTTCAATAGTTTAGTATTTTACAAATCACATAGTTTTTATTGACGCTCACGTACCGATACCTTTAAAATGTATTAATTAATACAACCCTTGTTAGCCAATACTTGTGTCTTTGATCTAGGGGCCAATACTTGTGTCTCTGATCTAGGGGCCAATACCTGTGTCTCTGATCTAGGGGCCAATACCTGTGTCTCTGATCTAGGGGCCAATACCTGTGTCTCTGATCTAGGGGCCAATACCTGTGTCTCTGATCTAGGGGCCAATACCTGTGTCTCTGATCTAGGGGCCAATACCTGTGTCTCTGATCTAGGGGCCAATACCTGTGTCTCTGATCTAGGGGCCAATACCTGTGTCTCTGATCTAGGGGCCAATACCTGTGTCTCTGATCTAGGGGCCAATACCTGTGTCTCTGATCTAGGGGCCAATACCTGTGTCTCTGATCTAGGGGCCAATACCTGTGTCTCTGATCTAGGGGCCAATACCTGTGTCTCTGATCTAGGGGCCAATACCTGTGTCTCTGATCTAGGGGCCAATACCTGTGTCTCTGATCTAGGGGCCAATACCTGTGTCTCTGATCTAGGGGCCAATACCTGTGTCTCTGATCTAGGGGCCAATACCTGTGTCTCTGATCTAGGGGCCAATACCTGTGTCTCTGATCTAGGGGCCAATACCTGTGTCTCTGATCTAGGGGCCAATACCTGTGTCTCTGATCTAGGGGCCAATACCTGTGTCTCTGATCTAGGGGCCAATACCTGTGTCTCTGATCTAGGGGCCAATACCTGTGTCTCTGATCTAGGGGCCAATACCTGTGTCTCTGATCTAGGGGCCAATACCTGTGTCTCTGATCTAGGGGCCAATACCTGTGTCTCTGATCTAGGGGCCAATACCTGTGTCTCTGATCTAGGGGCCAATACCTGTGTCTCTGATCTAGGGGCCAATACCTGTGTCTCTGATCTAGGGGCCAATACCTGTGTCTCTGATCTAGGGGCCAATACCTGTGTCTCTGATCTAGGGGCCAATACCTGTGTCTCTGATCTAGGGGCCAATACCTGTGTCTCTGATCTAGGGGCCAATACCTGTGTCTTTGATCTAGGGGCCAATACCTGTGTCTTTGATCTAGGGGCCAATACCTGTGTCTTTGATCTAGGGGCCAATACCTGTGTCTTTGATCTAGGGGCCAATACCTGTGTCTTTGATCTAGGGGCCAATACCTGTGTCTTTGATCTAGGGGCCAATACCTGTGTCTTTGATCTAGGGGCCAATACTTGTGTCTTTGATCTAGGGGCAACATCTTTAAATAGGAGATACAATAAATACTAGACAAAAAGGAATTGCTCTGTATAAAATTTTGCGATTTATTATGCAATAAAATTTTAACCAAACAAGTGCAAAATGGTTAATGTGTTTGCGTGTTGGTGTACACTCATAGACTAATGTGTTACTTATGGGATACGTACTCCAGGTAAAACTGAGTAATGTAGAGATATCTTTTTATTGACAACATTTCTATTTAGGGGCTGATCCCTCGAAACAACACTCTAAACCCTAACAAAGTACGAATTGAAACTAATGCTGTTAATATTTTCATACCGATTCTAGAACGAGTATTCTTAGATATATATTATATATATTATATATATATGATTATTATTGTCACTTCTTCATAGAAGAAGACCATTTTTATAAAATAGCATTACCCGGTTGTGGTCACGCAGATTGTTCAGTAGGCCCGACTTGTTTCTACAAGTCTTTATCGTCGTGGGCCTTGTAGGGATACCTATACATGTAGATGATCATGTTGTGCGCTTGTTCCACATGCAGAGCACCATCTCCTTCTACAAAGCATGGTTTCAGTGACACACCGATGCAAAGATAACTGAGAGACGATGTAGGACGCAGGTTTTATAATATATATATATATATATATATATATATATATATATATATAAGGGAAAGTGAAGAGAGTAAGGGGTGTAAAAAAAGAGAGAAATAGAAGTATGAATAGCGAGAGCGAGCTGTTGGAGAGAGAGTAATGGTCAGAGAGAGAGAGAGTAATGGTCAGAGAGAGAGAGAGTAATGGTCAGAGAGAGAGAGAGTAATGGTCAGAGAGAGAGAGTAATGGTCAGAGAGAGAGTAATGGTCAGAGAGAGAGAGAGAGAGAGAGAGTAATGGTCAGAGAGAGAGAGTAATGGTCAGAGAGAGAGAGAGAGTAATGGTCAGAGAGAGAGAGTAATGGTCAGAGAGAGAGAGAGAGAGAGAGAGAGAGTAATGGTCAGAGAGAGAGGGAGTAATGGTCAGAGAGAGAGGGAGTAATGGTCAGAGAGAGAGAGTAATGGTCAGAGAGAGAGAGTAATGGTCAGAGAGAGAGGGAGTAATGGTCAGAGAGAGAGGGAGTAATGGTCAGAGAGAGAGGGAGTAATGGTCAGAGAGAGAGGGAGTAATGGTCAGAGAGAGATGGAGTAATGGTCAGAGAGAGATGGAGTAATGGTCAGAGAGAGATGGAGTAATGGTCAGAGAGAGAGCGAAATGGTCAGAGAGAGAGCGAAATGGTCAGAGAGAGAGCGAAATGGTCAGAGAGAGAGCGAAATGGTCAGAGAGAGAGCGAAATGGTCAGAGAGAGAGAGCGAAATGGTCAGAGAGAGAGCGAAATGGTCAGAGAGAGCGAGGGAGAGCAAAATGGTCAGAGAGAGCGAAATGATCGGAGAGAGCGAGGGAGAGCAAAATGGTCAAAGAGAGCGAAATGGTCAAGAGAGCGAAATGGTCAGAGAGAGCGAGGGAGAGCGAAATGGTCAGAGAGAGCGAAATGGTCGGAGAGATAGATCCTCTGTTGTTGAAAGGTGTTTTAACTCTAAATTAAATTATCCGATATTAAACTTGTTCTGAATCTTTGAACACATTTTACTTTTTTTGAAGACACGAACCTTCCATTAGCAGAAGCCATTTACAAAATCAAAATCATTCCAGAGTAAAAACGGGCAGTCTGCTCTCCCCTCAATTTGCTCCATAACAATATTTTTAAATGCATTCAAGTATTACGCTGTCGTAACTCTTGGCCGTATTCAATAGTTCAACTCCTACGTTGGCTAGTATGTGTTACCGCGTTGTGTTTAGTGAAACACCTCTGTATCGCCATATAAACACTTGTTTATGTTATCTAGAGACACTACGACAATGTGTTTATGGGGAAGGGAGCGTAGTATTAAGTTAAAGTGCAGACCCGTCCCCCATGCCCCTTCCCTAATGGCATCAGCCACTGCCCACAGCAAGCATCGATGATGAACAATTAAGTGCCAAGTCTGAAGACATTCGTTCAGTAAGCAGAGACCTCTGGCGGTGAAGACAGCATAATGAGACCAAGTTATTTGGTTCCTATCTTGTTTGCTTTTTTTCTTGTAGAGTCTGATCAATGAAATGCTCGTTTTGCTCGGATAATTCCAGGCGCCGCCATTGTTTTCAACCCCGTCTTCTACAACTTAATGAATTCAAATGTAAACTTTTCCTAATACGCCATTGCATCCAAAGTAATCACTTTTGTTTTGTTATTCTACTTTCACTTTCGCTTTCCCAACAAGTTTAGAATTTCGTAATAACTTTCCGTGCTCTTTGACCCAAAATAGCGGCAATCAACGTCTCTTATTAAAAACGAAGAGCAGGCAACGCGAATCGAGATTATATTATGTTGCGTAAGATTGCAGTATCACGTGTAAAAGTGCTGTGGAGGACCTCGAGCGACTCATTTAGTCTGTGTTGGTGTAAAAAGGGGCCTGCGTACGGAAGTGGTGAGGTTTACTGCGTGGGAAGTTGTCGTGAAGGAAGAGAGCCAAGGAAAACGAGATGAAGATGGATTGTATGGACTCTAGGAATAAGGAATGAGAATAGATTATGGATTATCTAAAGAAGAAACTAATATGTCTGGAGGAAGAAGGGAGAGAAAGGGAGAGAGAGAGAAGGGAGAGAAAGGTAGAGAGAGAGAAGGGAGAGAAAGGGAGAGAGAGAGAGAAAGGGAGAGAGAGAGAGAAAG
>OY744535.1:15400115-15405115 GCA_963556195.1 Sepiola atlantica
ACGAGAACGAGAGAGAGAACGAGAACGAGAGAGAGAACGAGAACGAGAGAGAGAACGAGAACGAGAGAGAGAACGAGAACGAGAGAGAGAACGAGAACGAGAGAGAGAACGAGAACGAGAGAGAGAACGAGAACGAGAGAGAGAACGAGAACGAGAGAGAGAACGAGAACGAGAGAGAGAACGAGAACGAGAGAGAGAACGAGAACGAGAGAGAGAACGAGAACGAGAGAGAGAACGAGAACGAGAGAGAGAACGAGAACGAGAGAGAGAACGAGAACGAGAGAGAGAACGAGAACGAGAGAGAGAACGAGAACGAGAGAGAGAACGAGAACGAGAGAGAGAACGAGAACGAGAGAGAGAACGAGAACGAGAGAGAGAACGAGAACGAGAGAGAGAACGAGAACGAGAGAGAGAACGAGAACGAGAGAGAGAACGAGAACGAGAGAGAGAACGAGAACGAGAGAGAGAACGAGAACGAGAGAGAGAACGAGAACGAGAGAGAGAACGAGAACGAGAGAGAGAACGAGAACGAGAGAGAGAACGAGAACGAGAGAGAGAACGAGAACGAGAGAGAGAACGAGAACGAGAGAGAGAACGAGAACGAGAGAGAGAACGAGAACGAGAGAGAGAACGAGAACGAGAGAGAGAACGAGAACGAGAGAGAGAACGAGAACGAGAGAGAGAACGAGAACGAGAGAGAGAACGAGAACGAGAGAGAGAACGAGAACGAGAGAGAGAACGAGAACGAGAGAGAGAACGAGAACGAGAGAGAGAACGAGAACGAGAGAGAGAACGAGAACGAGAGAGAGAACGAGAACGAGAGAGAGAACGAGAACGAGAGAGAGAACGAGAACGAGAGAGAGAACGAGAACGAGAGAGAGAACGAGAACGAGAGAGAGAACGAGAACGAGAGAGAGAACGAGAACGAGAGAGAGAACGAGAACGAGAGAGAGAACGAGAACGAGAGAGAGAACGAGAACGAGAGAGAGAACGAGAACGAGAGATAGAACGAGAACGAGAGATAGAACGAGAACGAGAGATAGAACGAGAACGAGAGATAGAACGAGAACGAGAGATAGAACGAGAACGAGAGATAGAACGAGAACGAGAGATAGAACGAGAACGAGAGATAGAACGAGAACGAGAGATAGAACGAGAACGAGAGATAGAACGAGAACGAGAGATAGAACGAGAACGAGAGATAGAACGAGAACGAGAGATAGAACGAGAACGAGAGATAGAACGAGAACGAGAGATAGAACGAGAACGAGAGATAGAACGAGAACGAGAGATAGAACGAGAACGAGAGATAGAACGAGAACGAGAGATAGAACGAGAACGAGAGATAGAACGAGAACGAGAGATAGAACGAGAACGAGAGATAGAACGAGAACGAGAGATAGAACGAGAACGAGAGATAGAACGAGAACGAGAGATAGAACGAGAACGAGAGATAGAACGAGAACGAGAGATAGAACGAGAACGAGAGATAGAACGAGAACGAGAGATAGAACGAGAACGAGAGATAGAACGAGAACGAGAGATAGAACGAGAACGAGAGATAGAACGAGAACGAGAGATAGAACGAGAACGAGAGATAGAACGAGAACGAGAGATAGAACGAGAACGAGAGATAGAACGAGAACGAGAGATAGAACGAGAACGAGAGATAGAACGAGAACGAGAGATAGAACGAGAACGAGAGATAGAACGAGAACGAGAGATAGAACGAGAACGAGAGATAGAACGAGAACGAGAGATAGGGAGAACGAGAGATAGGGAGAAAGGGAGATAGGGAGATAGAGAAAGAAAAAGAGAGAGAGAGAAAAAGAGAGAGAGAAAAAGAGAGAGAAAAAGAGACAGAGAGAAAAAGAGACAGAGAAAGAGAGAGAGAAATAGAAGATATGCGGAGAAATGTGGATATATCCTTAGAATATAGAAATATTCAAAAGTGATTAAAAGATAAACTTTGATTGAACGCTTTCTCTTATTCCACTGCGATCATTTCTGAAAGACGAAAGATAAACGCGCCGAGTGTCGACAAGAGTCCACATTTGGCTCGTTCTATTCCTGATTTATGAGGCAAACAAGGACAATAAATCTCGGATTAAATGCATAATCTTTTGCTTTAAATCTAAGTAATGATAATAGAAAGAAACTCATGTGCACATCGTACATATTTATAGCCGATTCCTCGGCTGGCACATCCACACAGCGTCGCTAACTTGGGAGTTTTTTTACGCACGGCGATTGCTTCTCATTCAACATTGCAGTACAAATTGCTCCGGTACTGGATTAAATTTTAATATAATCAAACCAATACAAGTTGAAGTAATCTAATAGTAACATTTTTGAAAGGGGTCATGTTATGAACTTTCCACCCGCGCATTTGCCTCGTCTCAATCCCTTTGTGTTACGTATCGGCCAACAGCCATTTTTACGAAATTCAACAAAGGGTTTGGCACTGTAGTTCTCAGATTTCCTTCAAATTTTCAGTTAATACTAACGAAAAAAGTAATTGACGAATATAACAAAAATGCTCTCTACTGTTTCAGTGAAATCACATACTTTTCAAGCAATTGTTTAACACTTAATTACCTCCACCAAGGAGGTTATGTTTTCGGGCGTGATTATTGCTTTGCTACGATGTTTGTGTACAGCATAGCGTCTACATCGCTTGACTAATAGTCACCAAATTTGGTCAAAATATCGATCATGATCTCGCTTAGATATGCTAAAATTTAATCAGTCCGAAGTCCAAAGTCACAGTAAGAGAAAAGGTAAAAGTCATAGTTAAAAAATATTTCCATGTTTTGGACGTCTGGCGCAAACGCAGACCCCACGATATTATTCAACCATTATTGTTAAAAAAAAAAACTAAAAAAATGATTATCTAATTATTCTGGTTAATATTGTTTCCGAATATCTCTGGTATGGAAGTCTATCTCCAAAAATCCTTGTGCGAGTTTGTGGCATATTCCCATTCTATAAATGTCTGCAGGCCCCATAGTATTATTATACCGTTTTTGGACAAAAAGGTTCTACACTCTGCTCCTAGCCTCAAGGCCAAGAAAGTGTATTTTAGTGCAAGTTCCATGTTCGAAAAAAAAAAACAGCGACATCAAATAAAATTTAAAAAACAAAAATCTTTTTTTTGCATTGTATCTTCGGTGATCGAGCGATTCCATCTTTTACGCAAACGGTAGAGGGTGATAACGTACGTATGAGTATAAGTTGCTTTAACTTTATATATAATTTGCATTATTCGTTTGGGAGGCCGGGAGAAAATAATTCATCAGAAGTACGCAGTGAGGAAAATCGCTATCTGGTTTCACTCGTGAGGCGAAATCGCCATTTTTGTTTAAGTCGTGCGGCGATATCTCGATAAATCCAAAATGAATTATCGAGGAAGTTTTTAGAAAGGCCGAAAAATAGCGTCGCCCGCAGAAAATTAACTGAGGAAATAATTAGGTGAATTTTCGACAAGTTCCTTTAACCTTTCACGGTATTCATTAGTCAATGGGTTATTCAGTGACCCGGCCATTAAAACGCCACCGGCTTGAATCGTTGCGTTAGAAGAAAGGAAGTGATCAGGACGAACGAATATGAAAACGTTTTGCTTTTCATCTTGAATGACGGCTAAGACATTTTGATGGAAGGCAAGATGAGTCTAACTCGGTTATTAAGTCCACGATGCGATGCACACATTTCAATTAAGAGTGCGATTGAGGCAATAGCTTTAAGCCATCTTAGAATAACTTTAGTATTGATTAATAGACCTATTCACGTACTAACGTCTACATCACCCCGTTTCTCATCTTCATTCCTGACTACCTACCTGTTTACGCTCTCTCTCTCTCTCTCTCATATATAATATATATAAATATAAAATTTAAAGTTCATTTTTAAAGCATCTAATTGAAATTTAATAAAGAATAAAGTAAAATAAATACCTTTGAAGCATTTAAAGATGCGATATCAATTTTAAAAGAAAAATAAATCGAAACCGATTTAAAAAAAAAAATAACTAAAAAAAATTTAAAAAGAAATAAAAAGAAAAAAAATCGGTTTCCATTTATTTTTCTTTTAAAATTGATATCGCATCTTTAAATGCTTCAAAGGTATTTATTTTACCTTATTCTTTATTATATATATATAAGTTAATCCAACAAAAGATATAAGAGGCAACTAATATCTATTAATTAGTGAAACATCCGGATAAAGACTGAAGCTCAATATACTGGATAGAGCATTAATAGCATAATATGGATATCTTTCCTAAATATGTTTTAAATTGTATGATTTAGATGGATTGTATAGCTTTAAAAGTATGTTTTTGGGTTGATATATTTGATGTGTTATATACTTTTATGTATTTTTGTATATATTTTTAAATACTTTCAAAGTGTAATTTTATCACCTGCAGTAATGTCACTGCGGTAATGGTCCTCTGAGGAACAGAATTATCTTTGAAAACTCATGAGCTAAGGACGTTAAAATGCTTTGCCTGAACTTTGAATTCTAATAAAATTTGATTCGTACCTTATTTTATTATTTCATTTCATATTATGCTATACATATATATATATATATATATATATATATATATATAAACATTTAATGAATCAAACCATTACTATTGTTTCAAGAATTAGAACAAGTCCATTATGGCGTACGACCGTTTCTAAAACCGTTTGGAAATACTTGAATTTAATTTTATTTTATAATACATATATACATATTAGTAATATGTTAAGAAGGAATGCAGAGTGCCGGATAGGTTGAAAGCTGGAATGTACAAAAATAATAAATCGAATTAAATAGTAAGTCCCCTCGACTTACTATTTATTTTTCTTTAAAATCTAACATAACAGCAAGTGTGTTGTCAGCTGTTTGTTTGTTGCCCGGATGATGATAAAAAAATTAAATATGACTTTTAATCACCATCCGGACAACACACACAGCCGACACCACACTTGCTGTTATGTAAGATTTGAAAG
>OY744535.1:15410115-15415115 GCA_963556195.1 Sepiola atlantica
GCAAGGCTGTCCCCAGAAAGCGAGCACGCGTGAACGAAATATCGAGTAGGAAGAGAAAAAAAATCGAAGTCGAATTCAAATCCTCCCATCTGCGTTCGTTAGTTTTTTTTTTCTTTTGTTCTTTTAGTGTTTTTTTTAGTTTATTGTTTAGTTTGCCAACTTTTACGTAATGGAAAATGCAATAGGTTTTTCATATTCCTGCTCGGCGACCGAGAAAAACACGGGGTTATTACGCTCTTCGGAAAAAAAAAATGGCGGAGAAACAATCTCTTTTTCTAAAAAAGCTCAAAGTAATTCATTGGAAATAACCTCAACTCAGAAATATGATCCGTTAATAAATAAGCATTCACATGGACATTGTTGGATGGACACATCAGTTACGTAATAATACTTTTAACTATTTTTATATTTAAAGGGAGACAACTTCTTTGTACCCTAAAGTAATCTCCCTTGTCAAAAGACATTTTGAAAACATGATTTATCTGCTTCTGCATTTGACCAGACGAAACAAAACGCGAATATTCACAATTGAGGATGCCCCCCCCCCAAAAAAAATCCTCTACGTTTCATAATAATTCTCCCAGTTTTAAAATTGTTAAATCGTTTTATAATGTCGCTCTCCATAGAATCGTTTTCATCCATTTGATTTCTTCATATTTGTGTCTCGACACTCACAAAGCACTTTACAACCGATACAATATTTAAAGAGAAACGGAAGTAAATAAAAGTGTATGTGCGGCATTCTGAGAATCGAACCGGATTTCAGTCCAATCCTTCCTCTACCGTGGTAAGACCGATGGTAACGAGGGCGTGCCAGAAATACGTAGATAAGAGGGATCTAGTAAACATCCGGGAGAAGACCGGCATCCGGATCCGTCGCCCTCTTGTCTGCCTCATGTAGCAAGAAAAACATATCAGGCGCAGAGTGAAAGTGTTAACTTTGCATCTGCGCTATTTATTTTTGTATTCTTGGCGAAACCTTCCCCGACTTCGCATACAACCGCTGGGCCTTGTTGTTCACGGAGTCACGAGAAAACACCTGCAATCCTGCAGGTTAAGGAATAGCAACAAATAACGAGACGAACTTCATGCAGACCAGACAACCCTGAGGCACGATCTAATTGAGCTCGATGTAGAAGTTCGAATTGTCTAACAACATATCAGGATCCGTTAAACCACATTTATTACGAGATATCGATTGTCTGTTACATGTTTACGTTAGAGGGAATAATATTGGAACATCTATTATACATAAATTAATTGCTTATAATTCAGCGATGGAAAAGCTAAGAGTGGCACAATACAAACATGGAACGCATTATGCTCGGCATCAGTTTACATGATAGAAAAAGAAACACTTGGATCAGACAGCAAACTGGAGCAAATGATATCACTATCATGCGAATGGCAAAACATAGATGGACAGGTCATCGTTTCGAGATGTACAGACAACAGGTGGACATATAGAGCGACAGAATGGAACCCGAGGCAATGGAAAAAAAACTAGAGGAAGGCTAAAAAAATTCGGTGGAGAGACGACCTCGATAGTCAATAGGTCCTACTTGGCCACGCCTAGCCAGGGATAAAGCAAAGTGGAAAGACCAAAGAGGGGGTCCTCCACCAGAAGTGAAATACAAATAAAATAAAAGAGGGAAAAGGAAAAAAAGAAAAGATGGACAAGAAAGATGGACGACGGCGATGCAGTGTGCAGCCTAAAGATCTTCCGCGTTTAGAGAGGGCACGGTTCTAGCTTTAATAAGGATAGCGAACCAGTTAGAGATCTGAATGGCAAAGGACGGCGCTACCATTTTTATAACAATCTATCATAATCAGAGGTGAAGCTGGTTAAGTGGATAACGACGTGGACCTACGACCTGGGTGTGCCAAGTTCGAATCCAGTCGGTTCCATGAAATCGCTTTCACTTAGAGATGTTGGCAAGGATGTTTCGATTCTTCGTCGAAACATCTCCAGGTGTCAAAAGCAAATGAACAAAAAAGCTGGAGAAAGAGTTTTTAAAAGACGGCGGAGAAACGCGCATAGAACGTTTTTCGCATTGTCCCGTTGACGATTTAAATTCAGCAACGCTGGATGGCATTACAGAACAACATCGCATTACGTTAAGCATTTTAAAATCTTACCACTGGTTTCATATGTGATCTTGTTAATTTTAGGTTGTTGTGTTTTTATGTAGATAGCTTCCAGCAAAAATGCGAACACTAGAACTAAGCCGGTCAACAAAGTTGTATTTTTGATTCATACGAATTTACTTTATCATAATAATTGAATGTCCCTTCCTTCTATCCGGCCTTTTTTTGCTAAACCCTCATCTCAGTTATTTTCCCCTACTTCCATTCGGCTTTTTGTCTCTTACCTATCATTTCGGCTATCTCCCTTCCGCCTACTCACCTTTTTTGTCTCAACCCGTTCATCTCGGCCATCTTCCTCCCCTTATTCGTTCATTTGGCTTCCATCTCATCTGTTATCTCCTTTCCCTTCATTTAACTTTTTTTCGCCCCCCCCCCACATTAAATAGAGTACGCCCATTTCTTCCAGCTATGCCCCCCCCCCACGCTTCTAATGAATCTCGGTTATCTCCCTTTTCTTTCTTCCATCGTTTTTCACCGCTTGAATTTCTTTTTTACTTACATCACACTTACTCAGACCAATCGCCATCTTTCATTCCCTTCTTCGCTCTCTCCCTTCCTCCCTTCTCTTTCTTCTTCAATTCGTTTTTCTTTTCAAGAACTTCAGCATAACCAATTCATTTTCGAACTACGTATGGCTGACAATGAACAACAGAACTAAAAGAAAAACGCTTTGATTTCCGAAGAGAAAATGGAAATGTTCATTCTGTGTTGGTTTGATGCGCGGCCAAAAATCTACAAAAAGCTGACCAGAGGCAAGTGTTCATTCTCCATCGCCGATGCGGTCAATTCTCCATTCAAAGGTAATGAATGGGAAACTGTAGTCTTTACTTTTCCATCTATTAGTCGTTTGTGCCGGTTAAAGTTTCACACGAACAATGTTCCATTTCGCTTCACCCACTTTGAAAAAAAAAAACTTTCTTTTATTTTCTAAATAGATGGATATTCCTGAAGTTTATTCCATTTCTTGCGGCCCTTTTTTCTACTTCTTTGATAACTTTCTCACCTTCTAGGTAATCGTGCCACACACGCCTATATACACGAGGCCTGTCTAAAAAGCACGCGACTTTAGGCCAGAAAAAATATTTGGAATACCTGACGGAGTTCAAAGTAGGCCCTTAGATAACCAATCCATCCACTGACGGAAACACCTCTGGAAGTCTTCTTTAGGAATGGTGTTCATCTCCGCCGTCGCGTTCCGCATTATCTCTTCTCTAGTCTCAAAACGTGAATCTTTCAGCGGCGTCTTCCACGTTCGAAACAACTAGAAAGTCGCAAGGAGCCATATCTGAGGAGTAGGGAGGTTGGTGAACGAATGGAATTCCATGTTTGGCCAAGAAATGTTGGATCAGCTGGGATTAATGGGTAGGGCCGTTGTGATGCAGTTGCCAGTTTTTGCCGTCCACATGTCTGGTCTTTTGTGCCGAACTGCATCACGGAGACGCCGGAGAACATCTTGATAGTACTCCTTTGTCACTGTTTGTCCTTCTGGTGCGTATTCGTGATGCAAAATTCCACGGATATCAAAGAAGACAGTCAGCACCACCTTGTATTTGCTTCACACCCGTTGCGCTTTTTTTGGTCTTGGAGACTAGAGATTCTTCCATTGCGACGACTGTCGTTTTGTTTGTGACTCGTACCCGTACACCCATGACTTATCTCCAGTTATCACGGTTTTCAGAAACCCAGGATCAGTGTTGGCGGTTTCCAGAAGGTCTTGTGCAACTTGAAAACGGAGGTCCTTTTGTTCCTGCGACAACGACTTGGGTCCTAATTTCACATCAACACTGTGCATGTTCAAATCATCACGCAAAATTGCATATGCGGAATCTTTACTCACTCCGACCTCTTGGGCAATGTCCCGCACGGTTGAACGACGATCTTCCATCACCAAACTTCGCAACCTCTCAACAACACCTGCACTCCGAGCTGGTCACTCTCTGCTGATTTGCGACCATTTTTGAATCGGTTGAACTACTCCTTAATGTGTGTTACACCCATTGCATCTTCTCCAAAAACCTGCTGAATGTTACGAATTGTTTTGCTTTGAGAATCACCAAGCTTTTGACAAAATTTAAGGCTATGCCTTTGCTCTACACGTTCAGTCATCTTGAAAGAATCGGTAATCCGACGAACACATTGTTTAGCACCGCACTCAGCGACAGAGAGGCAGCGACTAATGCGCAGGAAGATGTAATAAAATTGACACATGCGCATGTAGGTGTCTTCTTTTACTGTGTAGAGTGGCGCCGTCCTATCATCTATTTCGCACGGCTAAAATAAAGTTCGGATACTTTTTAGACAAACCTATTATATTGTTTAATATATAGGTATTTATTTAATTAATATATATATATATATATATATATATATATATATATATGAAGCAATCCAACAAAAGATATAAGCGTCAACTAATATCTTATAATTAGTGAAACATCCGGATAAAAACTGAAGCTCAATATACTGGATAGAGCATTAATATTATAATATAAAATGAAGTAATAAAATAAGGTGTCAAACAAATTTTATTAGAATTCAAAGTTCAAGCAAAGTATCCTTAAGTCCTTAGCTCATGAGTTTTCAAAGATAATTCTTCTCTTCAGACGACCATTACCGCAGTTATACTACTACAGGTAATAAAATTACGCTTTGAAAATATATAAAATTATATACACAAATACATAAAAATACATAACATCAAACATATCAACCCAAAAACATACTTTTTGTTGAATCCATACAGTCCATCCAGGTCATACAAATTGAGAAACATAATCAGGAAAGACATTACTCCAAGTTATAAACAGCAGTCCATATACGTGAAATTGAAGGAGCTGACAAATTTATCCAGT
>OY744535.1:15417615-15452615 GCA_963556195.1 Sepiola atlantica
AAAATGCCAGTATACTGAAATCATATGCCCTTAATAGGGTTAAGATGAAAATTCATATACACTAAATGTACAAAAGCAAGGAAATTACCAAATTGTTACACTTTTATTGTCATTAATTAAAGGTATTACTACATATCAACCAAACCATTTCATTATCACATCACTACAGTATAAATCTCTATGCATGAGTGGATGAAGTGTGTGAGGTGCGCTGAAGAAAAATTCCTACCAGTAAAATCGTTGTGCTCGCATACCATTAATGACAAAAGTGTAAACATTTGGGAATTTCCTTGCTTTTGTACATTTAGAGTATATGAATTTTTATCTTAACCCTATATGATTTCAGTATACTTGCATTTATCATGAAATGTCACTACTTTTGTAAAGGCTATGCCTCAATACAATGGTCATTTTAAAGTTTTTTTTAATTTTCTGGAAAACTGAAGTATATGGTAAACTGAAATTAAAATGCCATCAACTAGACCCTAGAACCTCTATCTCTGCCAAAAATCAGCTGAATCCATCAAATAGTTGATGAGATACAGGGTGGCACATACATACACACGGATAACACAAAATCACTCCTGGCCTTTCTGGATCTCTGGGTTGCCTTGACTAATGATGCTGAAATTCTACACACTTATAGACCCTATCAAATAAACATTTTGTGCAAAGTTTTAACTAATTTGGTTTATTGGTTTTTGAGTTATGATTGATCAAAGAAATGAGATTTCTAGGATAGGCCGTTCTTGAAGTCTATTAACGGATAGAGCGCTCTCGCGCCTCCCTTGATTTGAGGTGCCAACTTTCTCTGCCTTTACAGGGTACACAACCGATTTCGCAATCTCGTGGGGACTAACCTCTAATATCCCCAACAGGTTAGCGTTGCTCGTCTTTCGCTACTCCATCGTTATTTCCACGCTAGGAGCTCCAATATCTGCTCCTCTTGTGAAACTTTTACAGCAAGAACGAGTCTGTGTACATAAAAGCAAATGGAACTTCCATGGACAGAGTTTTTTTCCAACAAGCTTCCGATCTGTGGAACACAATATAACGGAATTGCTTCCCTGCTGACTACAATATGGTCCTCTTCAAGTACACTACAAACAAAGGTAATAAAACTCTGGCCATTCCACCCATCATTTCTAATCCTCTCATAATATTGTTCATCATCCAACTGACGATCCCATTAACAATTCCTTTCGAATGGATTTTGGCTTTTGTAAATGGCGACATATATTTTATTTACCTCCTCTCCACGAGGTTAGACACAGGGTCAAGCGTGGGTATTGATGATAGAAAAAAAGTGTTTCTGTGGAACGAACTGGATTCGAACCCGGCACACCCAGGTCCTCAGTCCGCGCCGTTAACCATCATTGAACGCGCAGATTGAATTGACGTATCTCCACAACATACGTCCTTATTGAACACGTGTTTCACGTACAATGCGATTGCACATCAACGCTGAAATGTGTTCGTCCTGCGAAAGCTGCAGGAGATTTATCAGCCTCTCCGTATATATTAAATCTATTGATACCATTTCTATGTATTCCCAGTGGGGATTCAGCGTTAGTCTTTCATTCGTTTGACAGGATGCAAATCAGAATCTTATTCGAGGTTCTAAAAGGTTCCTCGGTCGGATTCTATCCGTCCACAAACGACGCGGATCTTAATGATAATTGACACCTCAAAGATAACCCTTGCTCTACATCTTTCTGTTGTTTTTATTATTATTTCAACATCTTAGAATTCCTATTTTCTTTTTTTCTAAGGAACATATGCAGTAGACAGGTTGGATCTGCAAGATTACATGCGAGAAAATAAAATGGCGAAATATGAAAACGGTAAAAAAAAAATCGGCGCCAATGAGTTATTGCCCTTGTTTGGCGGCGAATTTCTAATTCTTTGTAAACGAAAACAGATTTTCTTTATTCTTTACATTCAGATTTTTTATGAAAATTAAACCTAAATTAAACTGTACCTTTCTCCATCTCTCTAGAAATTTGCCCAGTTTAATGAGATAGCATTACGTTGGTTGGGAGGGGCTTATTCGATTCCGATAGATTGTCTTTTGTTTTTTTTTTGCTAACGAAAACAGATGTTAGGCTCCGACGCATAAGTAGTTGGCGACGTCGTGTTATAAAAGTTGGGCGAAACTATTTAAAATGTTGCGGAGAAGCGAGAAAGCAAATAGCAAATCCCTCTTCCGTCTGAATTTTATTCTGAAAGAAATTCTAAAAAAAAAAAAAAAAAAAAAAAAAAAAATCAACGGTTCATTCGTTCTTTAGGTCATCAGAAATGATGATCTATGTTATATATGAACACATAACAATTTGACGTTTATAGTTATGCATGGTTCAAATAAATCATACCATACTTTCTCCATATCTCTCGAACATTTTCCTTGGTCAATGCGGTAATATTGCATAGAAGGGGGCTGATTCAACTCCCACGAATTGTCCGTTATTTTCTTCCTCGACAGAACAAGATGTTCGTCCCGGACACACAAGTAACTGGTGACGTCTAGTTGTAAAGATGGTTGTAATAGTGATGTTGTAGTCGTAGATATGCGATTCCTTTCTTTATTCTCATATGGTGGTTGGAATAATGGAAGAAATTAAAAAGAACAACGAATAACCGCATTACTTGCTCCGATATTTAGTTTATTTCTTACGGTAATTTTTATAACGGAAATCGATCCAGACAAGCCAGTTGATGTAATTAGCTAAAAATACTACTTCAATAGGACGATGAGAGATGATCTTGAATATGTTCTCAGTCTCGAAGGACTGCTTTGCTCGAGTGTTAAAAACACAAGGTATTATTGAATTGTACTTGATTTCCATTAGATAAACATATTTTATTTAATCATGGCATACAAAACATTAGACCCCCCCCCCCTTGGAGGGAATATAATGCAACACAATGTATGGTGATCTAATTGAAACCAAAGCCCAATATAAAGATTAAAGAAGTTTCTAGAGGAAAATTACCCGACGAAAACAATGGTGTTATGAAATTGTATTAGAGTTTATTTTATAATGATAGCGTGGGGTCTGCGTGCGCTAGACTCTTACACACAGCAATAAGGATACTTGTTAATTATAAGTTATAGAAATAAGAAAAATAGTAATAGTTCAGGGTTGGGAGTACACACGAGTTGCCATTCGTTCCAGAACAACGCCTGATGTCCCTGCCAGCATATGTACATATTTATATGTATATATATATATATATATATATATATATATATATATATATATATATATATATTTTATTTGTTTTTTCACTCAATTTATCTGCTCATTTCTAAACATGTGCCAATCTCTCTAAGCGCTCTGGAAATAACAACGTCGTATAATATTCAAATGAGCAGACTGTCTGGTGGATGAAGTCGTTATAATAATGGCCAGCTTCACTTGACGTCCACTTACTTAACCATCCAACGTACGCAAAACTGGCAAGAGTTTATTCGGTGCACGGCTGCGTGCACACGACACCCTCGGTGGCGCTTCTCCGGTTGAAGCCGGTTATTGATATTGGCGAGTGTTAACTGTCCATACGGAATGGATAAATTTCCCCAGTCGACTGTTAACATAAAAGGCATCACGTTCACCGATCCGCATGTCTGTCACCATCGCATACGTTTCCTTGTATGATTCAAGGGGTAGTATTACTGGATTCTTCAGAGAGCGAAGTGAACTAGTTATGTTAACAACCGCATTCCTAAAACTGGAGTATTGATTTACTCCTCTCCAGGAGTTAGGCACAAGGCCAGTATTTTTTTTTATCTTACTCCCACAAGTAAGATGTGACCCAAGGTCGGGTCGGGAAAGTGGGGTTTCAAAATTGCCTGGGCAGCCCCGTCGGCATTCCCCGGTAGGGGCGCCTCAGGCAGTAAGCAATAAACTTACTCCTCCCCAAAGAGGGAAGGCGAAGCCTGGGAGGGTGGATCTCCTAGAACTGCACAGGACAGACCCATAGACCGGCGTAAATCAAGACCCGAAGGCCAAGACAATACCAGTCTATGGGGTGCAGTATCCATCGGAACAGATACTGCACTTTGATCTTAGCCAAAACTGGAGTATGTAAAAGATTTTCTGATAATCATTAATAATACTAATATAATTAATTTTAAACGAAATACCGCTTGGAAAGTGGTCAAAAAAGCTATTTATTGTGCTTCATCTGAACACGTGGGGTTTAAAATATTAACCTGAAAAAGGTTGATATGCCGTAAAACAAAACAAACAAACCTAAAATTTATATTAAAAAGATGTTTTAAGCCAATGTACTGTACGTTAAATAGTGTCGAGATCCGTAATCCGCGTTTTAAATCTGAGAAGAAGTAGTGAATACATAACCGGATCTGAAGCGAGTAAGCCACGTCTGATTTAATTATCTGAAAATGCAGACGCATCGGTTATGTACTTACTGCCTCCTCTCAGATTAAAAAATGGTTGAACGCAAGTTACAGATCTCAACACTATTTACGGGACAGTAAATTGACTTCTGTTAAATATCAAATAATTTTTTAACGCAAATAGGTCGCAAGTAGATAAAGCAAAATTAATAGCTGTTGACTAATTTCCCAACGTAATTAGCTTTAAAATAATTTAGATCGGTATTAGTAATGTTTACCGATTTTCTTCTCATTAATAGTTGACTGTAGTGAAATGAATAATGACACGGATTGAAGACGTGGGTTTGGCAGGTACGAATCCTGTCGGTTCCAAAGCACAACTTTCAACTGTAGATGTTGGCAACCTTAACATAGCCACTCTTGTAATTAGGTGATTCTAGGATCAATTGGGAAACTAATGCCTACAACAAGAACCGATCAAATCGTTCCAGGCCGATTGGTACAAATTCACTTTATTAACGGCCAATTCCGATTTATGATATGATTGTCTGGGGGGCGAATGATATACCTTAAGACACTATTCTTGGCCTTGCGTGGTGTGAGGTTACTGGCCGCTAAATATTGTTCAGTACCATGAAAATCGCATACATTCTGACCAGTTGTTCTGAGAATACGCTATGTCTAAAGATTCGCAAAACCTTGATATTGACCCCGCTGATCTGGAACTTAGATTTTGTCTGAGTAAGCGTTGTCTTAATCCAAGAACGGGCCGGTAACTTAAGCGGTGTCAGTCGCGGTGTCAGCCCGCGAGTTGAAAACAATGGCTCCCTATAAAATTGACAAAGACATATTTGTATTTGAAAAAACAGATACTTTATTTTAATTAACTAACACTGTGGTACCATTAAGTTACAAATTAGACTGAGAGACTCGCCTCCAATTAGATTTCCAGCGCGCAACTTATTTCAACTAAAGCAAATCTGTCGCATTAATCCCCACTCCCACGCATTCGCTTTACCCCGCCACTCACAATCACGCCGCGGGTTGACTTCCGTTGAACCGCTGAAAGTTTTCATAGTAAAAATGGATGGAATCCAGCTACATATTATAATAAAAACACGAATAGTCATCAGATGCGACGATTCAATGTACGCGTTTAGCAATGAAGATTCTAGTCCAACCTTTAATGTGACAGACTAACGAAACTCCAATCTTAAACTAAAACGGGGCAGGGTATCTGAAAGATGCGTCCGACCATCTACAAATAAGATGCGCCCATTCTATCTGTGCAGTTTGCGATGACAAAGATGTTTCAAACTTCAGTGTGACAGACCAACACACAAATGTAATGCATTGGACATTATCTTAATCACATACAAAAGCCGAACTTCCTTGAATCGTTATGCGTGACGTTGCTATTCATTATTATTTTGTAGTCATGCAGCCATTATGCTGTATACAGCATAATCACGTTGACACACCGATTCTCGTTAGATCAGCGAAGTTAAGCTACGTTGCTCGGATACAGTCTTAAATGGGTGACTATTTGAGAATATCCGGCGCGTTATTTATGATGAGACATATATAGAAACTAAAAAAATAATGTTGTAAATTAGAAAAAGGGTTAGGGTAAAAAGACAAAATCTCAAAGTAACCTCTTTTTGACCTCTCTCTCATATATATATATATATATATATATATATATATATATATATATACATACATATGTTATCAACATACAGACTGTTTCGCTGTATCACAGCTGTTCAGTGCGGCTAAACAAGTAAGTACTTCTAGCCGGGATCGAAACGCGACTGTTAAACGACTAATATATATATAATATATATATATATATATATATAATATATATATATATATATATATATATATATATTCCCCTGCAACTATAGGTAAATAGTTTTAAAGAGCTTTTTTCAAACATACCTAAGTCCACAAACCGACGAATATTTATCATGTTTTTATGTGATTAAAATATATAGGTGAACATCTTGGGGAGACAAACATTGATTAATTCTGCTTATATATATATATATATATATATATTATATATATATATATATATATATATATATATAGTTGCTTAACAGTCAGCTTAACAGTTGCGTTTCTATCCCGGCTTGAGGCACTTGTTTAGCAGCACTGAAGAGCTGTGATACAGCGAAACAGTCAATATGTTGATATATATATATATATATATATTATGATTATAACATGTGTGCGTATGTGTGTATGTTAGAGTGTGGGTGTGTGTGTGTGTGTGTTAGAGTGAAATACATTTCAGAAATAAATACTAGAAGTATGAGAGCTCAATGTAATAAACAGAGCAAGAATAAAATGAAGTAACACGGAATCACATAATCACCGGTGCAATAATTTATTTTGACCCTCCGGCCTTATTCAAGCATCCAAGCGAGACGATTACATTTTTGAAAATATATATATATATATATATATACACACACACACAGACTACGGATGAAAAAACCCAACTTTTATCCACCCCCCAAAAGGCATACTGCCACTGAGACGTAAGGGGCTTCTGTAATTAGGGGGCAGCTTTATAGGTAGCACCTAAGTGGGGGAGTTGTGCAACATGACGTTTGTTTACATTACATTTAAATGTCTGCATGTTCATACAGTCGGTGTAACAGGCAGCAGGGAGGGAATTCCAAAAGGTAAACGGTCCAAGGTAAGAAGCTATTAGAGTAGAAAATTATAGGCATCTATTATCCTCGACAATGAAGGGGTGGGATTTTGTTGCTAGTCGGTATTGTTGGGAGTATTCACGTTGAAGGGTAGTGCACTAAGTTTGGCGGAGCAAATTCCGTTGAAACATTTGTAAAACACGCACATGGGTGTAAAATTGTCGCCATTGGACAGGAGCTAGAACTTGGTCGACAGTTTCGGACTTATTAGGTTAAATATTTTTTGGCACCTTTTCTCAGAGGAAGGGACTAGTTATTTTATTCACAGGATAGTAATAATACTAATAAAGAAGAATACATTAGACATTTGACTTTCACCCGACGTTTAAGAGACACTTGTTTTTGAAACGAAACTAATGGAAATAATCGGAAAGGTAAGTACAGAAAAACAGGAAATAGCTGCTAACGAAAACTCACAGGTAGAAGTCGGACACAGCTGAAACACATTACTTATGTAAACAACTCGCAGTCGAAGAAACAACAGAAGTAGAATGAATCAAAGAAAGCATGAAAGAGGACAAAAAATAAAACTACCATACCTAAGGTACTAAGACTGTCCAGTCTCACTACCGGACGTTGATTTGCCAATCATACATTACTTTACGACTACGACCAGAGCATTTTTCTTCTAGATAAAAATAATGATTTTTTCTCTCTGTTTCTACAATGGAAGATACAATCTTGACTGATTCCTGGAGCCGATATCCAAATGTTTGCATATCTCTGCCATTAAGATGCACATGAAATGATAGCCGATATTTACTTACAATAAATAAAAAAAATGTGAACCATATACATTAATAGATGATGAATTATGGATAAGCTGAAATAGGTAAACCTATAAATTATGGTATATTTATAGAAAGTGGATTGGTAACAATCACCGAACGGCAACCATCAATATATAGGTATAACCATTGATCTAGAAACAGCTCATATGAGAAATATTTAAGTTTAGATAAACCTAAAATCTAAGCAATGCCATTTTTAGAATTACAGACATTAATAAACGTATTAAAAAACATGAGCTAGGCTTAATTTAATTTAATTTATTACGTTTAATTACAATTTATGAACTTTAATATATGAAGAGTTCGACTGCAAAACGCGATAACTCCAAAGTGTCTAAATTGAGACATTACATAATCAAAAGGACGAATATACTAAATGTATATTTCGACTAAAAGCTTATTTTAATTAAAAGCAAAAAACACATTATACTCGTATCATATGTAAAATATGATTTTGGAGTGTGGTCGAGTGTTGAGGCAACACTTTATATAGTGATAGATTTTGAAGTGTGGTCGAGTGTTGAAAGGCAACACTTTATATAGTGATAGATTTTGGAGTGTGGTCGAGTGTTGAAAGGCAACACTTTATATAGTGATAGATTTTGGAGTGTGGTCGAGTGTTGAAAGGCAACACTTTATATAGTGATAGATTTTGGAGTGTGGTCGAGTGTTGAAAGGCAACACTCTATATAGTGATAGATTTTGGAGTGTGGTCGAGTGTTGAAAGGCAACACTTTATATAGTGATAGATTTTGGAGTGTGGTCGAGTGTTGAAAGGCAACACTTTATATAGTGATAGATTTTGGAGTGTGGTCGAGTGTTGAAAGGCAACACTTTATATAGTGATAGATTTTGGAGTGTGGTCGAGTGTTGAAAGGCAACACTTTATATAGTGATAGATTTTGGAGTGTGGTCGAGTGTTGAAAGGCAACACTTTATATAGTGATAGATTTTGGAGTGTGGTCGAGTGTTGAAAGGCAACACTCTATATAGTGATAGATTTTGGAGTGTGGTCGAGTGTTGAAAGGCAACACTTTATATAGCGATAGCTTTGTAATTAAAAAAAAATGGCCTTTATCGCGTTTTGCATTCAAACTTATGTTTGCGTGTGATAATATAAAGAAACAATTGTTTTATGTAGTTCAGATTTATTCTGACGAGAATCAATTTCCAAAGCAAGATGAAGCTCAACATTCAAACTTTTAAAAGAGTTATTTAAAAAAAAAAATTGCAACAGAACATAGAAAAATCGGCGATTGTCTAGAATAGTTAACACAAAAAAAAGGTCAAAAGAAAAACTAACAAATAACTGTTACCGAAAGCAAGCAAATTTAATATTCTATTAATCTGCGTAGCTTTTTATGTTTTGGAACTGTTTTTAAGTGTTCGTTTTTTTTTTCATTTTCCATCCACAAGATTGCTTCCCTGACGATTAGTATACCATGGTCCTCTTCAAATCTAATATTAATGAACCCTAACCCTAATCCTTATGTCATTAACCTTCATCCTCGAGTAGCTCTTCGTCTTGATTCATCAGTAAAAAAGCTGATTCGATATTCCAGAAGATTACATTTTCTTGCCTTTGGTAACAATTATTTTTTGACTATTTGTTTCTTTTTTCACTCCTTTTTTCCTGTTCACTATTCTGAACAATCGACGATTTTTCTATCTTCTTCACCACATCTATTAATACAATTAATAAAATGACAACCTAGTTATTATATAGGGTGGGCCAAAATAAGGGTCCTATCTTTAAATTTGAATAACTTGAATTTGAATAACTTCCACAAAATAAAAGTTAAACTCACCAAACTTTATGTGTGTGTAGACTGACCCTTCCGAGATTTTTTGAAATAAACAAAACAAATTTTAGCCGAAAAACACTTCTTAAAACTTACAAAAACTAAAGTATTGTTTTTTTACACTGTTTTGAGTTTTTTAAGCAAAAATAATGTTTTCTAAATGAGGGTACGTTCCTTAGGGCTAATACGGCTCGTGCTTGCTTCGGAAGGGGTCCTTTACTTATTCTAAAAAAAAAAAAAAAAAAAAAAAAAAAAAAAAAAAAAAAATCAATAAATAAAAAAGTTATGAATTTTTAAAAATAGGACCCTTAATACCCTAAGTCATCAAAGACAATTGCCATATAAACACCACTGGGGATGTTCATATGATGACTGACGTGTTCAAGTATGTTCCGAAGTTTTTCTCCAGAAAGATATGTCATATTTCTTTTGCTCCTGAATTAACATCAAATCATAGTATGATACGACGGATCTGTCGGTATTATATTTCTGAATCTTTGAGATGAGGGTTAATAATTTGGATTATTCGGACTATTGTTCTCATCTTGAGTGTTATTCCCGAGTTCGACATAAATATTCACCTGAAGAAGACATTGGGTTACAGCGGCCGAAACGTTGTAAGAATAACACTCACGATGAGAACAGTAGTCCGAATAATTCAAATTATGCAAATGATCTCTCTCATATATATATATATATATATATATATATATATAACTCGTCTCGTTTGACAGAAAGTAATCCAATAGAGTGCTCGATTACTTTATAAAAGCGTAATACTTGTGTGGTAATACTATCAAAGAAAATCAGATCAACATGGTACCTTGGGTTTCAAGCTGGAGGAGCGAACCCATACACAAAATACAGTGTTTTCCTGAGTTTTTACTTATGTTTATAAACCTCTCACTGGACCTCTAAAATCATATATGGTACCATGTTGATCTGTACTTCTGTAATATTATTATTAATTTTATATAGATAGAGAGATAGATAGAGAGGTAGAGAGATAGATAGAGAGGTAGAGAGATAGATAGAGAGGTAGAGAGATAGATAGAGAGGTAGAGAGATAGATAGAGAGGTAGAGAGATAGATAGAGAGGTAGAGAGATAGATAGAGAGGTAGAGAGATAGATAGAGAGGTAGAGAGGTAGAGAGAGGTAGGTAGATAGAGAGAGGTAGGTAGATAGAGAGAGGTAGGTAGATAGAGAGAGGTAGGTAGATAGAGAGAGGTAGGTAGATAGAGAGAGGTAGGTAGATAGAGAGAGGTAGGTAGATAGAGAGAGGTAGGTAGATAGAGAGAGGTAGGTAGATAGAGAGAGGTAGGTAGATAGAGAGAGGTAGGTAGATAGAGAGAGTGAGAGAGAGAGAGTGAGATAGAGAGAGTGAGATAGAGAGAGTGAGATAGAGAGAGTGAGATAGAGAGAGGGAGATAGAGAGAGTGAGATAGAGAGAGTGAGATAGAGAGAGTGAGATAGAGAGAGTGAGATAGAGAGAGTGAGATAGAGAGAGTGAGATAGAGAGAGGGAGATAGAGAGAGGGAGATAGAGAGAGGGAGATAGAGAGAGGGAGATAGAGAGAGGGAGATAGAGAGAGGGAGATAGAGAGAGGGAGATAGAGAGAGGGAGATAGAGAGAGGGAGATAGAGAGAGGGAGATAGAGAGAGGGAGATAGAGAGAGGGAGATAGAGAGAGGGAGATAGAGAGATACAGAGAGATACTAAGCGAAATCGGGATATAAATAGATTTGTGTGTGCATATATGTAGTCAAATCTCAGCGCACGCCTCCCTTCATACACACATCTAAATTCACGAACAAAATGATAACGTAAAATATTGCAACGTTTAAACCACGTTTTGATTTCGTCTTATTAGGACCACTTCAATCTCCGAGCAGCGCCGGCTACGTTGGCTAGTATTATAGCCATTTTTCAACTACATTTCAATCGAAGAAAATTGAACTGAATTCAATCAGATTTCAGAAACCAAATACTGATGAGTTTTGGAATAAGTTGCTGAGTGAAACGTAATAAATTCCACAAATTATTCTCAGAATAATTAAAGAATCTTGCATGCGGTTCATTTCGCCGCCATTCCCCGGCACTGTCTCCACTTATTTTAAGGAATACCATTACCATATTTGCATAATGATAATTTCGATAATAACATCTGCGGCGCACATGCACCCTCGTCTTCCTCATTTCCGTCACAGTGTCGTTTTTGCATTGATTAGAACAAGAATATGTATAGTGCTACGTTCTGCTAATTGGTTGATGTGTTATTCAGTGTTTGCAGAAATTCAGTAATGGGGCGGGAGGGTGATGGCAAATGACGGTGAAGTATTAGTATAGAGATGCACGCAGGAATATGTATAAGAGGATCCGTCTGTTGTCCGGTCAGTCAGGATGAAGATTGAAATAGGAAATTCTAACATATCAGATCTGTATTGAATTTGATCCATAGTCATTAGACTCCAACGAAGCAAGATTCCCTGAATTTCAATTTCTACTTAAATTAGAGACATTTTCCAGAACGAAAATTATGTAATGGAATTTGATTAAAATTAGAATAAGGATTCTAGACATAAGGATTTGTATTATGATATCTTGATTTTATTCTTCGAAAGGGGACATAACATTATGCAAAACTGTTCTTGTTCGGTGAATTAATTTTCCCTATTCTGGGACGGGTATTCTGCTAGTATAATTATATATATATATATATATACAGGGTGGGCCAAAATAAGGGTCCTATCTTTAAATTTGAATAACTTGAATTTGAATAACTTCCACAAAATAAAAGTTAAACTCACTAAACTTTATGTGTGTGTAGACTGACCCTTCCGAGATTTTTTGAAATAAACAAAACAAATTTTAGCCGAAAAACACTTCTTAAAACTTACAAAAACTAAAGTATTGTTTTTTACACTGTTTTGAGTTTTTTAAGCAAAAATAATGTTTTCTAAATGAGGGTACGTTCCTTAGGGCTAATACGGCTCATGCTTGCTTCGGAAGGGGTCCTTTACTTATTCTAAAAAAAAAAATTTAAAAAATCAATAAATAAAAAAGTTATGAATTTTTAAAAATAGGACCCTTATTTTTGCCCACCCTGTATATATTTAAATATTTTCCTTGTCGTACAAAACTTTAAAATAGCATTGAAGAGACAATATTTATTATTCATAATGAATTTAAGAAATTAAAAAGATGAAAGGGCAGCTGACCGGTTTCGTACCTCGCTCAACAGAGCCAAATATCGAGGTAATGTATAAAAAATATAAAAAGATGCTATGAGAATTATAGCGAGGGAAAGGGCTAAAAAAATTAAAAAAAAAAAAAAAAAAAAAAGAAAAAAAAAAGTTTAATCAAATAGAAACAACATTAAGCCCGAGGAGATTTTCTCTTTGTTTGCAAAGAGAAGGTCTCAAGGACTTAATATAACTTGTTTCTAAGATCTTGAGATGATAAGGGGAGTGCGACTTACTAAGAATGGAGAATAAGTCGACACTGAATTTAGAGGCACAGGTGCGATTATTTATGAGATGTTGACCTATCGACGAACCATAAGTATTATTCAAATCGTCAGTTGGTAAATAATTTCCATTGCGAATTTTTGTGGGCACGTGTTGTTTGACCCGGATGTCCAATCTCTGTGACGTCATCCCGACGTAGTGCATACTGCAACTACATTTAAATAAATAAATAATGGAATTATTATGATGTGGGGGAAGGAAATCTTTTCGAATAGAAGATAAGATTGGACGAGAGGAAAAAACAACACGCGTATTCGCAGCAAAATAACATTGTTGTACAGACAAAGAGATTTGCTTGGCGAATCTATCACTAATGTTACCAAGCCAAGGTAGGCGAAGGTAAATAGGGCATCTGTCTACAGAAGCTGGTTTGCTTTTGTAAAAATGTAATATTTTTGTTTTAATCGTAGATTGTACAATGTCTAAAGGATAGCCATTGTTACAGAGGGTCTTAGTAATAAATTTAATTTCTTTCATCCAGCTTGGTCTTCGAACATATCTTTAAGGCCCTATGGGTAAGGGTCTTAATAAGATTAAATTTTTGTTTTTGTTTATATATATATATATTATAACTCAGTAGAATACTAAATTTATGACAATCTATTGTATGTCACCATACTTCAAAAATTCAATATCAATGTGTACATATGTTTCAGAATTCTTTTTTTAATAAATCCTCTTCGTCACAAAAGAACTAACCCTATCATATCATAAAAAGGTTTAGGTAACAATGGAATTGTTTAATTATTACAGACATAAAACAAAATTCTCATCAAAATGCAGGAATTATTTTTTCTTATTTAATACTTTTTTATGGCTGGCTATGATAATTGCATTTAAGTTAAAAGCATTTTACTGATTTAGCGTAAAAAAAGTTTAACAAATGTCTTATGAATAGGATGATTTGCGTCGAAAATTGAAGTTTTTAAAAAATTAATAATGATTTATTTTGAAAAAAAAACCACATAGTTTTTTATATTCAAATTTCAACGATGCTTCAAGAGTGGGACTACATTATTATTTCAACAAGCACTGCCAACGAGTAACCTTACATGTCGACATTGAATCCAACAATCAACAACATCGAGTGGGCTTCTACTACTAATTACCAATATGCCACTAGCAAGAAGTAAAAAACAATGCAACAACGGACTCAAACAGGTCAACAAAACTACAACATGTAGATTCAGCCGAATTTACTTATTATATTTATATCGACAAATATATAACATTTCCGGTTGTGCTTCTCTACATCCGGTCCAATTACGCACACGCATATATATATATTTATTTTGGTACAGAAAAATTAGTACAACATTCGTACCGTCGGAAGGACTTAGCCATCCGGCTCTCTTCAGCTACTGTTGTCATCTGTTTCGGAAATGTGAAGTCACGTGTCACTCTCGCTTGGACGCGTTATTTGCTTAGAGTGTTATGTATGTTTGTTTAAATTTAGTGTAAGGAAGTTTTAATAAGGTTTGAAAAAAAGGGGGAGGGTGAAAAGTAACAGTTGAGATTTAAACCGGAGAAGATTTAAAGAGATATAAAAAAATTAAAAAAATTAAAAACATTAAAAAATATTTCTATATAAATCCCGTGAGCCAATATTATGAGTATCGTATATTTGGCCGTTACTGTTTTGGGGTTTAATGATGTGTCTTCTAAAGGAATTAAGGAGAGGAAATGGGTTTAAGGATTAAAGAGGTTAAAAGGAACAACATTAATTAAACCTCTTTAATCCTTAAACTCATTTTCTCTGCCTAATTCCTTTAGAAGACACATCATTAAACCCCAAAACAGTAACGGCCAAATATACGATACTCATAATATTGGCTCACGGGATTTATATAGAAATCTTTTTTTTTTTTTTTTTGATAAGAAGTCTTCAGTAATTCGCAATTCTTCGTATCGCCTGCACTGGGGATTGAACCTTCAAATGGCTGTCACTTAGTACTGAATTGTACTTAGTACTATATTGCGGAAAATTCTAGTATGATTTTTGGGAGCCTTAAACCTATTCTTGTTTTTGATCTAATTACTTATCGCAATAAATCTAGTATTTATAATTATAGATTCCAATATTGTATTGAATTCTATCCTAGGTCTGCTTAGGAGGTCATTATCGCCTAACATATGTGCTGATTCTTTGAGTCGTCTTACTCTCCACCGTTCTTCTCTATAGGTCGGAGGTTACATCAGCCGAAACGTTGTGATAAAAACACCGAAGATGAGAACAGTAGTCCGAATATACAAAATTCTACAAATTATCAACCCTCATCTAAAAAATTCCGAAACATGATCGGTTAATTAGTTTAGGAGTGAATCCTATGCATAAAAATATATACGCATACCCTGGGAAGTAATAATAAAAAAGCTGTTTTAGCATTTACAATAAAACAAAATAGAAATCTTAAAAATAAACAAACTAAAATCGAAATACATTAGATTACATGAAATCCTATTAAAGAATTTTATTTACGATCCCATAAATTTATTTTTTACCGCCTTTTTCCTTTTCTCTCTGATTTTGTTCAAAACGTGAGTCGAACTTCCACGAAGTTATCGTACGATGCATTTCATTTCTACAAATAAAGAATTATTGATGTCATATCTTGACGTCCTTTAATCGGTTCTTTCACGATTTTATATCGGGCAAAACGCCCAATCGGCTTCCGCAGGAAATTAACTAAACTTCTGTTTGGCGGGCAATCGTTGTCTTGTATACACATCAGTATTGTTGAATATTCTTTTCCTAATACGTCCATTGATTTTATTATAATTCTCACGTGTGAGCTATGTCGCTGATCGCTATATTTATATATTCTTCACAGCTGGAATAGTCGTGGCAATAAATAGACGATGATAAAAACGTAAATTATTTAAAAAAAAAGAAAGAAAGAAAACTATCACCGGACGGTTAGTTGCTTCACAAATTCCTAGGAGCGTTGAATATCGCTTCTATTTCCAATTCGACAAGGGGACCGGTACCGTCTTGGCCTTCGGGCCTTGATTCCGTCGGTATGTAGGTTTGTCCTGTGCAGTTCTAGGAGGCCCACCCTCCCAGGCATTGCCTTCTCACCCTTTGAGAAGGGGTTAGTTTATTGCTAATCCGATGAGGCGCCCCTACCGAGTAATGCCGACGCGGCTGCCCAGGGCTTCTTGAGGGCGCTGGCTTTTAAAATCCCACTTTCCTGACCTTGTGTCACATCTTACCGCTGTGGGGGGAAGATAAATTCATCCATATGACCACGGGGAGGAACATCGCACACAGTAAGCTGGGCAATTGTTTCCTCTCTGACCAACTGCTTTAGCTCAAGTGACTAATTAAAAAAAGTACTCTAACACGTGATTTTGTTACAGCAATCACACTTTCATCATTTAAAGCTCACTGTGTCAATATGCATATATGTGTGTGTGTGTGTGTGTGTACCGATGTGTGTGGTGGGGTAGCATTAGTTAATACGAATAATAAATGGGCCTTTTGGCTAAGATCAAAGTGTAGTATCTGTTCCGATGGATACTTCACTCCATAGACTGGTATCGTCTTGGCCTTCGGGGCTTGATTTACGCCGGTCAATGGGTCTGTCCTGTGCAGTTCTAGGAGGTCCACCCTCCCAGGCTTCGCCTCCTCTCTTTGGTGAGGAGTAAGTTTATTGCTTACTGCCTGAGGCGCTCCTACCGGGGAATGCCGACGGGGCTGCCCAGGCAATTTTGAAACCCCACTTTCCCGACCCGACCTTGGGTCACATCTTACTTGTGGGAGTAAGATAAAAACTGGCCTTGTTCCTAACTCCTGGAGAGGAGTAAATCAATACACTAAGAAAAATGGCATACTCCCGTTAACACACCGGTTCCCGTTAGATCAGCGAAGTTAAGCGACGTCGAGCCTGGCCAGTACTAAATGGGTGACCATTTGGGAATACCAGGTGCTGTATGTGCTCTCTACTTATCTCGGCAGTGTTTCCAGTTGTCTTGTATTACTACTCGCCATTGGAATCAAGCAATGCCGACTCAGGAAAGGTGTGGTTGTGGATTGCGCAACCCTTACAGGGGGTATCCATTATCTCCCAAGACTGAACGGAGGCCATGGAGAATAAACTGCAGTAGTGTTGTGACCAGTCATATCAGATCTTGGCTCATCTTCTGGGATAGATTCGATGAGATTTTGTGGCAAGTGACTAATTGGAATTATGAATAACAAACACGAAAAAAAAAAACAACCTATATTTATTATTTACTCCATGAGGATCTTGTTATTCTTTTTGCTTTTCCCCGTGCATATTGAATGACGTCATCATCATTATGACTTTACTAAAGCATGACGTAATCCATTAAAACATGCGAGAAAACCGAGTACAGTGGATGACGTCAAGAAAAAAATGACGTCATCTAGCAAATCAGAGAGAGAGAGAGAGAGAGAAAGAGAGAAAAAGAGAGAAAGAGAGAGAGAGAGAGAGAAAGAGAGAGAGAGAGAGAGAGAGAAGAGAGAGAGAGAGAGAAAGAGAGAGAGAGAGAGAAAGAGAGAGAGAAAGAGAGAGAGAAAGAGAGAGAGAAAGAGAGAGAGAAAGAGAGAGAGAAAGAGAGAGAGAGAAAGAGAGAGAGAGAAAGAGAGAGAGAGAGAAAGAGAGAGAGAGAGAGAGAAAGAGAGAGAGAGAGAAAGAGAGAGAGAGAGAAAGAGAGAGAGAGAGAAAGAGCGAGAGAGAAAGAGCGAGAGAGAAAGAGCGAGAGAGAAAGAGCGAGAGAGAAAGAGAGAGAGAGAGAGAAAGAGCGAGAGAGAGAAAGAGCGAGAGAGAGAAAGAAAGAGAGAGAAGAAGAAGAATTAAAGAAGAGCGTGCATTAAAACAATTCCGTGAAAGGAAAATCGTGATAGACAAACTTAGTGAGTTAATTTCAATTTAAAACAGACCAATGAAAATGGACTTATAAAAAAAAAAATATGACAATTAAAAAACTGAGGAATGTTTTAGCATATATTTTATATGATTTAAATATACGGGGAAAAAGTCCCAAGGAAACAAATGCTGACTCAGCTAATAATAAAGTACCAATTCAATCGGCGCGTTTAATGATGCAAATACGACTTCAATCAGAAAAGTGACAGACGGACTTACGGGGGGGGGGGGGAAGCCTGTCCCAACGAGGGCAAAGTTAAATACAAGGTCGGCTGTTAATGTTGGGAATATACAGAGCCCTTAAAAGGGACACTTTAAATAGGCACACAAATTTAAAAAAAAATGACTCAGTCTAGAAGGATTACTTCTTCACTGACCTAGGACAGAAAAATAGAGTCTAGTATTATAACAGATACTACACTTTTCGCAATGCCAAAAGGACAAGAAACGAAAAAACCCCTGTCATCAAGATGCTCGAATAACATTAAGGACAAAAGAAAGCATTAATTTTTTTTTGTGAATTATTGCCCTTAGATAATTAATTTTCTGAATTTATTCAGTAAATAACAAATACTAGTTAATTAATAAAATGTCCTTTTTAAACCAATATTCAAATATCAGGAAACTTCATCGGATCTCCTGCTGGCTTAGCAGGCCGAGAGCAGGCTCAAGGCGTTTCCTCGAATAGCGCCGATGGAGAGGCGCTCGTAAAAGCCAAGTCAATTCACGATGGTCCTCGATGTGGCGCGTCATTAAAAAACCAATACTGGTGAGGAAGTCACGTGTGACGGGGCCTATCGCTCCACTCGTCTCCACAACGATCGGTTGGAACATAAACCTGTCGAGAGAACCGTCTTATTTTTCATCTGCTGACGTTTTTTGCGTCATTGATTGATTAATTATTTCTCTTATGTTTACACATTTCTAACCGAAAAAAAAAATCAAGTTATTTATTTATTTATTTTTTTTCGAAAACTTAAAAATATAAATCGAGTCAATATTCTTCACACATTTTCTTCGGTTTTATCGCGAATACTGGGAGATTTTTTTAAATTCATTTTCATTTTTTAAATTGTTTTTTACCGGTTGTAATTGACGCACACTTTAATTCACACATAGGTCGTTCATGTGCGCAAGATTGGATGCAAATACAGGGTGGGCAAAAATAAGGCAAATACAGGGTGGGCAAAAATAAGGGTCCTATTTTTAAAAATTCATAACTTTTTTATTTATTGATTTTTTTTTTGATTTTTTTTAAAGAATAAGTAAAGGACCCCTTCCGAAGCAAGCATGAGCCGTATTAGCCCTAAGGAACGTACCCTCATTTAGAAAACATTATTTTTGCTTAAAAAACTCAAAACAGTGTAAAAAACAATACTTTAGTTTTTGTAAGTTTTAAGAAGTGTTTTTCGGCTAAAATTTGTTTTGTTTATTTCAAAAAATCTCGGAAGGGTCAGTCTACACACACATAAAGTTTGGTGAGTTTAACTTTTATTTTGTGGAAGTTATTCAAATTCAAGTTATTCAAATTTAAAGATAGGACCCTTATTTTGGCCCACCCTGTATATGTGCATTCGTTCCGACGCATGCGCATATGCATCTTCCTGTCTAGTAACTACATATATGCTGTTGTAATGGCCGATGTCTGATCGCGTACGCTAACGTGTACAAACTGATTCGCGAACAGTAATACTCTTTCCGTTAACGACGCTTTCACATTATTTATTGCCTTCGATTCGCTATCGAACTATTTCTATCTCAGTTGCCTTAACTTTTGCTTAAAACTTCGTTATAATTTTATTCTGGATTCTTTAAGTTTTTTTTTTTTTTAGATTTGTTTGCTAAGGTTTTGCGTTTTTTTAAATATTTTATTTATGTTTGTTTTCCATTTTTATCTATGCCTCGTTTCCACATCTCTTGTTTATCTGTTCGTTTTTGTTTTCTCTCCAATTTTTATAAATTTTATTTCGACATTTATTTATTTTTATTATTATTTTTTTTCATCATTTTTCACTCTGTTCAGTTCATTTATTATTTTTTTTTTGTTTTCATCATTTTTCACTCGGTTCAGTTCATTTATTTTTCATGCGCGCCGTTTCCGGTTTTAGATTTTTTTTGTAACTCGGAAAATTGAGACTAGAAGAACTTTACGTTTCGGGAAAGAACTGCGCAGAAATAAAGACAAGAAGTGGTGAGTGGGGGGGGGGGAAAGTGAGATGTATAAATAAAATAAAAATCTTAAGAGTTTTACCATTCCCCCAACCAAAAAGGAACATCAGAAACTTCGAAGAATTAATGTCAAAGAAGATAGTCAGATGCAAGTTGTACATTGATAAGCTTTCTTTCTAGCTTTTTAAAGCTTAAAATGAAAATCGATAACAAAATATGCGGAAAGTCGAGTAGATTAAAGTTTAATGAGAAATTCGAAGGGAATCGCTACTGCAGTTGCGCAGTGGTTATTATCATTTTTTTTTAAGACTGAAAGTGTGAAGTTGACGGCGTATCTGAACACAGAAATGGAATGATGGTAGCAGCGAGTGTTATCATCCCGGAAGAAGGAACTATTGAAGCATCGATATTGTGTTATCTAGAATACTACACGGCGTTACCCGGGATATAACGAAAAACTTGATGTTATTTTGCTCACAACACAGAGAGAGAGACGGAGAGAGAGAGAAAAGGAAGAAAGAGGATATACGGAGGCAGAAAGAGAGAAGGAGACGCAGAGGAAGAGACAGAGTGGATAAGAAACAGAGAGATGGAGCGAGAAAGATAGAGCGAGAGAGATATAGAGATATAGATAGATAGAGATAGAGATAGATAGAGAGAGATATATAGATAGAGATAGAGATAGATAGAGAGAGATATATAGATAGAGAGAGAGATATAGAGAGAGATATAGATAGAGAGAGATAGAGAGAGATATAGATAGATAGAGAGAGATAGAGAGAGATAGAGCTAGATAGAGAGAGATAGAGCTAGATAGAGAGAGATAGAGAGAGATAGAGCTAGATAGAGAGAGATAGAGAGAGATAGATAGAGCGAGATAGATAGAGCGAGATAGAGACGGGGAGAGAGAGACAGAGACGGGGGGGAGAGACAGAGACGGGGGGGGGGAGAGAGAGAGACAGAGACGGGGGGGGGGAGAGAGAGACAGAGACGGGGAGAGAGAGAGACAGAGACGGGGAGAGAGAGAGACAGAGACGGGGAGAGAGAGAGACAGAGACGGGGAGAGAGGACTGTAACACAAGAGTGAAAACTCGTGAAGAAAGAAATCTCATAAAAGCTTGGCGCAATAACGGAAACACGAACACGAACACACCTGAAGAAAAAAAAGAATAACTAAGACATATCTATTGTGTAATAAAAGAGGAATCTGTCAACGCAGCTGTAACGGAAACATTCAGGAGGGAACTCGCTTAGCGGGGAAGATTCACCAGCGTGACTCAGGAATGAAAGTGGCCATTATATATTAAAAGACAAAGCAAATCATGTACTATAGACATTATTATTATTATTATTATTTGAAAAGTGCCAAATTTAAAAACGCCTTATTTCATTATTATTAAAACTCAACCATTCCTTTAATGGAACTGGCAAATATATGCTCACTCTGGTTGCTTATTTTCGCTAGTATATATCAGACGTTTTGAGTTTGAAAGACGTAATACCTGGTAGGATGGTATCATGACCACCTAATAGATATGACACTACCCCCTGGAAAAATAGTATAATCGTACAATTAATGGAAATAATAGTATAGTTTCGAGTCCAGACGGATGATGAATCTCAATTAGAAAGAGATTTTATCGCAAATTTTCGAAAATCAAAGACAACTGTAAGACAAATAATAATTACTATAATTTGCGTGCTTGCAAATTCTTACCCTGGAAATGTTATTTCATTTTAAATTTCTACAATGAAATAAAGTAAAACACTATCTCTGCTGTTTACGTACATCTGACGCGAACGCAGATCCCCGCCATCACTGTAAAGCCCCCGAATACCAAACTAATAAGATCATTAGATTCCTCATACAATTTATTAAAAATAAAATCGTCTTTCATTTTTACACATAGATTTTTCAATTGCATCGCCAAACAGGCGGATATCACATTTATATTTAAACATGATGGAAGCACAAGAGTTAGCAGAAACGAAATAGAAACGATCATATAAGGCCTCTATATCTTACATTTAAAGTTATCTGGTCGGATTCAGACCCCAAATAACACTTAAGCTGAAAAATCAATTTTGATTTGTTATTCTTATACGATGTTATTGGTAATAGAATACGGACTCTGCCACAATTTATTAATCATTCCCAGACGACTGATAAAATGAAACAAATAATAAAGACGACTGATAAAATGAAACAAATAATAACGTAGAGAAAAAAATAAGCGAGGGAATTACTTTTTTATTCATTGAAAAAATAATTTTTTATGGTAAGAAAACAGAATATTTGTTGTTTTAAAAAGAATACAATTTTAAATACATATTGTTTTTATTTAATTAAATGATATTTAGCTGACCACAATTATTTTTACGAAAAAAAGAAGAGTCATATTTTTTCATAGTATTGACCCTAAACGATATTATTTCAAAAGGAATATTAACTACCTACCTACTTACCTCCCTATGTCACGATCTGACACCCCTTTTAAAGAAGATGGGATCGCCCGATCGCCGGAGATTTATTTACAAAAAAAAAGTATTTTTAACGGTGAGCTTAATATACGTCGAAGGAGGGACGAAAAGGGGAAGACAGTAAGTACTTACTTTTGCCCCGGGCAACAGGGGAGGGTAAGGAGGCAGAGGGCGAGCGGAGCGGCGACCAGGGTGAGATGGCGACCGCGGAAGACACAGCTTATACCCCAGGCAACCGGGTAATATAAATAAATATATATACTTCTATCCCGTCACGCAAAAGTTAGTGAGTAAAATATGTGCCACCGGAATATTATTAAGAGTATATTTTACAGATTGATGGAGAAAACACCGTGGAATTTCCACAGGGTCCCGCTAGTCAACAGTAAATAGAGTAAAGACTGAGAGAGAAAATGTGGGGAACGTGAAGGGGGCTTACCTGCGAAACGTCCTTGTGTTTGTCTGTCCTGTGCGCTGCGGATGAAGGAAAAGAATTCAACATGGCGTCCGTGAAGCTTTATTACGTACGGTTCACGCGGAGTCTCGCGAAGTCACATTGCACGCATGCAAATTAGGTGTGCCTCAGCCTAATAAAAGCGGGTCTCTTACCGTCTTCGAAAAAAAACGGTGCGAAGTAAGTGCACGTGTGACGAACGTAGAGAGCTGCTTTGGAAGCTGACAGAGGACTTTGTGATCTACGGACAGAGTGATTTGCGTTTCTTTGGACCTTCGTTATTACTTCAGAAAACACTAGATTCTGCTAGTTATGACAATAACGGGTTCGCATACCAAGAAAACGTGTTCAATTACAGTTTGGTGACTCCAAAAAGACTAAAACCGCTTTTTAACAGATTTGGGATTGAAGTTGCTGTGTTTGTTTTTGTGTTTGTTTCTGTGTTTTTGAATCGATTCCATCGGTTGGTAACCCTTCAGTAGTTTAATTGGGAGTGACGGTGGTTAAGTGGATAACGACACGGACTTAAGACCTGGGTGTTCCAAGTTCGAATCCAGTCGGTTCCACAGTACCACTTTCAATTAGGGATGTTGGCAACCTTCTCGTGGTCCTTCCCGATGTCTTTCCAGAAAGATTTCTAACTAGAAAAAAACATCTGGGAAACTAATGCCAACACCAGAATCATCTGATTCACACGAAAGAAGTAGTTTAATTCGTCGAAATCACCCAAAGTTGAGTCTAGCGCCTTTCTATCATATTTTCTTTACATTCTTTTACGTGTCTAATACTTTTCCGTTTCCCATTTCTGTTTTATATTAAAACCCCTCAAACCCACCGATTACTCTAAAACACACCGGAATTTTGATGCACTCTCAAAACATTAGGTTAATTAAATAAAATAAAAAAACAATCGATATTTTTAAGGGTTCGTCTTATGTTAACAATGTACTGATCGGTTCTTGACATCTAATACATGCAGACCAATCGTTTCTGCAGAGTAACGCAACCTATTTATCTGTGACCTTCAAGTGACTTGCATCAGATCGATGATGTGTTAAGGATTCCTCTATTGTGCAGCACAATGGCCTTGCCCACACAGATTTGAAGGGGAAGCTGATAGAGTCAAATAGGCAGCGGGTGTTGATTCTATCTAAACCGCACACAAGGAGTTTCGTCGATCAAAAAGCAAAAAGAAAAAAAAATTCTTAGGAATTCTGTGTAGAATAATGAAGTCTTTTGAGCGACATTTTTGTCGTTTGTTACGGACCTTGACTAAACAACTTTGGTTTCTTTTATCTAACATTTTTTCTATCTTGCTTAAATATCACAAAATAGTTTTATTATTTCACGAGAGTCATTTACAAGCGACCGGTTCGCCAATGGAACTAATTGAGTTCCTGAATAGGAGAAAAACAAATAAAATAAAAACACTGTTGCCATGAATCTACGCAGGCGCTAAACGGACCTTCTCAAACAGGAAACAATGTTCTTGATTCTTATATATATATATATATATATGCCTTTTGGAGAATGTAACTCCCATAGTAATAATGAAGCTAATAGCTACATTGGTTTTACAAGCACTACCCTATCTCACCGCCTCACCATGCATCTTGTAAACTTTAGCTCAATTTATCAACATCTACAAAAACATAACTGCCTTCCCTCTGATTTAAAACAAATTCTAAAATTATACATTCTAAAGTACAAATTCTAAAATTATACATTCCGAAAGCAATTTTAAAAAGATAAAGAAAATACTGAAAGCTATCTATATGGAAACACAACAACCTAAAATTAATAACATTACATATGAAACCAGTGGTAACATTTTAAAATGCTTAAACGTAATGCGATATTCTGTGATGCCATACCAGCGTCGTTGAATTTAAATCGTCAACGACTGTCCTGGAACAATGCGAAAAACATTCTCGGCGCGTTTCTCCGCCGTCTTTAAAAAAAATTCTTTCTCCGGCTTTTTTGTTCAAGTGCTTTTGACACATGAGGATGATTCGACGAAGAATCGAAAACGTTCGTGAAACCTATGGAACGTGTATATATATTTTTTATTTTAATATAAAAAAGACCATCAGAAAAATTAAAATAATAAAATAGGTATAATTAAACAAACGAGTTCTGAGTCCCTGCCGATCATGACGCTTACATATTTCTTCAGAGCCCCACGACTTTTATATTTGTTTGGTGTCATTTTCGTATGGTTTTGTTGGTTGGCAATACCAAGCTTATTTTACCTGTGATCCTGTAACAGGGATAATGTTTATCTATCCCCTATGAAATAATAACATTTAGTGTACGTGGTAGTCTTATACACACTGTATCGATGCGTGTATTAAGTCCTTTACGCAATCATCAGAGTTCTGAGCAGTGGTTGCTTTTTTGTCCGCCGTCGCCGCCATTATAGTTGTGAGCCCAGGTTACTTTTTCGTTAATTGATACAAACTACGCCGACCCTTTTTAGTTCATAAAACAATTTATTCAAAATAAGCAGAACATAAACTTCGCATGCTGAGTGAGAGAGATTTCATTATATCGGTCGCCCGACGCGTGCTGCCCCCGTTTTGGGAGCAGCGCGCAAGAACACGCCTTCTCTCGTTCAAGTTTCGCCAAGTTAAGAGGAGCGCGCCAATTCCGACCTCTAAATTTTCCATTAACACGATTTCTATGTAACATTCCATGAAAAATGCCAGTATACTGAAATCATATGCCCTTAATAGGATTAAGATGGAAATTCATATGCACTAAATATACAAAAGCAAGGAAATTCCCAAATGTTTACACTTTTATTGTCATTAAGGGTATGCGAGCACAACAGGACTATGTATTTTACTGGTAGGATTTTTTCTTCAGCACACCTTACACACTTCATCCACTCATGCATAGAGATTTATACTGTAGTGATGTGATAATGAAATGGTTTGGTTGATATGTAGTTATACCCTTAATGACAATAAAAGTAAAAATTTGGGAATTTCCTTGCTTTTGTACATTTAATGTATATGAATTTTCATCTTAACTCTATTAAGGGCATATGATTTCAATATACTGCCATTTATCATGGAATGTCACTACTTTTGTAAAGGCTATGCCTCAATACAATGGTTATTTTTAAGTTTTTTTAGAATTTTCTGGAAAACTAAGGTATATAGTAAACTGAAATTGAAATGCCATCAACTAGACCCTAGAACCTCTATCTCTGCTAAGAATCAGCTGAATCCATCAAATAGTTGATAAGATACAGGGTGGCACATACGTACGTACGTACGTACACACGGATAACACAAAATCACACCTGACCTTTCTGGATCTCTGGGTTGCTTTGACTAATGATGCTGAAATTTTACACAAAATGAAAATTTTGTGCAAAGTTTTAACTAATTTGGTTTATTGGTTTTTGAGTTATGATTAATCAAAGAAATGAGATTTCTAGCATAGGCCATTCGTGAAGTCTATCAAGGGAGAAGTGCGCTCTCCCGCCTCCCTTGATTAGATGTTTACAGGAATGTATATTGATCACCGTTTCGATGGCTTATATTTCGAAAACCAAGCGTTCCTGAACCTATATAGACACAAAGAACAAACTCAAAGTTATGCCGTCGATTTCCTAAAAATCATTGTATATAAATATACTTAAAATATTCCATCACTTTCATAACTAACGACGGTGCTTGTACAGAGACGCGTGAGTATCTAATTATCAATACCATAGAAGAACATTATTATATACTTACGCAGCAGATTTAAATAAGTATCCTCACCAAAAAGTAGGAAAAATGATTGAGTAGAATTTTAATCAAAAATAAAAATCAGTTTCATCGTATTTTGGTGAATGCCATTGATTTATTACTTGTTAATATGACATACTGAGTTATCTCCCCCTGAATTTCGTGCGTTTCGCTCAAATCAATCGCCGAACCCGATTAAACGATATAACGGATTTTTATTTTTTATTACAATTCTACTCGATAGTTTTTGCTAATTTTTTGTGTACATACCCATTTTTGCTTGATACATAAGTATATCTAAGAGTTTTCCGGTTAACTTAATTGGAACTGCGATTTTCAGCGTTTTTCATATGTACCAGTCTCTGTAAAAGCACCTTAAGTACTTATACATCATCCATCATAAATATACCTGTATATAGGCATCTCGGTGATGTATTCCCATACCTATATTATCAATCTCATCCTGTACAGATAATCTTACGAATATATCTATTTCTAATATCTACATACATTCCGTTTCCTTCAAGTGTTCTTCCTGATTGATCAGAGCATACCCTGAATAGGCCATCCATCAACCGTATCCCCGGGAGACCGTAAAACTAATTCGTGTCTCGAAAAACTGATGAAAACCTATCAGGTTTTCCCATGCAATACCGATACCCCCTCGCCCATTTTAAGGACATCAATCGGCGCAACTCGTGCAGAATTTCGACATCGTTTTACGTTTTTTTTACCATTTATCTAGACTTCATAAAAGACAATAGAAAACAAAATGATACGCTTGCCGCTATTTGAAACCGGATATCCATTGAGTCGGTATCCTCCGCCCTCGATTCCATTACTATAATCATCCGTTTGATAGCCAATAATTTTCCTTGGGAGATTTCCTTGGATATTATGATGAATCCGATACTAGATTCTTTGGGAACAATGTTTTCGTTTAAGATTAGATGAAACAGAATCACGTCAGCATTTTGGCGTTAAAAAAAAAAAAAAATATGTAGTTCGTGAAATCTACCATCAACTGATTTTACTCACGACCGTATAATAGTACAGTATTATTCATACCTTCGGTAATATCCAGTCTTGTATTCGCCCGGGATAGCATCCGGCTTCCACCGAAAAAGTAAGTTTCTAGGGAATATCAATTTCACACACGGTCCCCAGCCGCAGGTATATCCCAGTCAGGGGAGATGACATTATTTACCTTCTTGCAAGGTCAGGTGTGGTTTTGTGAAGCCAGCACACCAGGATAAGCGTACTATGTCATTCAAAAATGCCTTAGCAGCCCCGTCAGCATTCCCCAGTAGGGTCGCCTCAATTTATTAGAAATAAACTCCTTTTCAGAGAAAAAAGTAAAGCTGAGGGGGGCATCATAAGACTGAACAGAATCTTACCCCAGCCCAATAGCAACGAAGCCACAGATTAATTTTTATGAATATATATATATATCTAACTTCCGACCGGCTTCGGCGTTTTCTACCCCCCCCCCCCAACAGTATTTTGGTTGAGTATATACGGCATAATAACGCTGAAACCTTCAACTAGAAAGATAGGCTAAATCTTTAGGTTTTATTACTTTACTAGAAAAATAACTATTACGGCATACTCACGTTGACACACAGGTTCCCGTTAGATCACCGAAGTTAAGTGACGTTGAGCCTGGTCATCACTAAAAATGGGTGACCATTTGAGAATAACGGGTGCTGTGTGTGCTCTACGCTTATCTCGGCATTGTGTCCAGTCGTCTTGCACTTCTCCTTGCGACTGGAATTAGGCTATGCCGACTCAGGTCGGAGATTGCGCAACCCTTGCTTGACAATTACGTGCAGAACCCTTACAGGGGGTATCCATTGTCTCCCAAGACTGAACGGAGGCCATGGAGAATAAACTGCAGTAGTGTTGTGACCAGTCATATCAGATCTTGGCTCATCTTCTGGAGAATTGCGCACATCCTGGGATAGATTCGATGAGATTTTGTGACAAGTGACTAATTGGAATTATGAATAACAAACACGAACAAAAAACCTATATTTATTATTTACTTCTAAAACCATGAGGATCTTGTTATTCTGTTTGCTTCTCCTAGTGCATATTGAATGACGTCATCATCATTATAACAATAATAAATGTGGTTTAGCGTAACACTTTTCTACATAAAAGTATCATCTAATCTGGGACAAAAATACATAAAATGCCTCAGTCAAAAAGGATTTCTCCTTCACTGACCGAAAACAGAACAGTCGAAGTGTAATATCAGAAGAAGTATTACACTTTGATCTTAACTAAAAGGTCAAGTTGTTTTGGTTTGACTTTTTTTATACATACGGCATGATCACGTTGACCCACCGGTTCTCGTTAGATCACCAAAGTTAAGCAACGTTGAGCCTGGTCAGTATCAGATGGGTGACCATTTGGAAATATCAGGTGCTGCATGTGCTCTCCGCTTATCCCGGCATTGTTTCTAGTCGTCTTGGACTTCTATTTACCACTGGAATCCAGCAGTGCCGACCCAGGGAGGTGTGATTGGGATTGTGCAACCCTTGCTTCACAACAAGCCGCGTGTGCGTGGCCCCCTCTGTATGTGACTCGATGCGGCGAGTGTAAAATGCAATAAATTTGGGGAATTTTTGACCCCCCTTTGACCCCCTGGGGGCGCGAATCAGAATTTTTCTGAGGTCAAGGATGCTCATTTTATATCCAGAACCATTGCCTTTACATTTTGGTCAACTTTCAGAAAAATTGAATGGATGGATCAAACGTTATGGGAGAAAAAGGTCATTTTTTGCCATTTCGGGACCTTTTGACCTCCTGGGGGGGGGGGGGGGCTAACCAGATTTTTAAAAAAAAAATCAGAGAATGTCACTATCTAACCTGACCAAAGTTACAACTTCATGCAAAATTTGAGAAATTTAATGGATGGTTGCCTCAAAACATAAGTCCCCCGATTTTATAAATCGGGGGACCAATTACATGAACAGAGGCCATGATGTGATACTGAAAATTTAATGTAACGTAGTGACACTATCAAACTAAAGAATGCTCAACTCGACGAAGCTCAGGGGAATATAACAAAAGTAATGGTTTGTTTTATTTACCTTTCAGTCTGGAGTTGCTTTCTAGAGTTTTCAAGTTTTTTCTTTTTTAAATAATTGTTCTATATTCAAGTACCAACACTAATGTGTTACTAATCCCCAAAACACGTATTTTGGTTGAATATGTGTTTTTGCAAAGTAAATGTAACGTCGCAATCAACTGACGAACAGACCGCTCATCCCCGACTTTGTAACAACGTTAATGTAATGTTACGAGATGTTGTGACAGAAAGATCTCACATTGACAAATAACACCAGAACACCGTTTGTTCATTGTAAAACACGTATGGACTGTGTACGAAATCTTCAGATATTTTTCAAAATATTAAAAAATTAGGATTGATTATTATGCTTCAAAATTTTTAAAAATTAGGATTGATTATTATGCTTCAAAATTTTTAAAAATTAGGATTGATTATTATGCTTCAAAATTTTTAAAAATTAGGATTGATTATTATGCTTCAAAATTTTTTAAAATTAGGATTGATTATTATGCTTCAAAATTTTTTAAAATTAGGATTGATTATTATGCTTCAAAATTTTTAAAAATTAGGATTGATTATTATGCTTCAAAATTTTTAAAAATTAGGATTGATTATTATGCTTCAAAATTTTTAAAAATTAGTATTGATTATTATGCTTCAAAATTTTTAAAAATTAGGATTGATTATTATGCTTCAAAATTTTTTAAAATTAGGATTGATTATTATGCTTCAAAATTTTTTAAAATTAGGATTGATTATTATGCTTCAAAATTTTTTAAAATTAGGATTGATTATTATGCTTCAAAATTTTTAAAAATTAAGATTGATTATTATGCTTCAAAATTTTTTAAAATTAGGATTGATTATTATGCTTCAAAATTTTTAAAAATTAGGATTGATTATTATGCTTCAAAATTTTTAAAAATTAAGATTGATTATTATGCTTCAAAATTTTTTAAAATTAGGATTGATTATTATGCTTCAAAATTTTTTAAAATTAGGATTAATTATTATGCTTCAAAATTTTTTTTAGATGAGGGTTGATAATGTGTAGAATTTGGTATATTCTGACTACTGTTCTCATCTTGGGTGTTTTTATCACAACGTTTCGGCCGATGTAACACTTTCACACACACACACACACACTGTGAATTACCTACTAGACACTATCCTCGAGTGTCTTCGGTCTCTCTGTACAAGGGTTGGTCCGTATCACTTGACATGAAGATACTTCCCCCTACAAGTAAACCCTTCAAAATAAAACAGTAGTCAAAGCCTAAATAAGATCTCCTCGACACGGCTATACACTTGCTCATACGAGGAATGGTGCACCTTTTCCAAGTAATGTTACCTCAAGTACTTAGTTGGATACTCCACCAGACTAGATGAATTGTTGTCCTGAAATCCTGTAAGACCAAGATACCACAAGAAATAGATACAACCAATTGGAGAGAGGACAATTATTGTTCTTAACTTCTTTACTAACTCAACATTTGAGAGGTAAAGGGGAACTTTAATGAATTATCTATGTATCTCATATAGATATGAAGAGTTAGCCCCAAGAAGGGACCCCTTGATTTCTGTGAACTTCGACTGAAGTAAAATGAAACAAAACATATATACACACACGAACTTATACTGTGAGATAATGTATGCATATATTTTTCAGTATTTAGTTCAACAGTGCTCAATACACTAAAACCTTAAAAGTACATACAAATCTACTTATGGCAAGTAAGATATGTTTGTGTTTCATTCTGAAAAGGAATTCGCGAGGCCAACTGCAAAAATTAATATTCTTAATATTCTTATCTGTTCTTTTTGTATAGGTTTACTTCGATTTTGCCTATGAAACTGATGGTAGAACGTTGGCCTGATGGATTTCTTGGTGGAATAAAACACACACGTTTCTGAGTATTTATTTACTCCTCTCCAGGAATTAGGCACAAGGCCAGTTTTATCTTACTCTCACAAGGTAAGATGTGACCCAAGGTCGGGTCGGGAAAGTAGGGGTTTGAAAAGCCAGCGCCCGAGAGGTGAGCACTCTGGCCATTAAAAATTGCCTGGGCAGCCCCGTCGGCATTCCCCGGTAGGGGCGCCTCAGGCAGTAAGCAATCAACTTACTCCTCCCCAAAGAGGGGAGACAAAGCCTGGGAGGGTGGACCTACTAGAACTGCACAGGGCAGACCCATAGACCGGCGTAAATCAAGCCCCGAAGGCCAAGACAATACCAGTCTATGGGGTGCAGTATCCATCAGAACAGATACTACACTTTGATCTTGGCCAAAAGGCCAAGGAGTAGCTTACTTGCCGTAAGTATACCTTATACTACTATATATGTAGTGTATAAAGTGTTAAACGAAACAAATAGAGATTGAGTGACTGATGTGTTGACAGGATGAAGAAAAAAAAGCAAGACTAATGGCCGAGTGTTCGATTTGTCGAGCAACTCTCGTTTGAATATGTATGAGGCAAATAATTAGATTCGCCCGGCGTATATTTGACAGACGTTTCCTTCTTGACTTGATCAAACACATCGACACACACGTTCCTAACATCATCGTGTATTTCATCATTAGCAACAGCGGGCCCCGGGTTTGGGGTGAGGGGAGGGTCCCCCCAGCCGGTTAGGAGAAAACGTCATTTCATTTTTATTTTTCATCTGCGTCCTTGCACCTTTAGAGGACGATTTGCCCGTCGGTAGGTTTGTCACGGCCTTTTATTTAAATATTTATTTTACTAACGAGTCCCCGCTCATCAAGGCCTAAAATACATTCGAGGATAAGAGTTTGTTTCAGGTGGTTTGGCTGTTTGGTTTTACGGCATATCAACCCTTTTCAGGTTATTTAATGCTGAATTCGATCATTTTGGTCTAAGTTTTTATGCTTCAAGTTCTTATGTTCAAATATTTATTCATGGTGTTTGGTTTGGTTGTTTTGTTTTACGGCATATCAACCCGTTTCAGGTTATTTAATGCGGGATCCGGTCATTTTGGTAAAATATTTTATGCTTCAAGTTCTTTATATCTTCAAATATTTATTCATGGTGTTTGGTTTGATTGTTTTGTTTTACGGCATATCAACCGTTTTCAGCTTATTTAATGCCAAATCCGGTGATTTTGATAAAAGTTATGCTTCAATTTTTTTTTATATCTTCAAGTATTTATTCATGGTGTTTGATTGAGTGAAAGGGGAGGGGAGAGAAAGAGGGGAGGTTTAGATTGGTTCTTTAGTAGAGCAAATATGTTATTTTGGCTTTGCAGAACATGATTAAATGAAAAAAAAAACATTAATGTTTGGTGCATTTTTGGTTATTAAGCCTGTTTCTTCAGACAGCCTGATCTGGTAGCACCAGGTTATCTTAGACCCTAACACATCGACGAGCGCAGACGATAGGAGAATCAAGGCAGAATTCTCAACAAGAATTTAATAACATTGAACTTGAAAACGACCGTGCTGTAGCCAGCTGAGAAGCAGCCCCGTGGTATTGTGTTCCAGATGAACATTACTTAGAAATAACAGTTTTAGCTGCATCCACGGATGCCTAAAAAAACCCTGTTCGTCCGTAGGTCACGCTTAAGTTTCAATTAGCTCAGATAGAATGGCCGCATCTTATTTGGGACACGGTTATTAAAGAAAATCCTCGGACAGTCACGGTTACGTTAGAAATAGAATTTTTGTCCATCTGTCACGTTTACGTTAAAAATAGCATTTTAGGTACATTTACGGATCCCTCCCAGTACCTGTCCGCTCGTAGGTCACGCTTAAGTTTGAATTATCATCAGCATCGTTAAACGCGCAGATTAAATAGACGTAGGCCACGCTTAGGTTTAAACTAGCAACACGCGTAAACTAAACCGACGCATCTTACAAATAATCGTTTTTGTTTCTTTTCGCTTTTTTGGCAGACGACCATCGGGGTTTTCACATCTCTCGCCAATCGCCTTCCGCATCGCAGCATTAGCATAACGCAACGCTTCCAACAAGTTCACAGAAGGAACGGCCGTATGCTAATGACGACGTTCGCTTGTTGGATTTGGTTTTCTTCTTTTCTTTGTCCGTAGTTCTTTCATTGGCAATGGTGATATTTTGTTTGTCAACTAAGAATAATCGTTTATTCTTAGATAAAAGAAACTGACCTTTCGTTGGCACTTCCGACACACAGTTTGTTTTATATCTGTGTGACCGCGCAAAAAAACAAACAAACAAACAATTTCGCGTTAAAGATTATTTTTCTTAGTGGATGGCGAATTATTCGATGCCCCCCCCCTCCTCCCTTGTTATATACCGGCTCTTCTCCGGTGAGAGTTTTTTTATGCTCCTGCTACTCATGACTTGGCCTTTTGGCTAAGATCAAAGTGTAGTATCTGTTCCGATGGATACTGCACCCCATAGACTGGTATTGTCTTGTCCTTCGGGGCTTGATTTATACCGGTCTATGGGTCTTGTACTGTGCAGTTCTAGGAGGTCCACCCTCCCAGGCTTCGCCTCCCCTCTTTGGGGAGGAGTAAGTTTATTGCTTACTGCCTGAGGCGCCCCTACCGGGGAATGCCGACGTGGCTGCCCAGGCAATTTTTAAACCCCACTTTCCCGACCCGACCTTGGGTCACATTTTACTTGTGGGAGTAAGATAAAAACTGGCCTTGTGCCTAACTCCTGGAGAGGAGTAAATCAATACTCATGATAATATTCTATTCACTGCTACTTCTTGGCGATGACGGAATAAAGACTTCGTTTTGGGTGGATGTAAAACCCTTTGTTAATTACAATAAACTAACGCAGACGATTAGTATACAGCAATCGTGTTTTGTAATTCATTATTTCGAACATCGCACAGACAGACAGAGAAAGACGGGGAAAATATAGACAGCATACTATCGTGGCCTGATCGTAGATAATTATGATTGTGCAGTAGAAGTCATTCAGGGTCGTATTCTGGATGCCTCAATACTAAGTGAAGTCAGATGTCACAAC
>OY744535.1:15455115-15480115 GCA_963556195.1 Sepiola atlantica
TCTCTCTATATATATCTCTCTCTATATATACATATCTATATCTCTCTATATATATCTCTCTATATATATATCTCTATATATATATCTCTATATATATATCTATCTCTATATATATATCTATCTCTATATATATATCTATATCTCTATATCTCTTTCTCTCTATATATATCTCTTTCTCTCTATATATATCTCTTTCTCTCTATATATATCTCTTTCTCTCTCTATCTCTCTCTTTCTCTTTCTCTTTCTCTCTCTCTCTCTCTCTCTATATATATATATATATCTCTTTCTCTCTCTATATATATATCTATATCTCTACATATACCTATATCTCTACATATACCTATACCTCTCTCTATACCTCTATATATATCTCTAGAGAGAGAGAGAGAGGGTGTGTGTGTGGAATCAGGATAATATAACAAAGTAAGATTCATTAATTTGTGGCATTTTGGCATTAAGATTACATATGATACAGAGTGTGACAGACAGCGAGGGAAAAGAAAGTGAGAGCGAGAAGGACATATACAGAGAAAGAGAGAGAGAGCGAGCAAGAGGGGACAAAGACAGAGAGAGAGAGAGAGAGAGAGAGAGACAACGGTTAAATATATGCGTCTGAAGGGCTCACATATTTGCTTGTGATTATAATGTTCTTTTTCAACTAAACCTTTTGCTTTTTTCGTTTATTGTGGCAAACCTTACAGAAATGAAGGTAGTTTGTCTGATGTTTGAAGGCATACACATCTTTTAGCAAACGATGATGGAGGAATGTGGCTGGTTTGTTTTGTCTATCGGGTGGGTTGAACAGGGTGAAAAGAAAAAACGTATCGAATGGGAAAAAGAAAGTCAACTTCTGATCATGTGTTATGGCGTATTCTAAATTGGACCCACATGGCTAGAAAGGAAGTTCTCTAAGGCTATTCGTTTAATCGTTTTCATTATTTGTTTTTTTTTGTTTTTTTATCAAACAAACGTAGCAATAGATTTTGGTCCAATCAGATCTTGATATATAGATTCCTCCCACTCGTTGACAAACAAACAATGTGAATATAAAAATAACTATATTTCATAGTTTTATTCGAATTCTGCTACACGCCCCCCCCCCACCCATACAGACCACCCCCAACGTGTTTAGCTAACGACGGGTGCGGTCGAAAGGTTACGCTCTTGACTTTTGCTAGGTGGCGTTGTGTAAACAATGCGAAATCACACGAGGTCTCTGACAACGAGAGATGTTGCCTGGCTACGCCGGATATAAGTAGCTTCCAAATTTCCTGAGTGACATCTGGATATGCGGAACGATCTCCTGCATTTTCCAATCCACGCCGGAATTCGGAACGAAAATTGACGGACAAGTTTGCTTAGCGAGGAACGAAAAGAGAAAAACAAAAAACAAACAATATTAATGGTATTTATTAATTTAGAAAAAGCTGGGGGTTAGGGTTAGGGTTAGGGTTAATTATCTTCATTTAGGAACATGACAGTTGTGCTAGGTACCTCGAAATTGTATCAAACTTGGGCAATTAGACACATTAACAAAATTATTAGATTTTTATAGTGTAACGAGATTTCTCCTTAGAAAGAGGGTTAGGGTGTTGATGGGGTTAGGGTGTTGGTGGTGATGGGGTTAGGGTGTTGGTGGTGATGGGTTAGGGTTAGGGTTGTGATGGGTTAGGGTTAAGGTTGTGATGGTGAGGTTAGGTTTAGGGTGATAGTGGTGGGGTTAGGGTGGTGGTGGTGGGGTTAGGTTTAGGGTGATGGTAGTGGGGTTAGGTTTAGGGTGATGGGGTTAGGGTGTTGGTGGTGATGGGGTTAGGTTTAGGGTGATGGTGGTGGGGTTAGGTTTAGGGTGATGGTGGTGGGGTTAGGTTTAGGGTGATGGTGGTGGGGTTAGGGTGTTGGTGGTGATGGTGGGGTTAGGGTGTTGGTGATGGTGGTGGGGTTAGGTTTAGGGTGATGGTGATGGGGTTAGGTTTAGGGTGATGGGGTTAGGGTGTTGGTGATGGTGATGGGGTTAGGGTGTTGGTGGTGATGGGGTTAGGATTAGGGTGATGGTGGTTAGGGTTATGGTGGTGGTAGGGTTAAGGTTAGGGTGTTTGTGGTGGTGGGGTTAGGGTTAAGGTTAGGGGTATGGTGTTGGTGACACGAATTGTTACGCAAAGTTCGTTAGCCAGAAGTTGGATTACCCCATTAGCGCCCATGTTTTATTTTTAGGACCAGAAAGATAACAATATTACAACGGCATCTGGAGAGTAGAAAGTGACTAACTTGGTTTACTTTCGGTAGCCTCATAACTCCCGCTTCCCTTATTTTACCATTTAGTTCTTCATTCCATGAGCGATGTTTCTTACAAAGGGGGAAGAATTGCTGTTTTCTTGGTCGGAATCTATCCAGCTAACACTTATCGTTTGCTAGTTTTTTTTACCTTGAAGTGGTCTTTGGTTAGCTCCTTACATCATGTGGCTTCATGCCTTGTCTGGAGCGATTTCCATTAAAAAAATCTATTTTTAAGAGAAATCTATAGTTTGTCTTAGAGATTGAGCTGTCTTTCAACGATTACACTTACTGTCTGATGAATATTGGCAACAATGATGTCTCAGTTTTCAGTGAACATCTACAGTTAAAGATTCAATCAAACATTTTTTCGCAAGTAGTCCTTATAACCAAGCCACATATATATATATATATATATATATATATATATATATATCAGTATACATGAATGCTGTAACTATCCTATAGAGTCAAGTAACACTTTGAAAATAATTTTGCTCAAATATAATAATGTATTTATAAAATATTTTGGGTAATGATGGGTTGAGCTTAGCATTAGTTAAGAAAACAAAGGTGGAATTCGGATATGTTGTGACAATATTGTGAGTTGTGGGTCGATTTGAAAAATAAACAAACATCATTTGTGGGTGAGTTAAGGTATGCACCAAAAACAATGGGAAAGATGTTAGCTGCGGAATCAGAAAACGTCAGAACGTGCCTTGTTTAATCTTATGAAACGGAAGGACAAATGTGCCTTTTTTAGTCTGATGTACCGGAATGGCAAATGTGCCTTTTTTAGTCTGATGTAAGGAATGGCAAATGTGCTTTTTTTAGTCTGATGTAACGGAATGGCAAATGTGCTTTTTTAGTCTGATGTAACGAAAGGACAAATGTGCCTTTTTTAGTCTGATGTAACGAAAGGACAAATGTGCCTTTTTTAGTCTGATGTAACGAAAGGACAAATGTGCCTTTTTTAGTCTGATGTAACGAAAGGACAAATGTGCCTTTTTTAGTCTGATGTAACGGAATGGCAAATGTGCCTTTTTAGTCTGATGTAACGAAAGGACAAATGTGCCTTTTTTAGTCTGATGTAACGAAAGGACAAATGTGCCTTTTTTAGTCTGATGTAACGAAAGGACACATGTGCCTTTTTTAGTCTGATGTAACGGAAAGACACATGTGCCTTTTTTAGTCTGATGTAACGGAAGGACACATGTGCCTTTTTTAGTCTGATGTAACGGAAGGACATATGTGCCTTTTTTAGTCTGATGTAACGGAAGGACACATGTGCCTTTTTAGTCTGATGTAACGAAAGGACAAATGTGCCTTTTTAGTTTGATGTAACGGAAGGACAAATGTGCCTTTTTTATCTTATGTAATGTGGCATCCTTAATGAAGATGTGTACCCCTCTTTTCCGTTACAATAGAATTATAAAGCATTGAAAATAAGGGTTTTAGTTTCTAGCAGTTACATGGACTTATTTTGTTTAAATGTATGCGCAGTATCATGCGTTACATTGAGTCGTAGTTTGGCTTCGCGCGAAAACCTGTACTGTTAACTACGTATGTGTCATGATACATCTGCGCAGAAGCAAAATTAATACGCGTAGCCGTATCTTCGCGTCTAGAAAAGCCAATGCAAATCTGTTCCCGTTTTGATCGCCTCTCGATAGGATACTATCCTCTGCTTGCCGTTTCACTACGAGTGGCCGATCAGAATGAAACTCATAGGATACACCATTCGTTTATCGACAAACCCAACCTACTGAACAATTCTCGTTATCTAATTTACCCTTGAATAAAAGTAGTGGAGATGTTTTCCGATTCATGGAAGATGGTGACCCTTTTTTCTTTTTCAATACTCGATTTCAGTGAGATGCGGTCCGATACAACGAACTCTACCAAGTTACGGTCTTCACACAAATACAACAGAGCCGTCAAGACACAGCCCTGTAGATGATACCTCGATATGCCCAAACTCGTTTCTCAAGTTTTCCAAAGGAAACAGAGGCTTTCTATATCTGCAGATGTATTTATGCATAAAAAAAACTAACCATATACAAGATGCTGCCAAGATACAAAGATATCCACCGCACCTAATGAACTTCCATGCGAAAACATAACAGCAATGAATCCACACACAGACATACATGCTACAGGTTCTGCAAAAACACATTTACATAATGGTTGCTATGCTACGACGTCGTATTATGCACAGATATACATTTCATTTCAGTTTTTAGCCTCAGCAACACGTTGTTATATGACATTCAAGTCGTTCTATTTATCTTCCTCCCACAAGGTAAGATGTGACACAAGGTCGGGAAAGTGGGAAAGAACCAGCGCTCGAGAATTTGAGCACTCTGGCTGTTTAAAAATTGCCTGGGCAGCCCCGTCGGCATTCCCCGCTAGGGGCGCCTCAGACACTAAGCAATAAACTTACTCCTCCCCAAAGATGGGAGGCAAAGCCTGGGAGGGTGCACCTCCTAGAACTGCACAGGACAGACAACTCCCAATAGACCGGCGTAAATCCAGACCCAAAGGCCCGGACGATACCGGTTTATTAGGCGGGGTAAAAAAAAAAACACTGGTTAAACCATGTCGTATTATACACAAGACAATGTATCTAGGGATGATATTTGTTCTAGTTCTTCAGATTTGGAACTTTTAATAAAAAACTGCACTATCACGAGTTCATTAGAAAGAAAGAAGGTGCTTCTATAGGAGAAGACATATCGACCCGAATATTTCCGATTGCGATTCATAGAAAAAAAACCGAGAATGGGCGAAGCCGTTAACGATTTGAAAGTCGCGATACATTTTCAAAAATATAGACGACACTAAAGCCAACGAATGCAAAAAAAGGTTTATATTTAAGTTATATTCAGACATGTCTAAACCCTCGCCCAATAAAGTTGATTAACTTACTTGAGTTGAAGAAAATTATTAGACGCGGAGGGGGTAATTGACCCTAACCTTAAGTCAAGGAAAACATTAACAAATTTGTTTAATTTAACGTTTGTACTAACTGACTGTTCAGCGACGGCTCGGCTGTTTCCGTTCTGTTTCGTGAAATGCAATCGGAAACATTCGGGTCGATATGGGTAATCTCTGTTATGATTTTAGATCTCGTTTTGATCTGAAGACGCCGTCATACTGTCTGGCATGTGTTACCATGACGACCGCCATCCAAGTCGGCCTTATTTACCTGATTCCCGACCGCTTAAAAGTGGAATCCCAGGCACTGGGAGGCGTTCTGTGATCGCCACAGTGGCACAAAAGTCTGTAAACATAATCATGTTTACTACCACGAAATTACGGGCTGACCGATCAACTACCGCGATCACTGTGGCCAAAAATAGTACCACAAACAAACACAGTTTTCTGGAGTCAACGGCCATTATTGGTCTTCTCCCCTGCGAGCCAAGAGTCTACAACTACGTCCGCCACTTTCACATAAAAACAGCTGGGTCCAGTAAACAAAGGAAGTTTTTTTTCTTTTACAGGAAGGAGAGATATAGAAGGGGGGGGGGGGGAAATCTGGAATCAGCCAAGAACACAAGAATAGCGACGTTCGGTCCTCCTCAAACAACGACGAGAAAAACCCAGCAACTTCAAGTACCAAATAACAATCGTCGACTATCACAACAATTTCGTCTGCTAAACGCCATTGAATCAGCGACGCTGAACACAACTATTCGCACTACTGCTACACCGCGTCCTCCAGCGCAGACGACTTCTCTACACCGCAACTATTGCTGCTTCTACCACTGCTCGCTCGGCTCACAAATTACTACTGCCCACCAAGACTTCTCGACGACTACTGACATTCACTCCAATTCCAAAATAACTTATCGGAAAATAAACCATAGTATTTTTCCAATTTTAATCCCGTGTTGTTCGTTCATTTCTGCTTGTCACCATACGCTTACAGTTTTATAACAACTGGTGTCAGAAGCGTGCGATAGGTAGAATGGACTACTCGGGATTCATACCTAATGAACCTCTCAGCCTCATCGAAGATCACAGATCGGCAATTTCAAACACAAAATCTGGTAAAGAAGATGACATATCGTCCAGACCTCATCAACCGCGATTTTGGACATTTCAGCAGGCTCGGCGGACACGAACGGCAACACCAAGCCTCACGACTTAATACTGGTTGTTAAAGGTCGGGCTCGGCAAGCATCACCATCACCCTTCGAGATCTACCGGCTCTCTTCAACGCAGGACGCGACAGCCACATCTTCCTGGACGTTCATCAGGCACCAGACATTCCCGGACATAGCTGACAACATTATGGAAGAAATCACACCGGTTCAAAAAAAACGGGTGCACCTGCACGGGCACGACCGGATACTCAACAACTGGACGTTCGTTGATCAACAGGAGGACCCATCAACTTGAACGACACGCAGCAACACCAGCGCAGACCCCCATGTGCAGCAGTCGCCAATGCGCTCATTCATCAGACAACCGCGCAGACCCACATGTGCAGCAGTCACCAATGCGCTCGTTCATCAGACAACAGCGCAGACCCCCATGTGCAGCAGTCACCAATGCGCTCATTCATCAGACAACCGCGCAGACCCACATGTGCAGCAGTCACCAATGCGCTCGTTCATCAGACAACAGCGCAGACCCCCATGTGCAGCAGTCACCAATGCGCTCATTCATCAGACAACCGCGCAGACCCACATGTGCAGCAGTCACCAATGCGCTCGTTCATCAGACAACAGCGCAGACCCCCATGTGCAGCAGTCACCAATGCGCTCATTCGTCCAGCAACCGCGCAGACCAAGTGCGCTCATTCGTCAAGCAACCGCGCAGACCAAGTGCGCTCATTCATCAAGCAACCGCGCAGAGCAAGTGCGCTCATTCGTCAAGCAACCGCGCAGATACAAGTGCGCTCATTCGTCAAGCAACCGCGCAGAGCAAGTGCGCTCATTCGTCAAGCAACCGCGCAGATACAAGTGCGCTCATTCGTCAAGCAACCGCGCAGACCAAGTGCGCATATTCGTCAAGCAACCGCGCAGACCAAATGCGCTCATTCGTCAAGCAACCGCGCAGATACAAGTGCGCTCATTCGTCAAGCAACCGCGCAGAGCAAGTGCGCTCATTCGTCAAGCAACCGCGCAGATACAAGTGCGCTCATTCGTCAAGCAACCGCGCAGACCAAGTGCGCATATTCGTCAAGCAACCGCGCAGACCAAATGCGCTCATTCGTCAAGCAACCGCGCAGATACAAGTGCGCTCATTCGTCAAGCAACCGCGCAGAGCAAGTGCGCTCATTCGTCAAGCAACCGCGCAGATACAAGTGCGCTCATTCGTCAAGCAACCGCGCAGACCAAGTGCGCATATTCGTCAAGCAACCGCGCAGACCAAATGCGCCCATTCGTCAAGCAACCGCGCAGATCAAATGCGCTCATTCATCAAGCAACCGCGCAGAGCAAGTGCGCTCATTCGTCAAGCAACCGCGCAGATACAAGTGCGCTCATTCGTCAAGCAACCGCGCAGACCAAGTGCGCATATTCGTCAAGCAACCGCGCAGACCAAATGCGCTCATTCGTCAAGTAACCACGCAGACCAAGTGCGCATATTCGTCAAGCAACCGCGCAGACCAAATGCGCTCATTCGTCAAGCAACCGCGCAGACCAAGTGCGCTCATTTGTCAAGCAACCGCACAGATCAAATGCACTCATTCATCAGACAACCGCGCAGAATATACAAGACTCCAGACACATAGAAATCCCTCAAATGCCATCGGGATACAGACCAAACCTGATCCCTAGACTATTGACACTTCACACATGCAACTCTAACCGTGCCGGACAATTCAGGTCAAAATGAGATCTGGGGGAGCTGTTATGATTTTAGATCTCGTTTTGATCTGAAGACGCCGTCATACTGTCTGGCATGTGTTACCATGACGACCGCCATCCAAGTCGGCCTTATTTACCTGATTCCCGACCGCTTAAAAGTGGAATCCCAGGCACTGGGAGGCGTTCTGTGATCGCCACAGTGGCACAAAAGTCTGTAAACATAATCATGTTTACTACCACGAAATTACGGGCTGACCGATCAACTACCGCGATCACTGTGGCCAAAAATAGTACCACAAACAAACACAGTTTTCTGGAGTCAACGGCCATTATTGGTCTTCTCCCCTGCGAGCCAAGAGTCTACAACTACGTCCGCCACTTTCACATAAAAACAGCTGGGTCCAGTAAACAAAGGAAGTTTTTTTTCTTTTACAGGAAGGAGAGATATAGAAGGGGGGGGGGAAATCTGGAATCAGCCAAGAACACAAGAATAGCGACGTTCGGTCCTCCTCAAACAACGACGAGAAAAACCCAGCAACTTCAAGTACCAAATAACAATCGTCGACTATCACAACAATTTCGTCTGCTAAACGCCATTGAATCAGCGACGCTGAACACAACTATTCGCACTACTGCTACACCGCGTCCTCCAGCGCAGACGACTTCTCTACACCGCAACTATTGCTGCTTCTACCACTGCTCGCTCGGCTCACAAATTACTACTGCCCACCAAGACTTCTCGACGACTACTGACATTCACTCCAATTCCAAAATAACTTATCGGAAAATAAACCATAGTATTTTTCCAATTTTAATCCCGTGTTGTTCGTTCATTTCTGCTTGTCACCATACGCTTACAGTTTTATAACATCTCTTATAGACACACCCGAAAAAAATCGAGAAATTATGTAAACAAATACCGATTCTATTCGGGTTGCTGAGAGAAAAAAAAAGAAACTGAATATGACTATTACTGCTAGGACATTTTTGAATCATGAACAGTTAGCAAATGACGAAGTCTCATTGCGACATGTCGCAATGAAACGTCGTCATTTTAATGGCACAGAACACGTTAATATTAATAAAATAGGAACACAAAAATAAAAACAATACAACGTACAGACAACAGATAGAAAAATATATAGATTTCCTTACTGGACGTGTAGTCGGAGATGTCTTGTTTTCTTGGCGAGGTGATGTCATAGAGGCGTGACGTCACTTGACGATCTCATAGAGGTGTGACGTCATTTGACTGGCACTTACCTACAAAAATGACAAAAAATAGAATTTAGCAGAAATTAACATACAAATAGACGCAATGAACTCGCCGAAACAACAAAAAAAGAACTTCTGCAGTTTAGCTGTCACTGTCATCACAAATCGTAATTAAAGAGTTCCATTCATTCAACCCAGCCAACCGGAAGTGTTAGACTGATTTTTTTAATCCCAAAATGGATCTGAATTACCTCAATCTGCGAGATATTGGTAGTTTAACAAAGTTTTATAAAAAAAATGCTCATAGATTGACACTTTAAAAGTCAGGAGGATTAGCCATGATAAACTTAATCACTGCTCATTTAGGGGTCACGTGGGTTAGATTATATAAACTCAAACGCTCAAGTCTACCAGCATTTTACCCTAATTTTTTGTTCATATCATCCTATCCACTCCAGTAATTATGAATGAAAAATGTTATTTCGAAAAATGCATTAAAAAAAAAAAAAGAGATATGCATGCAAAAAGAATTGATAAAAATGCGTTGTAATTAAAGTTTTTGAGACGCTCATATATTGCTAAGTCTGGTGGTTTTCCTTTGTATTTTTATAGGTCGCGTGGATTGGCCAATGTAAACCCAATAACTGCTCCCTTAGGGGTCACGTGGGTTAGCTCAAGTCTACCACCCTTTTTTTTTTTTTAACATCCTATTCCCTTCCCAATTCGATGACAGGTAGCTCGACTTGCCAGGGTACAGGCCTGCTTTTGTAATTTCGAAAGAGGTTGGTAAAGCTTTCAGGATCTGCATCAATTTTTCGACTGGCAAATTTGCCACATTTATAAAATGTACGGTTTCTTATACAAACCCGGATTTTCTTCTATTGTTAATATTTCATAATTTCTCCTGTATATAAAGGTTTTATTCCCCAACTACCTCCCATATATATATATATATATATATATATATATATACATATATACCACCGGTACTAATACCTTATCAGTCTTCAACAATTTATACATAAGATATAAAAGTAAAATTTGAAATAAAAAATAAAATAAAATAAATAAACGAATGAAGATATATATATATATATATATATATATATATATATATATATATATATAGTAGAGAATGGTAGTTTGCTTGAAGCATTGCTGGGTATAGTAGTAGTAAGTTTTTGAAAGGCTGTGGGCAATGCAATTCCGGGTAAGATGCAAGTTGAAAGGAAAGGAACAAAAACAATAACAATAAATCGAATACGATATAAGACTTACTATTTATTTTTCCTTTTTTTTCCTTTTTTTTTTTTTTTTCTTACATAACAGCAAGAGTGTTTTAGCTGTTCGTGTGATGGACATCACACGAACAGCTAAAACACTCTTGCTGTTATGTAAGAAAAAAAAAAAAAAAAAAAGGAAAAAAAAGGAAAAATAAATAGTAAGTCTTATATCGTATTCGATTTATTGTTATTGTTTTTGTTCCTTTCCTTTCAACTTGCATCTTACCCGGAATTGCATTGCCCACAGCCTTTCAAAAACTTACTACTAATATATATATATATATATATATATATATATATATTAGATTTTAAGTAGGATAAGTATTGTCTGATTTTGTTTTGGTGAATGACCGTGAATGTTTGCCTGCACTGTTTTGGTGAAGGGGCAACGAATGTGACTAGCTAAACTAATTACTTTAGATTAGAAATGGCTGTCTTTTTCCTACGCCCCCTTTTTGGCCCTGTGCCACGTTTTATGTATAATTCATCATATCTAAATGAATATTCCTTTCTATTTCTATTTTCAATACAACAGTCGACGTCGGTTACTTGTTTATTGCACTACAACACAAGCCATAGACGGCTATCGCAAGTAAAGCCACCCTCGTATGACTGAAAGAGGCAACAACTGCAAGAGGCCCTGAACGTGCGCAGCTATTTAACAAGACAATTCTTCACATAAGATAAGTTCTGCGAATGAACACATATTCATTCTGTAGATTTATTTTTTATTGTTTGTCCATCATTCTTTATTATTTGCCTAAGTAAATTGTTCAATTAATATACACGGTTGTGTTCCACTTCTTTAAAACCTGTCACTCAGATTCAACTAGCAGCATTATCTTCGAATACAATTCCTAGTTTTTCCCGTACGAGAATTGAATTTTTTTCAGGGATAACTTCGAGACTATTTTATTTTAATGTATCACCTTTCCTAACTTCATATTAAAATTAACGTTTTTATCTATTCTGAAAAAATTTATTTCAACTAATCTTACCTTTAAATCCACCAGAAATTAAATTAAAAATATTAACATCTTAAGAAATAAAGCGATGGAAAACGGTAATTGACTGATTGATAAGCGGTGTTAACCGGAAGTAAACCATGTTTAATTAGTAATATAAAATTAATAAACTAGAAGTAATATACAACTAACGTATATATAAATTACACTAATTAACTAGAAGTAATATATATATAAGAAGTAATAGGTAGAAGTAATTAACTAGACGTAATATACAATTAACTAGAAGGACCCGTGCAAATTACACGAAAATTATGTTTAATTAGTAATATACAATTAACTAGAAGGACCCGTGCAAATTACACGAAAATTATGTTTTCAATACTAATTACTTGTTTCTAACCTATACACGTTTGAATAAAATACAAGATTTTACTTGTATATATATATATATATATTTTTTTTTTGAACATCGTATTAATATGTGTTTTCCCGGTCGTCCTCTCCCTACCCCCTCCTTTCGATGTAGAAAACAATCTTAGAGGTTGGTTTGGATCGAAATATAAACCAGTCGGGCCGACGTCAAAATCCTACGTCTCTAACCGTTGCGCCAAAGTGGAAATACTTGAAAATATTACCAAAATTAGGTGACTTGAATGCTTTTCCAAATCTAGGTGCGGCACGCATTCGCAGAGCTTTTGATCGAAGCGTGACACACGAACACACGTTATTGTATTAATATATAGATTAAGTATTAATATTAATACACTTCTAAATTGAGAAGTTTAAGCAAAAACTATTTAATTTATTATTATGTTAGAAAGGGTAAAATTATTAATCGAACAGAACAGTATTGCACCACTTATCCCCGTTTACGAAGATTAAAGTGATATTACGATGCTAAATCTTATGTCTAGAATCCTTATTCTAATTTTAATCAAAATCCATTTCAGCAGACTCACTTCGAATTGAATTTCCAACTACTCTAACCTTAACCCCTAACCTTGCTGTATCATTATACAGAAAATACTCTTGTAACGATTACACAATCAAGATCTATTTCTTTATGTACTCGTATGTTCTCACTCGCGGTGTGATTAGTACCTGGTTCGGTAAGAACATACAGACATGTTCAGACTCGCGTAGTGATACATCGGGTTATTAGAATACTTTGCGCATGCATTTCTATTTCTACCCTAAGCCGTTTCGCACCTTTTATGAACCGCCACACTTCGAGCGACGCGTTGACAAGTATTCATATTACCTTGCTCGCCATCACTTAAGCGGGAGGCGAAGTACAAGTCCGGTTCGAGTTGTCAATGTGACAAGACGTATAACTCATGGACTCAATTCCATTTCTACAGTACAGACATGCTGGGCGAACCAACCTATCTTATATTATATTATTGGGTTTTAACTTTTTTTTTTACCATATACTGTGTTGACGAAACAATTGCATAAAGTTGATTTAAGTCGGAGAGAAGATGTTTGCACTTTTAAACTGAAACTTTGTGACCACTTTTTTCTTATAAAACAAGGCCAGTCGATTAAATACAGACGCAGCGACTCTACTACAAAGGGACTATTCTCAACAAGCATCGATCACCCATTAACCACACTACACCACTTTGAGATTATTTTCACACACAAGCACTTAAACATAGATACACATATCCAATTACCCAAAATAGAGAACTCTGAATGTGACGAAAAAAAAAATGTCCGTTGAGGATTTCTCGTTTGTGCGGATAAAACAATTTACACTTCAGCCCCAGATTGAAGGTCAGAACGCAGCTGAAGCATAGTTTACTTGGGATTTAAGAAAAATGTTACTTTCGTTAATATTCATAGTTTTCGTAAATTATACATATATATATATATATATATATATATATATATATATATATATATATATATATATATATATATATACAGAAGTAAGGCTACCAACATTTGTAAAAAAAAACTTTCTTCAACCATTGTTATTTTATTAGTTTATAATTTTGTGATTTTATAACGCGTTTCGAGCTTTTCTTGCTTGCTCTCATCAGATATATACTCCATTTGGATATAGTATAAATATATATATGTATATACATATGCGTGCGTGCGAATTTAGGTAGCATTCTTGCATTTATTTATTTTTTATTTTTTTATTTTTCTATATACTTCTTTCCCACAGAAGAAAGATGTGACAAGGTCGGGAACGTGGGATTTGAAAAGCCAGCGCTCGAGAAGTTGAGCACTCTGGCCTACAAAAATGCCTGGCCAGCCACGTCGGCATTCCCCGGTAGGGTCACATCAAGCAATTAGCAATAAACTAACCCCCTTCCCAAGGGGTAGGAAAGCAAATCCTAGGAGGGTAGACCTCTTAGAACCGAACAGGAAAATACCCAGACCGGCGGAATCAAGGCCCGAAGGCCAAGACGGTACCGATCTATAAAGTGTAGCATCCATCGAAACAGATACTACACTTTGATCCCAGCCAAAAGGCTGAGAACAAAGATTTTCTAGAGTTTAAGCAAACAATTATTTTGCTTTACACCGTTTTATAAGTATCACTAGGACTTTCGAGTCTTCGTCAAATCTGCAGGTGACAAAAAACAACAGATGAGCTGGAGAAGAGAAAAGAAATTTCAAAAAGCAGCCGAAAACGCCGTATGTGAAGTCGTTAGACGTAAAAAAAAAAAAAAAAAAAAAAGAAAAAAAGTGAGCTCCAGAAGAATGTTTACGATTTAAATCCCGGGACACCAAAATCGTCGCAGGATAAATTTTCTTCACGTTAAGATCTGGAAAATTTTCATTTGGCGTTTTCGTCTACTTTTTGAAATTCTTTTTTTCTCCAGCTCTTTGTCCCCTGAAGATTATTCGATGAATAATCGAAAGTGCTCATGATACTCATACAACATTCATCATTTTTTTTATGACACAAAAAAGATTTGGAAAATTGAACGAATAAGAAAGGTATTGTCAAGCGACAGAATTTTGTTATGTTTACCAATGTTTGTATATATATATATACATATATATATATATATAATATATATATAATATATATATACATATATATATAATATATATATACATATATATATAATATATATAATATATATATACATATATATACATATATATATAATATATATAATATATATATACATATATATATATATACATATATATATATATATATATATGCAAAAAATTTCCATTATAAGTCGAAAGTTCTCTATTTTATGCTCCAGTGAAATAGTTTCTGGTCATATATTTTGTGCATTCTTCTGGTACACTACCGTTAGAAACAAACCCATTGTTGTAGGTTAGTGTTTGCTAAATATCATTGTATGAAGATGTTTTTATTCTGGACAAAAGAACTCATGTGGAAATTGAAGATTAATTTATGGAGATTTGTGGAAATTCTTGAAAACAATGGTTTATGTCTTTTTAAATAAACATCGCCAAACAATATATATATACCTACATATACACACTAATATATACAAATACATAATAAAATATATATATATATATATATTTTTTTTTTATTGAGTTATCAACATTATCATGAAACAACTTTGGTAATACTTCATAGAATATGGAGAAGTAAGGCCCAGATAAGACATTTGCCCATCCTGAAATTGTCACGACTGACCCATGTTCTTGCTGAATGTATATTGCGCACATGCTGTTTCCAAAACTACAATATAATTGCACCACATTTCGCATGAAATATTTTTGGGTAATCAGGTGTCTCATGGTAGAGTACAATGCTAAAATTCAATTAATAACGGTATTAAAACTACTGATCAGAATTGCATCAAAATTGATATGTAGGGTGTGGGGTATTTTGTACAAGACCCCGTCGTTAATAGAAAAAGGAGTTTTGCAAAGAAGAGAGCCCGTTAAATCACGCGCAGTACGTGCACGCGCTCTTGATCTACTGTTTGACTATTGTTGAGAAATGCGTAGGTCTCAACGTTAAAACTCATTTTTCTCTGTACAAAATTCAAAATAAACGCCACTGTGGAATGATCGACAGAAATATAAGAAACGGTCTTTTGACTGCAAATACTCAATGACATCACCCTAATCCTAATCCTAACCTTAACCCTAATCCTAACCCTAATCCTAACCTTAACCCTAATCCTAACCCTAACCTTAACCCTAATCCTAACCCTAATCCTAGCCTTAACCCTAATCCTAACCCTAACCTTAACCCTAATCCTAACCCTAATCCTAACCTTAACCCTAATCCTAACCTGAGTAATTGGTTAAACGTTCTCTTGATACACTTCAACCAGTATTTTATCGATTGCGGGTCATATTTGACCAATCTCTTCTACAAAGGATGCAGAGCGTGTCTTGTAGGATAACCATTAAGCTACTACTAATGAATAGTTTAAGCCTATAAAACGATTGAGACAATTGCATGGAATTTGGTATAACGACACCTCGAGATATCGAATGTGTGAAAGGTAGTCCACAACAACATAATATTACTACCAATAATAAAGTAAAGTACAGCCACCTTATTTATTACTAAGAATATACACATATACGCTCCTAAACTATTGGGCTGAATTTGACATAAAGGACCCTTGGAATGTTAGATGTAATCAAATTGAGAATACTAGTTACGAATTTTGTTTCTGATTTTTTTTTTGTTAGATCAGGACTGATAATTTGTATTTGAATTATTCGAACAAGCATTCTCATCTTGGTGGTTATTCTAACGACGTTTCGGTTTATTTTCACTTAACGACGAGTGTATAATAGATTATACACGCGTCATCGTCGTGAACCCAGATTGGTTTTTAACTCGTTAAGTCTTTATGTTAAGAGATTCTAATATTTGTAATCTGTTTTATCGCTATTTGAATAGAGAATCTTCATGTGTCCAACAGCAATTTTCGTAAAGGTAGTAGTGCTGCATTTATGCATGCTTTTGTAAATATTAGCAAATGATTCGGCTGCTACAAGATTTTAAAAAAATTTAAAAAATTTTTTTTTTAAATCAACAGGTTCGGTTTCGTTTTCCCCGTCCATGTTTTTATCAACAGACGATAAATTCACTCACAGAAAAAAATGTTTTCTTAAACAAGATAGTTACTTACTAGCTGGCCTTGCAATTTAATTCCTATCCAATAAACGAAACGAAACCAAGAAAAAGAAAAAAAATACTGCTTTTGCTACCTCAAACTTAATCTCTCTCTATCTCTCTCATATATATATATATATATATATATATATAGAGAGAGATAAGAGAGAGAAATCTTATGTAATCTATATTCTTTGCTTGTTTATGATACAAATCAACTCAGACACCGATATTGATTCATAGAAATGTTTATTAAAAAAAAGAGAGCCATAGAAAACATCAGAACAATGGACTTCGTGTAATAGATAGATAGATACATAGATAGATAGATAGATATATACATAGATACATAGATAGATAGATAGATACATAGATACATAGATAGATAGATAGATAGATAGATACATAGATAGATAGATACATAGATAGATAGATACATAGATAGATAGATACATACATACATACATACATACATAGATACACACATAGATAGATACACACATAGATAGATACACACATAGATAGATACACACATAGATAGATACACCGAAAGCCATTTTTTCTTGAAGTCTCGCCAGCCAAAAAGACAGTAAATCTCCCCCACCTAGAAAAAACGTGGTTTGTCGACTGCCGTCGGAGATCACCTCTCACCCTTAGGTGTCGCTCAAGCTGGCTCATCCAAACACGGCCCTCTTTATATAACACTGACCGAATCGTTGAGAGAACAATACGATGTTAATACTCCAAATAATACTTATCACGATGTTAATAGTCCCGCTACTCCAAATAATACTAATCACGATGTTGAAATAACGACGAAACGATCACTTAAAACGAACTAAACTTTCGGCGTTTTTTAAAATTTATTTAGTCTTAATTAGATATATAAGGAAATTAACATCGAACAAAAGACATATTAGGATTTGAAATTCTTCGTTTTCGGACTTAAAATAACTTTTTGAAAAAATCTGTTGAAACAAACGAGAAACTCTAAATCAAACACAAATGGAAAGTCGTTAAGACTTTCTATTCGTGTTTGTATTTTTTTTGTTAAAGAGAACGTTGAGTTTAAACCAACGCCATTTGTAATGTTACTTATGCAGTTTCGCTCTCATCATTGCGCCATTTATTTATTCTAAACACTATTTAGCGCAGAAGAAAGGCTCATAAAACTGGCTATTGTTTTCACTGGAGTTGAATAAATGAGAGATAATATTTTACGATAGCGATTCAGACGAGTTTTATGAACTGGTGACGCGACGGACGCCAAACCAAGCATTTTAATCTCTCAATTCAAATCTCTAATCTTTTTTTTACAAACAACTTCGAAGAATCGCGCCTTTATACCGTTACTAACATCTAAAGTATATTTGACGATATTTCGAAAAGGAAGAATCATTCTTATTTATATCATAAATATAGCATGTAGGTTTTTGAGTGTCTGAGGATGCAATCGAAAACAAAAAAATCAAACAACTTTTGAGTAGAAACCCACGAAGAATATTATGATGGCATTAATTTTAACTTGTGAAAATTCCACGGCGCTTTCGACATCAATCTGTCTAATTTAGTATTAATAATAATAATATTCCTTTTGAAATAATAAATGTCTGTCAAAAATACCCTTCACCGATAAAAAATATTTGGCATTCTTACCTTACTTATAAACACCACTTACTTACAGACACCATTTAAATAAATAAATAAAAGGAACATGTCATGCTATTCACGAACAATTGTGACAAATTCGTTTTTAAAACAATATTCTGTCTTATTACCGTAAAAATAATTGTCAAATCGATAAAACGAATGTCACTTTCGAAAATGTATTTATTTAAAAGTTTACTCTTAGTACTGGATAAGAGAACATACTTTGATTTGGGAACAATTCATTTTAAAATAGGTAAATTAGGATCTTTTAATCTTAGCGGCATCAGATTGATATTTATCGTTCTCCAACAGCGGTAAGATGTGACACAAGGTCGGGAAAGTGGGATTTCTAAAGCCAGCGCCCAAGAAGTTGAGCACTCTGGCCTACAAAAATGCCTGGGCAGCCCCGTCGGCATTCCCCGGTACGGGCGTCTCAGGCAGTAAGCGATAAACTTACTCCACCCCAAAGAGGGGAGACAAAGCATGGGAGGGTGGACCTCCTAGAACTGCACAGGTCCGACTCACAGACCGGCGGAATCAAGCATCGAAGTCCAAGACAATACCGGTCTATAGGGTGTAGTATCCATCGGAACAGATACTACACTTTGATCTTGGCTAAAAGGCCTGTATCAGATTAATTACTAATCAACAACTTTTACTGATTGGACGATCTAATTTTTTTTTTTTAATGTGTGTGAAAAGTGATAAGGTACGTATGAATATTAAATACCTTAGGATATTATTGACATATTACAATATCGGGAAGTCTGCATTTATGTTGGACATCCATGAACAAAGCATTTATTAATACAAAGTTACTTCCCTTTAAAAAAAAAAAAAAAAAAATATTTTCAGAAAAAAATGGCGTAGTTAAAAAAAAACCCAGCAAACCAAATAGCAGGCAACGCCGGGTAGATAAAGCTAGTGGATATTAAAACTAAGCATAAAAAACATGAAACTTTCTAAATGGCGAAATTAACGGAGGTAGCGAGGGAGAGAATAGAAAGCTTTTATATATTAAAAAAAAAAAAAAAGTTTATATATGAATAATAAATGGTGTAATTCCAGTCGGTCTTTAAAAGGATAAAAGAAAAATGCATGGAGTTAGCGAGTCGCATCGAATTGCAAGAGCGTGCCCAGAATTGTGGAACACCATGCTAGAATAAATCGAATAATACCCCTCCCCCCTCCTTTACATCACGCGGCAGATAAAAAAAACTACAAGACTTACACATTCTGTTTAATGGGAAGGAAATTATATTCAAAATTCGAATTCTAAAATGAAGTTAGCGAAACTTATAATTGCGAAATTACCGGCAATGCATCAGTGACGAAAGTCACTTCGAGGTTTCGGTCGACAAGCGGAGATAAAAGCCATCAAACCACGATAGTCATTTGAATAAAAACAAGACAATCAATAATCTATATAACAATACGCTAAAGCATTTCTTGTTTATACGTACGTTATCACCTTTCACCTACATTAAAAAAATTATATCATCCGATCGTTAAAGATCGTGATTAATCTGATATCGCTAAGGTAAACAATTCTGAGTGCAGCCATTTTAAACGAGCACTTCTAAAAGGGAGTCGTTTTATTGGCGGTGGAACGGACAGGTACTCATGTTGGATAATGGCCCTATGGGAATGGACGTATCTGTTGGAAATCGTTGGTTTGACTTGCGCGAATTAGCGCGGGTGGGCCCGTGCAGTCGAGTGCAGAATAGGGCCTGTTCTCACAGTCGGAGGTCACAGACGTGACAGGGTCACCGCGTGACGAGACCTCAGATCGAGGGTCAATGTGCACCTGCGAGAGGCTCTGTGACATCACGGGCCTTTGCGTGGGAAACAGAGGGATCCGTGACGTCACTCGTTCTTCGTGAGAAGCGAGTTTTATCAGTCTGGGTTTTGGAGGCGAACCTATCAGACGTGATTTTTACCATGTAACTGCAACATAGTTAAGGGAAATATTTCCCTAAGAAAATACAGGCGAAAGATCTCTTCCTCCCGAATGGTTAAGAAATAATTGATAAGTAATTACGAAAGCAGTAATTTGCTTGCTCTCTCTCTCTCTCTCTCTCGCTCTCTCGCTATCTCTCTCTCTCTTGCTATCTCTCTCTCTCTCTTGCTATATCTCTCTCTCTCTTGCTATATCTCTCTCTCTCTTGCTATATCTCTCTCTCTTGCTATCTCTCTCTCTCTTGCTATCTCTCTCTCTCTTGCTATCTCTCTCTCTCTTGCTATCTCTCTCTCTCTTGCTATCTCTCTCTCTCTCTCTCTCTTGCTCTCTCTCTACGTTAGTGAAATTCTCCTAGCTAACGCATGAAATAAAACTGAAATTAAATTTTAAAAGATTGTCTTCCGACTCGATCATGAGGCTTTGTGTTGCAGCGGCGTGGTTCACGGCAGGAAAGAAAGAAAGTATTCAACCACTAGACGACATCGAGACGGCGCACCCTCTACGCGGCGAGGTAGAAATTTAAAGGTATGCAAACTATATGATTTTTGGTGTTAAAAAATGGCGAGTGTTTAAACGAGAACTGCCACGGCCCGTTCCGGGACGAGTATACAAAACGAGAAATGCCGCGGCCCAAGCAGGGATGGGGCTATGCAACACTCAGTACACAACTGTAAGTCTTCAATTAACGTGGTTGTGGTGATGTAGGTAGTAATCTACATCACGACAACCACATCCTTGAATGAACATGAGATAACACATCTATCTCGAAAAGGACTGACTATATTTTTACAAACTAAATAAATAATAGTTCTGGTGGAATGCGGTTTTAAAATGATAGACAAATTACTGCTGTTATTGATGATATATTGGAGTAGTACTCAAACGTTCTCAAACACTCGGTGTCATCTCAAGGAGAATTGCATAGATGCCCTATGATTCTATTCAAATCTGCAAGAGTTCGAGGATGATGTCGAACACCTTTTCCTTTAGGCATCAACAAGTCACACGACCCCCTAGTCTCCCCTTAAAGAGGATCGAACGCTTAGAAAGTAATTCTCTTTAGACCACACCCATTGATAAAGAAGGAATTTATGAAAATGATGGAGCTTATTAAATCTATTAGCATCTACTCTGCCAGTCTGGACATTAGATATATATATATATATACTCCCAAGAAGATCAAAATATTTCTATCCGTTCCCCGCATTCATGAAAATGTCTTTGATATTCTATTTCTCTGATCTTAAGAATCCTCAGATTTCAAATGATTAGAGGGTTTTTTTTGTTTTTTTTTTGTTTTTTTTAATTCTAATCACATTTCATTATAATAATAAAACACTTGTATCTTTTGTACGTACGCCATCACCTCCTCCAATCCACAATAAGATTGTTCGACCACTGAAGATGAAATGAGCATAACTGACATTTATCTGATGTCGCTGTGTCCAATATTCAGATTCCACCCGTTTGAAAAACTGAATTGTTCCCAAATCGAATAAGACGTTATAAACAGAATTTTATCGCCGTCGTCGTACACGTCACGTTGGTTTTGTTTCTCTAATAAATATTTCACTGGCAGAATTTTTTTCGTTAAGAAGAATAAGAAGTTATGTAGGAAATTGTGGAATTTCCACGGGTCCCGCAAGTTCCATTATTAATGCGCACAGTTTCACATACAAAAATTTTTCTCACCAATCGAATCTGATATATTGATGTTTTTCCCCATGAATTCTTTACGTTTCCAAAATGTTTTCTTCGCCTTACCAATTATTTTGACTCTTTTCAACGAATGAACTCCAAATAAATTGATATTCTTGGACTTGTTCCAATTCTTTGTGTCATTATATGTCGTTTTCTTTTACTAATGCACATTTACTTGTTTAGATTTTTGGTTTTGGTTCATGTCCCCGGATGTTAATCACAAGGGACGTTTGCTTTTGCTAGCGTTCGTTATTCCGCTATTCAGTTATTCCGCTATTCAGTTATTCCGCTATTCAGTTATTCCGTTGGTTCGTTATTCAGTTTTTCTGATATTCGGTTATTCCGCTATTCCGGTATTCAGTTATTCCGGTATTCAGTTATTCCGCTATTCAGTTATTCTGTTATTCCGCTATTCAGTTTTTCTGTTATTCTGTTATTCGGTTATTCCGCTATTCAGCTATTCTGGTATTCGGTTATTCAGTTATTCCGTTGGTCGCTATTCAGTTTTTCTGGTATTCCGTTGGTCCGTTATTCAGTTATTCCATTGGTCAACTATTCCTGTAGTCTGTTATTCGGTTATTCCGCTATTCTGGTATTCAGTTATTCCGTTGTTCCGCTATTCAGTTTTTCCATTAGTCAAATATTCCTGTAGTCGGTTATTCCGTTAGTCTCTACTTGCCCTTTCACGGGGGACGGGGGGTAGAGTTAGACACATGGTTGTTTTTTTTATGTAGAGAAAATTCAGTTCTCCAAAAGAAGAACTTGATTAGAACAAAAATAAAAATTACTTCATCTCGAAGAATTTCTCAGTCACTGACCTAGAACAAAACAGATAAAGTGTAGTATTGAAACAGATACTACACTTTGCTCTTAGCCAAATAGTTAATCCATTAGGCCATTATAATCACAATTATTCAGTCGATCTCTTATTCCGGTGAGTTTCTTAAAATTCGTCATTAGTTTTTTTTCTTTACAAGATTTCGCATAGAATTATATGACCAGCTTTTTCTGAAATCTCCGCCCTGTCGCCTAGGAGGCCTACAATAGGCAAAATTGTATTTTCTATATATAAATATTTATAATTTCTTTCCTTCGATTGTGGCCCAAAATCCACTTGTGGGGGAATCTAAAGTGAAACTAGACGTACACCTTACAGACGAGTCCGTAAACAAGGTTGTAAGATCAGTTTCTTAACTTGGTCACAAGGGTTTAATTTCTGGAATGATTGATGACACTTGTCAGGCGATGACAGATGCGCATCGGACCAGTTACCGGTCTCATCAATGGAAAAAGCGGATACGTGCACAAATAGATCATTCCGAGTATGGCGGAGGGCGCGCCTGTCCCAGCGGCACTTCGACACCGCAAAGTAATGGAACCAGGTGGCAAGGGGAAACCCAATGAAACAGACTCTGGTATTCTCTCTATTACTCATACTCTTTCCCCCCTCCCTCTCCCATATTACTCATACTCTTCCCCCCTCCCTCTCCCATATTACTCATACTCTTCTCCCTCTCCCATATTACTCATACTCTTCTCCCCTCCCTCTCCCATATTACTCATACTCTTCTCCCTCTCCCATATTACTCATACTCTTTCCCCCCTCCCTCTCCCATATTACTCATACTCTTCCCCCTCCCTCTCCCATATTACTCATACTCTTCTCCCTCTCCCATATTACTCATACTCTTCTCCCCTCCCTCTCCCATATTACTCATACTCTTCTCCCTCTCCCATATTACTCATACTCTTTCCCCCCTCCCTCTCCCATATTACTCATACTCTTCCCCCCTCCCTCTCCCATATTACTCATACTCTTCTCCCTCTCCCATATTACTCATACTCTTTCCCCCCTCCCTCTCCCATATTACTCATACTCTTCCCCCCTCCCTCTCCCATATTACTCATACTCTTCTCCCTCTCCCATATTACTCATACTCTTCCCCCCTCCCTCTCCCATATTACTCATACTCTTCTCCCTCTCCCATATTACTCATACTCTTCCCCCCTCCCTCTCCCATATTACTCATACTCTTCTCCCCTCCCTCTCCCATATTACTCATACTCTTCTCCCTCTCCCATATTACTCATACTCTTCCCCCCTCCCTCTCCCATATTACTCATACTCTTCCCCCCTCCCTCTCCCATATTACTCATACTCTTCTCCCTCTCCCATATTACTCATACTCTTCCCCCCTCCCTCTCCCATATTACTCATACTCTTCTCCCTCTCCCATATTACTCATACTCTTCTCCCTCTCCCATATTACTCATACTCTTTCCCCCCTCCCTCTCCCATATTACTCATACTCTTCCCCCCTCCCTCTCCCATATTACTCATACTCTTCTCCCTCTCCCATATTACTCATACTCTCCCCCCCCCTCCCATATTACTCATACTCTTCTCCCCTCCCTCTCCCATATTACTCATACTCTTCCCCCCCCCTCTCCCATATTACTCATACTCTTCTCCCTCTCCCATATTACTCATACTCTCCCCCCCCTCCCATATTACTCATACTCTTCTCCCCTCCCTCTCCCATATTACTCATACTCTTCTCCCTCTCCCATATTACTCATACTCTTCCCCCCTCCCTCTCTCATATTACTCATACTCTTCTCCCTCTCCCATATTACTCATACTCTCCCCCCTCCCTCTCCCATATTACTCATACTCTTCCCCCCCCCCCTCTCCCATATTACTTATACTCTTCTCCCTCTCCCATATTACTCATACTCTCCCCCCCCTCCCATATTACTCATACTCTTCTCCCCTCCCTCTCCCATATTACTCATACTCTTCTCCCTCTCCCATATTACTCATACTCTTCCCCCCTCCCTCTCCCATATTACTCATACTCTCCCCCCTCCCTCTCCCATATTACTCATACTCTTCCCCCCCCCCTCTCCCATATTACTCATACTCTTCCCCCCCCCCTCTCCCATATTACTCATACTCTTCTCCCTCTCCCATATTACTCATACTCTCCCCCCCCCTCCCATATTACTCATACTCTCCCCCCCCTCTCCCA
>OY744535.1:15485115-15507615 GCA_963556195.1 Sepiola atlantica
AAGTGGGGTCTGATCAACTCTGCTGGGAAGCCATGAAATAAAATACTGTTTTGTTTTTAAATTCCCGAAACAGTTTTTCATGGTAAACTACTGATGATCCCTTAAATAATGTTAAGACTAGCGTAAATTCTTGGAAGCAAACTAATATAGTAACTGCTAAAAGTAAATTGACTTATAAAAGTGATCTTCCACCGAATGACTTGGGACTAAAAACATTTTTTTCTTTTCTTTTTTTCTTCATATAGTTCTAATGGTTAGGAAACTTCCGAGACATATATATATATTTATATATATATTAATATATATATATATATATATATATATATATATGAGAAAAACGGTGAATTTTTACCTACATCCATACGTTCCCTTATATTTTTATACCGTTTCATATGTTGACATTATGGTAACTTTTATTTTTACTAAGTTATTTGTCGACTCTCTGACGATAAAATTATATCTTTGAAAAGTTATTGTTTAAGGAAGGAATAAAATAATTTTCTTATATAAATCCCTCGTTGTAACAAATTCAAGAGTTCAACCAGACACACTTTAAGAAGTCTACATCGGCCAAAACGTTGTGATAATAACATACAAGATAACAGTAGCCCAGAAAATCCAAGTAACACATATTTATAAATAAATGTACTTTTAACGTATCGATCCATTTACCCTCATAATCGATTAAAAAGGTATTAAATGTTTATAATAATGAACAATTTACCAACGTTGACCCCACGGGTCACAGGCCGTCTAGTGTGTTTCATAATCTACTATTTTTTATTCGGTTTGATCTGGACGAAACACAATCTCATTGCAGTCTGTTAATTTGATTTGATACACGGGGGAATGTATTTATTTAAATGAAGATAAACACAATTGTGATGAATCGTGTTTACCTTTCATTCGGAATTTGTATATTAGTCGTGTTATTTTTGTATATAATACACGGAGAACGCCAGCCATATATTAATGAGAGTGAAGAAAGACTAATGACTTAGACCAATCGAACCATTAGTCAGATCTCGACTGGAAATGGCAATTTGACCCGAAAGAAGAAAAAAAGCCTGTTGATATCGATTTGATTATAATCATCTTGACAAATATTGAAAGCGATAGGCTGGATTATCATGTGATTACCAAATGACCGTAGTGATCTCTCTCTCTCTCTCTCTCTATATATATATATATATATATATCGCTAGCTATATGTGCATCGTTCCTTTCATTAAGTAGAAGGCTCTCATGACGTCAAGCCGCCGGATAAAGTGTTAAAAAAGTATCACTGTTTATTCGCTATTCAGTGTTGGCCAAGTGGTTCTAGATGTCGGGATTTGAGTTGCAAAATACTCGGAATCCAGGGTTTCAAATCGCATGACCAGTAGTGAATTCATATCTCTATGCTGATGAGTCCCGATTATAAAGAACGAAACGTATACGTACATAGATAATAAACAAGACAATATATATATATATATATACAGGTAAACTTCGGTATCTCGAACACCGATGTCTCGAATACAACGCAAATCTCGAAGTCAGTTGGCGGTCCCGACCATTTATTGGTGTCAATTTCAAACTTCGATTTCTCGAACCCTCGAAGTTTATTTTCAGTCACATCAAGTTCGAGATATAGAAGTTTACCTGCATATAATGTAATTTTTTTCATTTTACTTCAGTCGAAGTTCTCAGAAATCCATGAACCCCTTCCTGGGGCTAACACTTGACCTCTATATATGATACATAGGTATTCGCCTGTTCTAATAAAACGTTGAGTTAGTAATGAAATTAACGACATTAATTTTATTTTCCCCAATTGACCAGTTAACTATGTTTTAGTATATCTTTCTTGTGGTCTCTTGGGCTTATCGGATTCGAAGACAAGAATTCATCTAGTCTGGTGGAGTATCCGGCCTTGTCCAGTGTATGATATATGCGTTCAGAGATGACCGTTAGGATATCTGCGGTAGATCGTGCTTGTCTAAATCCGTATTGATGATCAGAAAGAAGTTTAGCATTGACTAGGTGCCGGACTATCGCTAGATTGATTAATGATTACAAAGATTTTAGCAAAGATCGGTAGTAGACTGATTGGACGGTAGTTTAGAGGATCAGTTCTATCACCAGAATTCTTGAAGACTGGTAACACAGAGGCAATTGTCCAGCTATCAGGGAAGCAAGATTCGGTAAGGCATTTGTTGTATAGTTTGGAGAGTACAGGGCCAGCTCAGTAGAGAATTTCTTTATTACTATTACTTGTATAAGATAAGACCCACAGGCATTGAAGGTGTCGATTTTTTATTGTGTCTCTGACCTGATATGGGGTGATGACCAGGTTCTCAAGTGTGGCTTCAGTCCGCAATGGGAATTTAGGGAGGGGGTTGTTTGCCGAATCCAGAGTGGAGTTTAAGGCGAAATGCTGGACAAGTAGTTCAGCCTTATCAGTTGCCGTGCAAAATCGTTATGATTTGATAGCGGGGGAATTATCCATTGCCCATCACACTATTGTAGATTTTCCAGAAACCACGAGTACCTAGTTTCTGTGACTGAATGCGTTTTTTTGGTTATCTCTGTATACCGTTCCATTGCTTCATCTATCACTACTTTGCAATCATTTGTTGCCTCTATAAATTTCTGTCTATTCGCAGTTGACTTATGGCGTCCGAATTTTCGGAATGCCTTCTGCCCCTCAGCAATGGCAGCTGCACATTTCGAGGTAAACCATTGAGGAGAGTGGGGTTTGCTGAAGAATTTTCGCGTAGGGACGTAAGCATCAATGCCTGCTTTGACCCATTCGGTTAGCTCATTTGCACACTGATCAGCAGGGAATGAGAAGGTTACACTCCATGGGGCGTCGCTGATGTGGTCCCTGAGGGATTCAAAATCAGCCTGCTCATAGTTTCTCGTCGTTTTAAGCAACGGCTCTTCAGCTTTTGGACGAGTTTTTAAGGTGATATGTATCATTACCACAACGTGATCAGAGTTTCCGAGTGGGCTATGGGCATTCGCCACACAAGCCTCAAGTAGTGAGATCAAGAACAGGTCGAGAAGTGAGGCTTGCTGGTCCGCACGATGGGGCGTTGCTGATGTGGTCACTGAGGGATACAAAATCAGCCTGTTCATAGTTTCTCGTCGTTTTGAGCTGCGGCTCTTCAGCTTTTATGTGTATGTGCATAAATAACGTTGGTGACTGGCTATTAAATTGGTTACCGTGTCGTTTTTCAGTCGTGACATTGAGAAAAATGAGATGCGATGGCTCGATAAATAATTAAATATAAACAGACAAATTAGCAACAACAAAGAAAAACACACAGAAAACCAATTACGAACAAATATACTTCATATACGTCCATTCAATCTACGCGGTTAGTGACGGATATTCTATTTCACACAGAGACGTAACAGAGCGACACAACAAAATAAATAGTAAAATAAATTCGTATTAATCATGATTGGCCATTTTCTTTGAGCGGCTCGATTCTCTTGTTGGCATTCGTTTCCCCGATTATTTTAAGGGATGACGAGAAGGTTGTCAACAACGTCCATAAATGAAAGTTGTCCATAGAATCGACTGGATTCGAACTTGGCCCACTCATATTTCTGTATTTTTGAGATGAGGATTGATAATTTAAATAATTTTGGTTATTCGGACTACATTTCTCATCTTGAGTGTTATCATCAACGTTTCGGCTGCTGTAACCTCCGACTTTTTCAGGTGTATCTCTTCGAACTCGGTAATATTTCTGTCGAACTTGGAAATTTGGATGGAATTTGGAACGGAACCCTTTACTCACTGTTCCGTCAGCCATGACTGGAAGAAGTCTTCAGTAATTCGCAATTCTTCGTATCGCCCGCACCGAGGATTGAACCTTCAACCTTCAGATAACTATCACATGGAACTCAATAGGACCCGTGGCGCAGTGGATATAGTACTAAGTTAAATTCAGTTCCAAGTGATAGTTATCTGAAGGTTTAATGCGTCTTATCCGTAATTTGCAATTAACTGATCAAATAACTCATCTCTTTGTACATTTGTATTTATCAATTTCACCGTTTGTTATTTTATACATAGTTTATCACTCTCTATTATTTACAGTAGAATGTAATAAAGAGAGCAAGCATAAAAAGATTGAAATGGTCTATTATAGACAAAAGGAAATATAACCACCGGCATACATACTATTTAAGGCAAAGAGAGAAAGAAAGACGAATTTTGGATATTGTTTTTATTTTATTATAATTAACTGGATTTGCAAACTTCTTTTTTCTGTTCTGTTTCTTAATTTTTTAGATGAAGATTGATAATTTGTATCATTTGGATCTTGGATGCTATTCTGAGAACGTTTCGGCCGATATAACCGACCTTCTTTAAGTCTATCTTGTCGAACACGGACATTTTTCTGTCGAACTTGGGAATATGTACGGAATGACCCATGCCGTAACGGATAAAGTACTGAGTAAAATTCAGTTCTAAGTGACACTCTTCTGGAGGTTGAAGGTTCAATCCTCAGTGCGGGCGATACTCAGAATACAATTGCGAATTACTTAACACTTCCACCCGGTCATGGCGGACGGAACGAGAACAATCTACCCCCGTGGGCTAAAAGGTTTCTGTTCGAAATTCCGTACAGGTTCGAGAGTTTGACAAGATGCACCTGGGAAATGTCGGAGATTACATCGGCCGAAACGTTCTGAGAATAACACTCAAGATGAAACAGTAGTCCGAATGATCTAAAAATAAATAAATAAAAATTAAAAATATATATATATATATATATATATTTTTTTTTTTAATTCAAAAATTTAACCTAAGCTCAATGGATGACCCAACGGTTCACATTTTTTTCCTCCTATTATCCGAAAACTACTCGAGAGAAATCTGAAATATTCTGTACACGGTTCTTCGATTCTAAGAATGTTTTAGACATTCAGTTTTGAAAAAAAACCCACTTAAGGCGTCTTGACGGTGATTAAATACAATGGACTGAAGTTGATAAAGTGTTTATATCGTGTGCCAACTACTCAACCGAAATGTATGAAAATGTCCGTAGATGTATTGTAACCGCATGAGAAGTCTGTTAGACATTTGTTTAAAAACAATAGATTTAAAAATAAGGGTATTTCTATAGCTAGAGATAGATGTGGTTCCAAGTGTTTCGGTTTGCTATTTACCGAATAAAACCGAAAATGGCCGAGCCATTGCCGAACATGAATTACTACAAACGTTAAAATTAATTTTTCATTTTTTCTTGACTTAAGACACTATCAATATTTGTTTTTTTTTAAATTTATTACAAAAGAACTTTTACAGGCGTATTCATTTTTTCCTTAGATTCTCATGGATGGTTCTGCTCTTGAGGAGAAATTGACTCTAACACTTTTTGGCCTTTCTGTCTAATCATATTCTTTCTTGGAGTTCATACATTAGATCAATTTCTCTTTCTGCTTATTGTAAAATCGGTTTTCTCTATCAGTCCAAACACTTTCTCACACCTGAGGCTATTCTCTATCTCTACAAATCAACACTCAGACCATGTATGTAGTACTGGAGTTATATTTGGGCTGGTGAATCTGTCTCATTTGAGGGTTCTTGAAAAGGTGCAGAAACGTGTCTAATTTGATTGGCCCCACCATTTCTTCTTTTCTACACCCTCTTTCTCACAGACGTGATGTTGCTAGTTTAAGTCTTTTTCTATAAATCCTATTATGGCATGTGCTCTTCTGAATGATGTGATCTATTCCCCGCTTCTTTTGTTCCAGCTCGTTTGCCTCGTTGGTCTAGTGGTCGCCATCAATTCGCTGTTTTAATACCTCATTGTAATACAGCTTTCTATTCTAGTAGCTTATTTCCAAGAATCGCAGGCTTGTGGAACTCTCTTCCTGCTGACTTTTTTCCTCCTACCTATAACCTTGGTCTTTTCAAGATTAAAGCCAATAGGCATATGCTGTCTTTGTGATAATCATATTTGTTCTTGTTAGCTTCTTACATCAAATGGTATCATGCCTTGTCTGGAGCGAATCCTATTAAAAAGCACTATATTATTTGATACTAAATATAATTTTAAAGATATCCTTGATTCATAGGATAGAGCATTTATTTATTCTGTATATAAAAATGTCAGTTGGGTATAAGGACTAATTCCCTCCAAAATGTTTGAATATTTGATGAATCCGATTGTATGCTTCCATTCTAGATTTCTGTAAACGGACATCAGTTTCCAATATACATCAGAGAGTGGGTGTAATTTTTGTGTCGGTTGAGTGGTTCGCACTTTTATTCTACCGAAAACATGTCGGACTACTAGGTGAAATACAAACACTCACAACAACACACGTGCGTGTGTCGACAAATAAGAGGAAACGCAAAGGATTGATTTAAACTCATGTGCGTTTATTTAACGTTTGTTTTTGACAAAAAATTGGCATGATCAAATATAAATGAAATACACATTTACTATAAGTCCCAAAACAATTGAATGCACATAGTGGTTATTCAAATATGGAGTCGTTGTGAAATACACAATAGGGTCTATTTACGTTCAACGCATTTTTAGAGGTATTGAGAGAGCAGGAAAGAGCCTGATTTCACTCCAAGAAGTCAGCACGGAAAGAGGAAAGACATCAGAAGTTCTTGGAATCTCGCGAAATCTCGGTCCAAGTCACGTGTCTCCCGAGACTTGATCCCTTTCTAAAAAGGGCACATCTCTGAATCTCTCGTGAAATATTATTCCAAGGAGACAACGTTATTGTCCCTACATTTGTAAGACGCTCCAATCTAACGATAGGCATTTCTGAAGAATACAAAATGTTACTGAAATGTTATTAATTATCCTTCTGGCAATATAAAAAGGGCCATATGCGCAGTTGGTTAAAATGAAACAACATTTTCAATCTTTCCCTGGCTTAAAGTTGAGGGCAATTATCAGTGTTAAAAATGGGTTTAATAATTTTATTCAAATCAGTAAGATTTGACACTTTATTTTTTTCTTTGTTTTTTTTACGAATTATTTTCAATTTTATGACTAGAGGGGCTAATTCTATTGACAATGTTTTTCGCGGCTTACTAATCGTGAACTGCTTTCGCCATTTCCGGTTTGTTCCGTAAATCGCAATCGAAAACATTCGAGCAGATATAGATCCCTAGCTATATAAGCACAAACACAAGTTTCGAGGGTGAAACTAGGGAATTAAGGTTTGTAAGACAACTGAATCTTTGATTACGAAGACGTCGTTCACGGCCGATCACTTAAATACTCATTATTTTAAACGTAAATACTTATTTTACATACTAGCACTCGTGTTCATGACAAAAGTTTAGGGGCCGGAGGGAGGAATCAGACGGAAGTTTCGCAAACAACGTGATTTCCAGACGGCGAGACTTGAACAAAAGAAAACGTATTTTTGCGAGCTGCCTCTAAAACGTGAACAGCACGCGTCGGCCGACTGATGGAGTGAAATAGCTCTCCCTCACACACGAATAGCATGCGAAATTAGGGTTAGAGTTAGGATTAAGGTTCTGTCCTTTGAATATGGCTTGTTCTAAACTAGACAAAAATTGTCGGCGAGAATTCACCCCTGGAAACGATCGTGGAACGACTGCCTCCGTCACAGAGAATTGCTGGGGTTGGTTTGGTTGTCAGTTGAATGCTGATGAATACTATGAGAGGATTGGTTGGTTTACGGCATATCAACCATTTATGGGTTATTTATTGCCGAATAAAGTCGTCAAATATAATTCTGTAAGTAGTACAATTATTTATATTCCCAGAATAAATTGCTCTCAGAAAATACAACTCCCAGAAAAACATTACTTTTTGGCACTGGTAATCTTGGTGTTAACATGATTGACCATCAGCCACCGAATTCTAGTATGTATTTGGAGAGAAAATAAGGAAAAGTAAATTTGTGTTTTTAGAAGAATCAGTCCGAATAATACGTTTGGGGATTAACTTAAAAGATACTAAGGCATGACGTGACCAGTAGATTGATCGGATCGGGCCTCTGCGACCTCCCGTCTCGCCGAAGTAAGGGCCTAAGTAGAAGAATGGCTCAGCCACCAGGATCCCGTCCTAGGGTATCACGGGTCGCCACCCACGGCCTACAGGTTGCCCCGGTGAATTCATGGCCCTGCCAACAGAGCGATTGTTGTAGTTGAACGTGGGAGACACGATGAATGTTTTTGAACGTCCACCTATTTTATTTGGTTGCGATATTTGAGACATTAAAGGAGAGGTAATATAACACTTACACTAATCGAACAATATAAGAAAAGGATTCGTTCTCTTACAATTTAGAGCTCCTCTTCGGTTGGGTAGATTTGCTAGTTTAGAGAACCGAAGGCGGGCAACGCAACTACGTTCATTCGAAAAACAAAAAATAGATACGTTTGAATTTTATACAGTTGTTATCAATGATCTTAGTATGGTAAAGTTCATTCCAAAAGCGATTCAGAAATAGGAATCCCCGAGGATAGCAAGAGTTCCTCGTTTCCCGAAAAGAAAGTTCCAAGGAGGCGGATTGGGGGAAGCTTATGAAACTTTATCCAGTATATCTTTCTAAATATTCCAATTTTGGAAACAGCCGAAAATAGTTCCAAATACCGAACTAACATTGAACGTAATATTAGAAAAAAAACGACACTGAACGACGCCACTGAAGGCAGAAACTTAAACTTATTAAGAATAGATCTAAGTAAAAAAAAACAAACAAAAAAACAAATACAAAATATACTAAATTTTATTGACTATATATGATTTCTTTTGAATGTTATTCATCTGTTTCTATTTCACGGTATACAAATATTTTTCGGGTTATTGAATGTTGAATTCAATCAGTTTGATAAACTTTTTGTCTACATCAAGTTCTTAATATCGGCAAGGATTTATTCATGATTTAAGTTCATTTTGTAATTAGTACCGGGGAAAGAGGGGGCACAAGAGTTAAACCGATAGGGTAAAGAGGGGGAACAAGGGTTAAACCGATAGGGTAAAGAGGGGGAACAAGGGTTAAACCGATAGGGTAAAGAGGGTCACAAGAGTTAAACCGATAGGGTAAAGAGGGGGAACAAGGGTTAAACCGATAGGGTAAAGAGAGGTCACGAGAGTTAAACCGATAGGGTAAAGAGGGGGAACAAGGGTTAAACCGATAGGGTAAATAGGGGGAACAAGGGTTAAACCGATAGGGTAAAGAGGGGGAACAAGGGTTAAACCGATAGGGTAAAGAGGGGGAACAAGGGTTAAACCGATAGAGTAAAGAGGGTCACAAGAGTTAAACCGATAGGGTAAAGAGGGGGAACAAGAGTTAAACCGATAGGGTAAAGAGGGGGGCACCTGAGTTAAACCGATAGGATAAAGAGGGTCACAAGAGTTAAACCGATAGGGTAAAGAGGGTCACAAGAGTTAAACCGATAGGGTAAAGAGGGGGAACAAGGGTTAAACCGATAGGGTAAAGAGGGTCACAAGAGTTAAACCGATAGGGTAAAGAGGGGGAACAAGGGTTAAACCGATAGGGTAAAGAGAGGTCACAAGAGTTAAACCGATAGGGTAAAGAGGGGGAACAAGGGTTAAACCGATAGGGTAAAGAGGGGGAACAAGGGTTAAACCGATAGGGTAAAGAGGGGGAACAAGGGTTAAACCGATAGGGTAAAGAGGGGGAACAAGGGTTAAACCGATAGAGTAAAGAGGGTCACAAGAGTTAAACCGATAGGGTAAAGAGGGGGAACAAGAGTTAAACCGATAGGGTAAAGAGGGGGCACAATGGTTAAACCGATAGGGTAAAGAGGGGGCACAAGAGTTAAACCGATAGGGTAAAGAGGGGGCACAAGAGTTAAACCGATAGGGTAAAGAGGGGGCACAAGAGTAAAACCGATAGGGTAAAGAGGGGGCACAATGGTTAAACCGATAGGGTAAAGAGGGGGCACAAGAGTTAAACCGATAGGGTAAAGAGGGGGCACAAGAGTTAAACCGATAGGGTAAAGAGGGGGGCACAAGAGTTAAACCGATAGGGTAAAGAGGGGGCACAAGAGTTAAACCGATAGGGTAAAGAGGGGGCACAAGAGTTAAACCGATAGGGTAAAGAGGGGGCACAAGAGTTAAACCGATAGGGTAAAGAGGGGGCACAAGAGTTAAACCGATAGGGTAAAGAGAGGGCACAAGAGTTAAACCGATAGGGTAAAGAGGGGGCACAAGAGTTAAACCGATAGGGTAAAGAGGGGGCACAAGAGTTAAACCGATAGGGTAAAGAGGGGGGCACAAGAGTTAAACCGATAGGGTAAAGAGGGGGCACAAGAGTTAAACCGATAGGGTAAAGAGGGGGGCACAAGAGTTAAACCGATAGGGTAAAGAGGGGGGCACAAGAGTTAAACCGATAGGGTAAAGAGGGGGGCACAAGAGTTAAACCGATAGGGTAAAGAGGGGGCACAATGGTAAAACCGATAGGGTAAAGAGGGGGGCACAAGAGTTAAACCGATAGGGTAAAGAGGGGGGCACAAGAGTTAAACCGATAGGGTAAAGAGGGGGCAAAAGAGTTAAACCGATAGGGTAAAGAGGGGGCACAAGAGTTAAACCGATAGGGTAAAGAGGGGGGCACAAGGGTTAAACCGATAGGGTAAAGAGGGGGCACAAGAGTTAAACCGATAGGGTAAAGAGGGGGGCACAAGAGTTAAACCGATAGGGTAAAGAGGGGGGCACAAGAGTTAAACCGATAGGGTAAAGAGGGGGGCACAAGAGTTAAACCGATAGGGTAAAGAGGGGGCACAATGGTTAAACCGATAGGGTAAAGAGGGGGTCACAAGAGTTAAACCGATAGGGTAAAGAGGGGGCACAAGAGTTAAACCGATAGGGTAAAGAGGGGGCACAAGAGTTAAACCGATAGGGTAAAGAGGGGGGCACAAGAGTTAAACCGATAGGGTAAAGAGGGGGCACAAGAGTTAAACCGATAGGGTAAAGAGGGGGCACAAGAGTTAAACCGATAGGGTAAAGAGGGGGGCACAAGAGTTAAACCGATAGGGTAAAGAGGGGGCACAATGGTTAAACCGATAGGGTAAAGAGGGGGTCACAAGAGTTAAACCGATAGGGTAAAGAGGGGGCACAAGAGTTAAACCGATAGGGTAAAGAGGGGGCACAAGAGTTAAACCGATAGGGTAAAGAGGGGGGCACAAGAGTTAAACCGATAGGGTAAAGAGGGGGGCACAAGAGTTAAACCGATAGGGTAAAGAGGGGGGCACAAGAGTTAAACCGATAGGGTAAAGAGGGGGCACAATGGTTAAACCGATAGGGTAAAGAGGGGGGCACAAGAGTTAAACCGATAGGGTAAAGAGGGGGCACAAGAGTTAAACCGATAGGGTAAAGAGGGGGCACAAGAGTTAAACCGATAGGGTAAAGAGGGGGCACAAGAGTAAAACCGATAGGGTAAAGAGGGGGCACAAGAGTTAAACCGATAGGGTAAAGAGGGGGCACAAGAGTTAAACCGATAGGGTAAAGAGGGGGGCACAAGAGTTAAACCGATAGGGTAAAGAGGGGGCACAATGGTTAAACCGATAGGGTAAAGAGGGGGGCACAAGAGTTAAACCGATAGGGTAAAGAGGGGGGCACAAGAGTTAAACCGATAGGGTAAAGAGGGGGCACAAGAGTTAAACCGATAGGGTAAAGAGAGGGCACAAGAGTTAAACCGATAGGGTAAAGAGGGGGCACAAGAGTTAAACCGATAGGGTAAAGAGGGGGGCACAAGAGTTAAACCGATAGGGTAAAGAGGGGGGCACAAGAGTTAAACCGATAGGGTAAAGAGGGGGCACAATGGTTAAACCGATAGGGTAAAGAGGGGGGCACAAGAGTTAAACCGATAGGGTAAAGAGGGGGCACAAGAGTTAAACCGATAGGGTAAAGAGGGGGCACAAGAGTTAAACCGATAGGGTAAAGAGGGGGCACAAGAGTTAAACCGATAGGGTAAAGAGGGGGCACAAGAGTTAAACCGATAGGGTAAAGAGGGGACACAAGAGTTTAACCGATAGGGTAAAGAGGGGGGCACAAGAGTTAAACCGATAGGGTAAAGAGGGGGCACAAGAGTTAAACCGATAGGGTAAAGAGGGGGCACAATGGTTAAACCGATAGGGTAAAGAGGGGGGCACAAGGATTAAACCGATAGGGTAAAGAGGGGACACAAGAGTTAAACCGATAGGGTAAAGAGGGGGGCACAAGAGTTAAACCGATAGGGTAAAGAGGGGGGCACAAGAGTTAAACCGATAGGGTAAAGAGGGGGCACAATGGTTAAACCGATAGGGTAAAGAGGGGCACAAGAGTTAAACCGATAGGGTAAAGAGGGGGCACAATGGTTAAACCGATAGGGTAAAGAGGGGGCACAAGAGTTAAACCGATAGGGTAAAGAGGGGGCACAAGAGTTAAACCGATAGGGTAAAGAGGGGACACAAGAGTTAAACCGATAGGGTAAAGAGGGGCACAAGAGTTAAACCGATAGGGTAAAGAGGGGGAACAAGGGTTAAACCGATAGGGTAAAGAGGGTCACAAGAGTTAAACCGATAGGGTAAAGAGGGGGAACAAGGGTTAAACCGATAGGGTAAAGAGAGGTCACAAGAGTTAAACCGATAGGGTAAAGAGGGGGAACAAGGGTTAAACCGATAGGGTAAATAGGGGGAACAAGGGTTAAACCGATAGGGTAAAGAGGGGGAACAAGGGTTAAACCGATAGGGTAAAGAGGGGGAACAAGGGTTAAACCGATAGAGTAAAGAGGGTCACAAGAGTTAAACCGATAGGGTAAAGAGGGGGAACAAGAGTTAAACCGATAGGGTAAAGAGGGGGGCACCTGAGTTAAACCGATAGGGTAAAGAGGGTCACAAGAGTTAAACCGATAGGGTAAAGAGGGTCACAAGAGTTAAACCGATAGGGTAAAGAGGGGGAACAAGGGTTAAACCGATAGGGTAAAGAGGGTCACAAGAGTTAAACCGATAGGGTAAAGAGGGGGAACAAGGGTTAAACCGATAGGGTAAAGAGAGGTCACAAGAGTTAAACCGATAGGGTAAAGAGGGGGAACAAGGGTTAAACCGATAGGGTAAAGAGGGGGAACAAGGGTTAAACCGATAGGGTAAAGAGGGGGAACAAGGGTTAAACCGATAGGGTAAAGAGGGGGAACAAGGGTTAAACCGATAGAGTAAAGAGGGTCACAAGAGTTAAACCGATAGGGTAAAGAGGGGGAACAAGAGTTAAACCGATAGGGTAAAGAGGGGGCACAAGAGTTAAACCGATAGGGTAAAGAGGGGGCACAAGAGTTAAACCGATAGGGTAAAGAGGGGGCACAAGAGTTAAACCGATAGGGTAAAGAGGGGGCACAAGAGTTAAACCGATAGGGTAAAGAGGGGGCACAAGAGTTAAACCGATAGGGTAAAGAGGGGGCACAAGAGTTAAACCGATAGGGTAAAGAGGGGGCACAAGAGTTAAACCGATAGGGTAAAGAGGGGGGCACAAGAGTTAAACCGATAGGGTAAAGAGGGGGCACAAGAGTTAAACCGATAGGGTAAAGAGGGGGCACAAGAGTTAAACCGATAGGGTAAAGAGGGGGCACAAGAGTTAAACCGATAGGGTAAAGAGGGGGCACAAGAGTTAAACCGATAGGGTAAAGAGAGGGCACAAGAGTTAAACCGATAGGGTAAAGAGGGGGCACAAGATTTAAACCGATAGGGTAAAGAGGGGGCACAAGAGTTAAACCGATAGGGTAAAGAGGGGGGCACAAGAGTTAAACCGATAGGGTAAAGAGGGGGCACAAGAGTTAAACCGATAGGGTAAAGAGGGGGGCACAAGAGTTAAACCGATAGGGTAAAGAGGGGGGCACAAGAGTTAAACCGATAGGGTAAAGAGGGGGGCACAAGAGTTAAACCGATAGGGTAAAGAGGGGGCACAATGGTTAAACCGATAGGGTAAAGAGGGGGGCACAAGAGTTAAACCGATAGGGTAAAGAGGGGGGCACAAGAGTTAAACCGATAGGGTAAAGAGGGGGCAAAAGAGTTAAACCGATAGGGTAAAGAGGGGGCACAAGAGTTAAACCGATAGGGTAAAGAGGGGGGCACAAGAGTTAAACCGATAGGGTAAAGAGGGGGCACAAGAGTTAAACCGATAGGGTAAAGAGGGGGGCACAAGAGTTAAACCGATAGGGTAAAGAGGGGGGCACAAGAGTTAAACCGATAGGGTAAAGAGGGGGGCACAAGAGTTAAACCGATAGGGTAAAGAGGGGGCACAATGGTTAAACCGATAGGGTAAAGAGGGGGGCACAAGAGTTAAACCGATAGGGTAAAGAGGGGGTCACAAGAGTTAAACCGATAGGGTAAAGAGGGGGCACAAGAGTTAAACCGATAGGGTAAAGAGGGGGCACAAGAGTTAAACCGATAGGGTAAAGAGGGGGCACAAGAGTTAAACCGATAGGGTAAAGAGGGGGCACAAGAGTTAAACCGATAGGGTAAAGAGGGGGGCACAAGAGTTAAACCGATAGGGTAAAGAGGGGGCACAAGAGTTAAACCGATAGGGTAAAGAGGGGGCACAAGAGTTAAACCGATAGGGTAAAGAGGGGGGCACAAGAGTTAAACCGATAGGGTAAAGAGGGGGCACAATGGTTAAACCGATAGGGTAAAGAGGGGGTCACAAGAGTTAAACCGATAGGGTAAAGAGGGGGCACAAGAGTTAAACCGATAGGGTAAAGAGGGGGCACAAGAGTTAAACCGATAGGGTAAAGAGGGGGGCACAAGAGTTAAACCGATAGGGTAAAGAGGGGGGCACAAGAGTTAAACCGATAGGGTAAAGAGGGGGGCACAAGAGTTAAACCGATAGGGTAAAGAGGGGGGCACAAGAGTTAAACCGATAGGGTAAAGAGGGGGCACAATGGTTAAACCGATAGGGTAAAGAGGGGGGCACAAGAGTTAAACCGATAGGGTAAAGAGGGGGCACAAGAGTTAAACCGATAGGGTAAAGAGGGGGCACAAGAGTTAAACCGATAGGGTAAAGAGGGGGCACAAGAGTTAAACCGATAGGGTAAAGAGGGGGCACAAGAGTAAAACCGATAGGGTAAAGAGGGGGCACAAGAGTTAAACCGATAGGGTAAAGAGGGGGGCACAAGAGTTAAACCGATAGGGTAAAGAGGGGGGCACAAGAGTTAAACCGATAGGGTAAAGAGGGGGCACAATGGTTAAACCGATAGGGTAAAGAGGGGGGCACAAGAGTTAAACCGATAGGGTAAAGAGGGGGGCACAAGAGTTAAACCGATAGGGTAAAGAGAGGGCACAAGAGTTAAACCGATAGGGTAAAGAGGGGGGCACAAGAGTTAAACCGATAGGGTAAAGAGGGTCACAAGAGTTAAACCGATAGGGTAAAGAGGGGGCACAAGAGTTAAACCGATAGGGTAAAGAGGGGGGCACAAGAGTTAAACCGATAGGGTAAAGAGGGGGGCACAAGAGTTAAACCGATAGGGTAAAGAGGGGGCACAATGGTTAAACCGATAGGGTAAAGAGGGGGGCACAAGAGTTAAACCGATAGGGTAAAGAGGGGGCACAAGAGTTAAACCGATAGGGTAAAGAGGGGGCACAAGAGTTAAACCGATAGGGTAAAGAGGGGGCACAAGAGTTAAACCGATAGGGTAAAGAGGGGACACAAGAGTTTAACCGATAGGGTAAAGAGGGGGGCACAAGAGTTAAACCGATAGGGTAAAGAGGGGGCACAAGAGTTAAACCGATAGGGTAAAGAGGGGGCACAATGGTTAAACCGATAGGGTAAAGAGGGGGGCACAAGGATTAAACCGATAGGGTAAAGAGGGGACACAAGAGTTAAACCGATAGGGTAAAGAGGGGGGCACAAGAGTTAAACCGATAGGGTAAAGAGGGGGGCACAAGAGTTAAACCGATAGGGTAAAGAGGGGGCACAATGGTTAAACCGATAGGGTAAAGAGGGGCACAAGAGTTAAACCGATAGGGTAAAGAGGGGGCACAATGGTTAAACCGATAGGGTAAAGAGGGGGCACAAGAGTTAAACCGATAGGGTAAAGAGGGGGCACAAGAGTTAAACCGATAGGGTAAAGAGGGGGCACAAGAGTAAAACCGATAGGGTAAAGAGGGGGCACAAGAGTTAAACCGATAGGGTAAAGAGGGGGGCACAAGAGTTAAACCGATAGGGGCTAGGGAGTGAGAATGGAAGGAGTGTAAAACCGCTAAGGCCTATAGAGGTTGAAGGAGAAAAATCCGTAGGAACTAGAGAGGTAGAGGGAAGAGGGTAAAACCTGTGGGTACAAGAGATGTGGGGGGGGGTAGAAAGATAAAACTGGTAGGGGAAAGAATGGTGGAGGAGTAAAACCAATAGAACTAAGGAGAGTAAAGTTGTAAGAGAAAGCGGGGAAGGTGGTAAAAGTGGTAAAAGAAAGGGGGGGGGGTTAGTAACGCTGGTGGGGGAAAAGAGTGATAATATTGTTAGAGTCCAAAAAAAAGGGGTGTAATGAAGCCGACAGGGCAACACAGACGAATAAAAATGAGAGATAGATGAAAGGATACAAAATACAGAAAAGTTTGAACCGAAACTTAAAAAAAATTGAACGAAATACAAATGCAATCGACAAGCAACGAAGAGAAGGAAATACGAAATACTTGCGTATGAAAGGAAATAGTCATGTTTATGAATGTTTAACAAAAAGGGGAAAATTGAACAAGAAATACAATAATCGGTTATACAGGTTAGGGTTAGGTTAGGTCCCAAAATTCATTGACATTTGAAAAAAAAAAAAAATTCATAACTCCTTTGTTTTAAAATATTTTTCTTTTCTTTTCTTTTTTCAGAGTAGTTGAAGCTATCCTTCCGACGTTATCATGAGCAAATACAGCATTGAGAAACTTTTATAACCTCGTAATTTAGGTTATAATAAATAATGACTTGTGAATAAAATGGATGAACTATCAAGATAAACGTTTAACAGATTTATTAAAAATGAACACAGAATGAATTAATTTGCCTCTGTACGCGAATTGAGATATTAACAGTCTGAGATCGTGATCTTTGTTTATCTTCTCTGGCCAGGACTTCATTTCCAAGGGCGATAACTCTTAACTCCCGAATTGGTTCAAGGGGCGTAACTCGTTTTCGTTAGTTGTCCTAACAGAAACGTACCCACATTGTACTTTGAGTCAGATGGATCAAATTCAGAGACCCAACGGTGTTACCGATGAGATTTTCACACTAGAGATGCGATTAGTGTAAACGTCATTAAAGCCATAATAAGCTGTTTAAAAAAACAAAAACAAGCTGCAGTATGTGACCTCCCGAGATCCGGAGGGTCACGTTCAGTAAAAACTGAAGATAATCAGGAATAATTGGAGAGAAGTCTGGAAAAAGATCCAACAGTTTCAATCAGAAAGAAGATCCCGACAATTGGGAGTTTCACGACCCTCCTTACATAGGTTGTCGCATGACAGACATGTTTCCATACAAAATTCAGCTTGTCCAGCAGCTTCAGCCTCAGGATTATGAGCAAAGACTGGACTTTGCTATGAGACTTCAAGATTTGGTAGTCAGTGTCAGTGACTTTTGGGACACCCTGTATTTTGTGCAGCATCGAAAACTCAACCACCAGATGCCACGCCTTTTAAAAATAAAATAAATACATGGCGGCACGTGTCATGTGTTAATCTCTTTTGAAAAAAACCGTAAACCACCAAGATTCTATATGTGTGACGTTTTGTAGGAAATAGATTCCGATAAGAAAAATAAATTTCAAAAATCATGAAATACAAGAAAAATAGAAAATATAATTAAAATAAAGAAAACAGAATAGATTTGACGGTTCTAAAGACATGCTGCTTTGAAATCTTCACGTACCACAATTTGAAAAAATCTCAGCGAAGCTTACATTCACTCAAACCCATTTCTGTATCTTCACGCATCTCTGTATTCAAAGGGTTGATGATAAAAAAAAACAAAGTAACACTTTAAATTTACATAGAAGTCATTTTTCATTAAAACAAAAATCATACTTCCTTTTTTTTTTCTTATAGATTTTTGTATATGTTATATATATATATATATATACATATACATATACATATATACATATATATATATATATACATATATATATATACATATATATATATACATATATATATACATATATATATATATATATACATATATACATATATATATATATATATATACATATATATATATATATATACATATATATATATATATATATACATATATATATATATACATATATATATATATACATATATATATATATATACATATATATATATATACATATATATATATATATACATATATATATATATATACATATATATATATACATATATATATATATTACTCGTTAGAAACAACACGCATGTTCTGACAGTTCAATTTCGTTTTTAGATGACGTATAGTCTTTTGTTTCCAGTTTAAAATTCATTTAAGATTCAATTTGCCGAGCGAATAAAGCTGATGGCGTCAGACTTCAACATCGTTATAGACAGAAATATACATTTTTGTGATCTTGAAGTACTTCTCGGCCTTTGGAAATACATTCCAAAGGATGTAATTTTTATTTAATGTAGAAATAAATGTTCCCCAGGAATGTATTTGCCTAAATACATTTTCGGCCTTTGGACTAGGAAGAAAGTGTAGTATCTGTTCCGATGGATACTGCAACCTATAGACCGGTGTCGGCTTGATTCCGCCGATCAGTGGGTTTGTCCTTTGCAGTTCTAGGAGGTCCACCCTCACAGGCTTTTCCTCCCCTCTTTGGGGAGGAGTAAGTTTATTGCTTACTGCCTGAGGCGCCCCTACCGGGAAATGCCGACGGGGCTACCCAGGCAATTTTTTAATGGCCAGAGTGCTCACTTTCTCGGGCGCTGGCTTTTTAAGCACCACTTTCCCGACCCGACCTTGGGTCACATCTTACCTTGTGGGAGTAAGATAAAACTGGCCTTGTGCCTAACCTCCTGGGGAGGTAAATAAATTACCCAAACGTATTGAACGTTTAAAACTTAATATGAATTACGAGTAATATATACAGCCCTTTGATCCGGAAACAAATATTTATATGTCAGCTTGGAAACCAAGTTATTAAAAAATACATTTAAAAAGACGTTTATTTTTCATAATAGATTAGCGGAACCGCCGGAAATTCTACAATTGTACCCATTCTGTTTTATATTTCTGCCTTGTCGAAGAATATTTTTATTTTATGGACGTCTGACACAAAAACAAACCCTACGATACTGCACCAGTTTTGTTCAAACTGAAACATACTTCTGGTTAATGCAGTTTAAGAATATATCTGCTTATTGGGGTTATCTTGTAGTAATTTGTGACATATTTCCATTCTATTGACGTCTGGCGCGAACGCAGTCCCCACGATTATATTGTATCATCTCTGAACAGAACAGATCCTATACATTGATCTTGGTATTTATCTACCTCCTACAGCGGTAAGATGTGACAAGGTCGGGAAAGTGAGATTGAAAAGCCAGCGCCCAAGAAGAAGGGCACTCTAGCCGTAAAAAAAAAATGCCTGGGCAGCCCCGTCGGCATTCTCCGGTAGGGGCGCCTCATCCGATTTACAATAAACTAACCCCTTCTTAAAGGATGAGAAAGCAAAGCCTGGGAGGGTTTAGCCCCTAAAACTGCACAGGACAATATCTCAGACCGGCGGAATCAAGACTTGAAGGCCAAGACGGTATCGGTCTACAGAGGTAGCATCCATCGAAACAGATACAACACTTTGATCTTGGCGCGAAGGCCAGAAAGTGTATTATAGTTTGAGTGTCACGTTCGATACAGGATTACATTTTTAAAACAAACAAACAAAATTATTTCCATTGCATCTTCGGCAATCGGGCGATCCCGGCATTTTAAAAAGGGGTGAAAGGTGATAATGTACTTGACTTCGAATATTACTTTAGTGTTTAACGAATAGATTTTTCCTGGATACTCATAAATTCAAGCGGATAAGCCGAATTTTATGATTCGGATTTCCTAAGGTAACTACTCCCATGAGTTACTCTGATGATCCAGGTTGGCTGACATCCTGGCAGTAAATGTTATTTTATATATTGAGCACTCTTGATATTACTTATTTTTGCAGCTCGACTTTTCAGCAGGTTGTCGAATATACAGGGTGTTCGGAGGGTCAACATGATTATTCAGGATTATGTTCTATATGGCAAGGGGCTTTTGTATAAGGTTTGCTTTTGTAACCGCAAACGATTACTAATCTAATTTTCATTCATTAGATTATATATAGTTTTTAGAATAACTGGTAAGCGGAACAGGTCAAAATGTGGACTATATTTAGTTTTAGTTGTATGCAAGAGGGGATAAAAATCCATTCGCGAAAATTTATGTTTCCAATTTTTGTGAAATTTTAACAAAAAAGGTGTCTCAAAGAAAAGCATCTAGAATTAAAAAAATCTGAATAAATACTCATCTCAATAGTTGCATAAGCTCATAGCAATAAATCCATATTAGTATCGTCATAAGTATAGGTCATAAGTATATGTCATAGCAATAAATCCATATTAGTATCGTCATAAGTATATGTCCTAGCAATAAATCCATATTAGTATCGTCATAAGTATATGTCATAGCAATAAATCCATATTAGTATCGTCATAAGTATATGTCCTAGCAATAAATCCATATTAGTATCGTCATAAGTATATGTCATAGCAATAAATCCATATTAGTATCGTCATAAGTATATGTCATAGCAATTAATCCATATTAGTATCGTCATAAATATATGTCATAGCAATAAATCCATATTAGTATCGTCATAAGTATAGGTCATAGCAATAAATCCATATTAGTATCGTCATAAGTATAGGTCACAGCAATAAATCCATATTAGTATCGTCATAAGTATATGTATTAGCAATAAATCCATATTAGTATCGTCATAAGTATATGTCATAGCAATAAATCCATATTAGTATCGTGATAAGTATATGTGATAGCAATAAATCCATATTAGTATCGTCATAAGTATAGGTCACAGCAATAAATCCATATTAGTATCGTCATAAGTATATGTCATGGCAATAAATCCATATTAGTATCGTCATAAGTATATGTCATAGCAATAAATCCATATTAGTATCGTCATAAGTATATGTCATAGCAATAAATCCATATTAGTATCGTCATAAGTATATGTCATAGCAATAAATCCATATTAGTATCGTCATAAGTATATGTGATAGCAATAAATCCATATTAGTATCGTCATAAGTATATATCATAGCAATAAATCCATATTAGTATCGTCATAAGTATATATCATAGCAATAAATCCATATTAGTATCGTCATAAGTATATGTCATAGCAATAAATACATATTAGTATCGTCATAAGTATATGTCATAGCAATAAATACATATTAGTATCGTCATAAGTATATCATAGCAATAAATCCATATTAGTATCGTCATAAGTATATGTCATAGCAATAAATCCATATTAGTATCGTCATAAGTATATGTCATAGCAATAAATCCATATTAGTATCGTCATAAGTATATGTCCGATCATCTAAAATTTTCCATCTTTTTCTCATAAAAAAGTATCTCAAATACGAATAGGAAAAACACAAATATTTCAAAATTGCTTTCTCGGATTTTGGCCTTGATCAAAGTGTAGTATCTGTTCCCTGGCTGTGCCTTCTCACTCTTTGAGAAGGGGTTAGTTTATTGTTAATCGCCTGAGGCGCCCCTACCGGGGAAATGCCGACGGGGCTGCCCAGGCATTTTTTTTGTATGCCAGAGTGCTCAACCTCTAGAGGTGCTGGCTTTTCAATCCCACTTTGACATTGCGTCACATTTTACCGCTGTGGGAAGGAGATTAAAAAAAAAAGAAAAAAAAAGTAATATTTCAAAATGGCGACGACAAAAAAATGATCACCATCTAATCGGCTCCAAAGTTATTTCTAAGTTCCTGTGATCGTATTGTAAGTTATGAAATTAGTTGAGTGACCCCCCGGGCGACAATTCAAAGAATTTATTTACAGTCTTGTGTTCGTTTGGGGAAATAAAGAGAAATTAAGAAGCAAAGTGGGGGAAAAGTTTTGAAATGGCGCCAGGAATTTCTGTTTTTATGACTTTTGCTCAACTTAGATTTGAAGACCGACTCAGTGTGAAAAGTCTATTTTCTTTTAGGTGAAAACAAAATTCGTAGATAATTGCGTCAGTATGTGTGTGCGTGTGATCGTGATATTCAACAAAGGCGTCCTGCGTTCATTTGTAAATGGGTTAAGAGATAGAGAGGGGGATATAGAGATTGAAGAGGCATTACAATATATATATATACAGGGTGTCCCAAAATAATGTATACACCCTTTGAATTGTTATAAGTCGTTCAATTTACTGATTTTTATTTGCAAGATTGATAAACGAGATTGAGTAAGAATATTCATTTAAAAATACTGACAATTAACAAAAACATAGAAAATTAACTTTTAAC
>OY744535.1:15512615-15565115 GCA_963556195.1 Sepiola atlantica
GGCAATCTCCCAGAAACATGTGACAAAAATAATAGACGCAAAGGCTGTCCGTATTGTGGTAAAAATGGCCCATCCCCGAGCGTAGTAGCCCAAAGTAGATGGCTCTCTGGCAATGGCTAAAATTTAGTGGGATTTACAGCTAGCCACTTTATTTTCGTGACCCACTCTCATGCTGGGTGAGGTAGTTTGAGGGGTAAATGGGAAGACTGTCGCAGTCCTAGTAGTGGACTTCACGTGAATAAGTTAGACACAAGGGTCATCTTCGCGACCTGACAACTTCTCTCAAAGTAGAAGAAATAGCTGTAACTCGCACAGACAGAACGATCGAAGAAATGATTAACTGATTGAGAAAAGAACTACAGTCATTAGTCTTGGAACAATTCCTTAAAATTGAAAATCTAAAGGCTCTAGCTCTTATCTCCAATCAAATTTAGCACCTTACATCAAGTGGCATCATGTCTTGTCTGGAGCGACTTCCAAATGGTTAAGGATAATAAAGAAGCGAGCAGAAGGCAAATAAGTCTGAGAACCCAAACCAGATCTACACCGCTGCCTGGAATGAATCATGTAGGAAACAAGAAATAATTCTGAAATCGTTAATATCAACCGTTGTCAACCGAAAATGTTTAATGTCGAACTCGTGGCGGAACGGATAAACGTGTTGTGATACAATCATTTCTAACTGACTAAAGATTCAATTTTTCTCTAAATGCGATACTAACCAGGCATAAAAATAAAGGTTACTTAAAAATTCTACCCGGTCATGAACGGAACGTGAAAAATCTACCCCAGTAGATTAAATGAAGGGGGTACACTTTTACATTTTGTATCGATTCCTGGTTTTTACAGATTCTTGACTTCGAAAAATATGCACCTGAAGATCGATGGTGTTTACATCGGTCGAAACGTTGTAAAAAAAACAACAAATAAACAAAACAAATGAGAATAGTAGTCCGAATAATTAAAATAATACAATCTTGTTCAAATTGAAAGCAAAGCTGGATGAAACAAGAACGTGAAAAAAGAGAATGGCCAGCAAAGCCGAACATTTGAAAGGATTCCAATTGTTGACTGAGTGTCGAATCGTTGGCTTCTGTGTCGCGACACGAAGCGAGTGTCTTTTGTTAATCGTCGCCATTTTTGACCTGTCCTTTTATCGTCACTCTGCTGGTTCAAATGAGACCAGATGCACTTTACGAATTAGGATCTGCTTAAGACTTGCCTAACTGCAGCCGTCACTAACTTCATAATTTTGTGTTTATATTTTTATATTTTTTTTTTTTTTAATAGGCGAATATATAGTCTTTTGTTTAATAGGCGAATATATAGTCTTTTGTTTAATAGGCGAATATATAGTCTTTTGTTTAATAGGCGAATATATAGTCTTTTGTTTAATAGGCGAATATATAGTCTTTTGTTTAATAGGCGAATATATAGTCTTTTGTTTAATAGGCGAATATATAGTCTTTTGTTTAATAGGCGAATATATCGTTTTTTCCTCCACCTTCGCGTTTCATTATTGTTTCGTTTCATGATTTATTCATATCTGTCAAGTATTTTTTTCACATCAAAATGTCAATCACGAACCTTATTAATGTAGGAAATATTATCGAGTTTCACATTTTTATCTCCGCTAGTTTGTATGTTTATATAAAGTTAAATCGAAATGCCCTAAACATAACTCAGTGTATTAATATCCAATTTTAGTCGTCTATAAAACTCGACCAACTACCGTTATTCTTTGCCCAAGATGGTAAGTATAAAATTATATGTATATATATATATATATATATATATATATATATGAACCATGAATATTATAACTGTCCTGTTTTTAAATCTCCGAAACAGTTACATGGTAAACAGCTGATGATCCCCGTGTTAATATTAGACGCTTAAGGTCTCCTGTTTTTGTTTCACTCTTAGATAATTAACCCCCCTTTTTTTTTGTATTTTTACTTATATTATTTCATTTATTAATTTTCCAACGAATGTTAGGTCTGCAATATCTTGGATTTAGTTAGTTTGTCTGGGAATTTAAACTGCATTTAAAATTTTTTTGAATGACTCAAAGCTTCTTTAGACTATATATTACACTAGATAGTAATAGTTCTTGGTAGTGTTTGTGACCCAACGGGGCACAAACACTACTACGAACTACCATTCTAATTTGGTTTTATTCGAAAACAAAAACAACTGACTCATCTGTTACGCTATTCCCCTTGCATAAGTAAAAATAAGTATTTGCATATAATACCACTAATACATATATGTTGTTATGGAAATGAATAGGCTTATTTTGTAATATAATTTACATACGTATCAATCGTGTGTATTGATCTACGTATGTAAATTATATGATTACGGTGAAAAGTCATACTTCCTCATGTTCACAAGAATTACGTTACATTAGAGCTATATCTATTTAAATAAAGAGAAATATGTTTATATATTTATATGTATAGAATTAAAGAGTGTAGAACTTATTTACTTTCATACACCTTTAATAGGGTTTATGTTTTTCAATTTTTACGAGTCTTCGGATTTTGTTCCCATATTCTAGATTTCTATTGTTTTTCATTGGTGTCGAGAAGTTATTAAATGATGTTCGTAGGTTCACTTTCTTCTATGTTTAATTTTCTTGTGATGAAATAAATCCTTGTGATTGTGCTCAACTACTTCAAGATTTAATTGTCATCAATATATTTTGTTCCTGTATTGATCACACTGCTCAACTCACAAATAGTACTTAATTGTAGAATTAGCATATACTTATGACAAGTTAGCTACACGGAAACGTTTGTGTTTCATTCACACTTCAAGCCAATTGCGTTACTTGAAATTTTATCCTCGCTTTTATAAGCAAATATATATTTTAAGTTCGACCCCTGCTTAAAACTACGCTGCAATTTTCTATTCAAAGTGTTTTAACCTATCGATAACTAAGGTTTAAATTATTCCGATAATAATTTAACCTTTCATAAACCAGTAGATTTCAGAGACTATTATTATAGTTATCAGGTAGTTATTTTTATGTTATTTTTTCTTCTAAAATTGTTATATTGATGTATTTAGTAACCATGCAAAAGTAAAATACATTTTATGTCTACAGTTTGTAGAAATTTCGTTTTTTTGATTTAGTAGATTTTAACCGTAAAATGTTTAGTTTTTCGCTTAGACATAATTTACACAAATCTACATATCTTATTTCATATTAAGATTTTACATTTTACTACCGAAGATTGTTCGCTATCGTTAATTTTCCTAAATTGTTAGATAGTAAGGTACTATTAATTTACACTTTTTTTTTATTTCGTTAGTTTTCTTTCATCCATTACAATTACGTGTTTATACTTTCTCATTCTATAGTTCCATGTTTTAAATTCTTATTTTTCATTTAATATCAGCGCAGTTTTATATGAAATTGAGATTTCATATCAGTTTCTTTTCGATAAGGATATTTTCTATCATATTAAAACTTAAATTTTTTTTTTTACCGCAAACGCGAGAAAATAGAACGCTGGGTTTTGTTATGTTATGGGACGGCAACGTTGACAGAAGTCGACCTGGCACTTGACCCAAGTGCTAGTCTCATTGTTCGCTCGTTATTGGCCAAAGTAGAGAGCCAAAATTGTTCGCAAACCCCCAGCGGCCTTCCATACAACCATACAATGGTTGGAAAATGGCACATAAACAACGGTTTGCGGTTGAACAAGACTCTCATAAAACGGCAGACTTAACAAGATGGAAAAAAATAAAGAATATGATTTAATAGACATGAAAGAAAGACCGGGTTTTGCCAAAATGTGTCAAGACGAATCGGGAATAAACGAGAAGTCAAATAAAACTCAAAAGAAATAATATATATATATATATATATATATATAAGTAAATTTCGCGTACAAAAAATAGGATAAATTTCAGAGGAAACATTTTTTTAATATAGGGAAACGGGCTGGCGGAAAAATAAAATTGCTAAAATTTTCCTTAAGGCCTTCTCGTCTGACCCTCTAAGAGGAAACGTAAGAATGATAAATTAAAAACTAAGAAAATCATTAAGAAACACCTTAATGATTTTCTTAGTTTTTAATTTATCATTCTTAGAGGGTCAGACGATAAGGTTTTAAGGAAAATTTTAGCAATTTTCTTTTTTTTTTCCACCCGCCTGTTTCATTGTTTAAAACTGTTTCTTCTGAAATTATATATATATATATATAATCAGGAAAGGGAGAAAATGTTCCGAAGTAACGGAAATTGAAAAAGGAAAACCAAAGAATATGATTTATGCATTCATCAACGTTTCGTCTTTATTGTTAGACTTCCTCAGTATGATTATTTTGAAGAAAACATAACAGGTACATAGTGTTTTGGTCGCTGGTTTAAAACTACGGCCGTTTTTGGCAGAAAAAAAAATCAAAATATTAGATACAATATAGAGGAAGGCCAAAAAAACGGTGGAGAGACGACCTCAATAGTTCACTAGGTCCTACTTGGCTACGCCTAGCCAGTGATAAGGCAAGGTGGAAGAAATCAAAATATTAGATACAATATAGATGGTGACGGTTTGTAAGTAACGGTAAGGATGTGAACGCCCATCGGTTACAAACCGCCACCATCTATATTGTATCTAATATTTGGATTTCTTCCACCTTGCCTTATCACTGGCTAGGCGTAGCCAAGTAGGACCTAGTGAACTATTGAGGTCGTCTCTCCACCGTTTTTTTGGCCTTCCTCTAGGTCTTTTCCATAGCCGCGGGGTCAATTCTGTCGCTCTATATGTCCACCTTTTTTCTGTACATCTCGAGAGATGACTTGTCCTTCTATGTTTTGCCGTTCGTATAGTAGTGATGATGTCATTTACTCTAGTTTGCTGTCTGATCCAGGTGTTCCTTTTTCTATCACGTTCATATATATATATGTATATATATATAATATGTATGCACATTACATCACGAAACTGTCACTATAAAAAGTGTTGCATTTCCACACTCGACGACACCCCCAAACTATGTGTTACATAACATGATACCGAAATAATTTCTTTTTTGATTTCAATTTAAATAAGCTTTCAGTCGAATTCTAAATTAAATATATTCGTGTTTTTATTGTTTAAGATCTCAATTTAAATGAATTGGATTTATCGCGTTTTGTGTTCGAACTCTTCATGTACAAAATTCATTGGCTGGGGCTTAGGGGCGACAAAAAAATGTTGGTTAGTAAAGCCCCTCCCAAATCTATCTAAGTGTGAGTTGCTCACTGTTTTCCGGTTTGTTTCAAGAGTCGAAAACAAGCGAGTCAGTTCCTAAGTTAGAGAGAGGGGGGAGGAGAAACCTTCATTATGGATAAATTTTCCTTTGCACTTCTGGTTTGATGACGTCATCAACTGAACACATCTATAATTAGCTGTGTTGATCGATGACGTAACAAAACGATGATGCCATTCATCGTGTACAAGGACAAGAAAACAAACAACCAACCAAGCACCATAGAGTTTTAGTAGTAGTACACTAGACATCCAACCGTCTAAACGTTCGTCTCTTATTCTATCAATGACGTCATCAAGTGTGCACGGTGACTAGGTAAGAAACAAACAAGTACTACAGAGCTTTAGAAGGAATCTGAAATTATCATTGCCATAAACTGAAGAGAGTAATGAACTCGAAACGACATCGTCTGCAGGTGAAAAATATAATTTAACATTTATTCAAAATTATTATAAAAGAGCCCCTTTAAGAGAAATTCAAGTTGAGCAATGTTAGGAGATATTTAAAAAAAATAAATAGACATTCACTTAGCTGTAAAGAAAGACTCCGAATATGTTCGTTGAATTCTATAGTCTGTGTTGATGTTTACGCTGTAATGGGCATAAATATAACTTCATTTCTCTGTATCACGTGGTAATTTGATATGGCCGTGAGGATAGAGTGAAAGCGTGTAGATCCAAATGTGGATCTGTGAACCGGGTTTGCGCCTCAGGACCGTCGGAAATTATCACTTCCCTACACTGATGAGAGCAATAAGCTTGAAACGACGTCGTCTGTAGGTAAAGTATAATTTAATATATACACACATGTAAGGATAGAGGATTTGTTATCCCCTATTCTTAATGTAACGACACGAAACTGAATTAAAGAAACAAACGAAACCTTTTTTACAGCAACAAACGAAAGGAGTTTATTCGTATATTTGAGGTTACCTATACCGTTTGGTAAAGGTAGAAGGAAACTTAGGACAGTGTCTGAAAGAAGAAGTTAAAATATCTCCAGGCGGAGATAGCAGCCGCCGTGAGAGTCCAGTGGACGAGGAGAGAGGCTGAGGCGATCCGCCCTGGCTGGTTAGGGAACCGTCTGTTCATCGTCTGCAATATCCCAGGGGAACTCAAGTAGTCCCTTAGGGAACTAATGATATCAATGCGCCCTGATTGGCCAAACCAGCTCACAGGGATATTGTTGAGCATTACAAAGTAAATCTATGACTGCTACATCTATATATGGCATAATAACAGATACATTGGTTACTGTTAGATCACAAAAGTTAAGCGATTTGAGCCTTGTCAGTACTAAAATGGGTGACCATTTGTGAATACCAGGGGTTTTTACCCCGCCTAATAGACCGGTATCGTCCGGGCCTTTGGGTCTGGATTTACGTCGGTCTATTGGGGGCTGTCGGTCCTGTGCAGTTCTGGGAGGTGCACCCTCCCAGGCTTTGCCTCCTCTCTTTGGGGAGGAGTAAGTTTATTGCTTACTGTCTGAGGCGCCCCTACCGGAGAATGCCGACGGGGCTGCCCAGGCAATTTTTAAACAGCCAGAGTGCTCAAATTCTCGAGCGCTGGTTCTTTCCCACTTTCCCGACCTTGTGTCACATCTTGCCTTTTGGGAGGAAGATAAATAGAACCATGTGCCTTAGGTGTGAGAGCCTTATCGCAAAATTGTCTATTCGTCCTGCACTTGTCACTGGAATCAAACAGTGACGATTCAGACGGTGTGTGGTTGGAGATTACGCAGCCCTTTCTTCACAATCGACTATCTGCACCTTCTATGTAGAGACTGAACGTAGGCCTCATATGCGAGTGTGTGGCAGGAGCGGTGTACTTCGAGGTAGAGGCGTATATACTTTTGATACAGATTTAGAAAAGAGGACATTGGAAGAAGTAAAATGACGACAGAGCGAGAAGAAATAACTTCGGTTTTTCTCAGAAATTGTTATGAAGAAAAATAAAGGAGAAAACAGAAAAAAAATGAAAAAGCAATAAGAAAAATATATGTTGTAGCTCTGCGAGAGGAAATGAATAGAGAGTGCAGATTACTTTCGTTGGTTTGTACATTCATACGTGCCAATACATTTATTTGACTAATATTCACATTAAAGTCAAGTCTACGCATCGACGGCCATGTTGATTCTGAAGCTGTGATACAAAATCACAGTCCAAGATGGCTGAACATAAAAGACGAAAAAAAAAAAAAATACCTAAAATTGTGAAATTAAAAAGAAATGAAAAGTGCATTGATCACAAGCAAAAATGCATACGTTTTAAAGTAAATATTAAAATTCATGAGAAAAATGACGAAAACTAAAATTGAACGAAAATGAAAATGAAAATACCTGTGACTGTTTGAAGAGTTTGAGAAGGGGCGGAAATTAAATTAAAGTAACAGAAGATGATAGAAAAATGTAGACTAAATAAGTCGAAATGAAAAACAAATCTAAATGAACCCCCCCCCCAAAAAAAAAACCCAAAACCCCACTGCACCCCCAAAAAAACACTAAAACCTAAAAAAAATTAAGAAAAAAAAAACCGCTAAAACACAAGTGCAACAGTCCTCACCAAAAAAAAGAACGGTCAAAACCAAACTGAAAAAAAAAACCCGGCCAAAACCAAACTGAAAAAAAAAACCCGGTTAAAACCAAACTGAAAAAAAAAACCCGGCCAAAACCAAACTGAAAAAAAAAAAACCCGGCCAAAACCAAACTGAAAAAAAAAAAACCGGCCAAAACCAAACTGAAAAAAAAAACCCGGTTAAAACCAAACTGAAAAAAAAACCCCGGCCAAAACCAAACTGAAAAAAAAACCCGGTTAAAACCAAACTGACAAAAAAACCGGTTAAAACCAAACTGAAAAAAAAAAAACCCGGCCAAAACCAAACTGAAAAAAAAAACCCGGCCAAAACCAAACTGAAAAAAAAAACCCGGCCAAAACCAAACTGAAAATAAAAACGCCAAAACCAAACTGCCAAAACCAAACTAAAAGAAAAACGGCCAAAACCAAACTGCAAAAAAAAAAACCCTCCAAAGCAGCGAAACGAAATTCAAAGAAACAAAAACAGAATGCCTATTCTAAACGTTGCAGAAATCCCATCCCGCATTTTCGTCCGGAGGATGTAGATGTTTTCTAATGAGAATAAACATGTGTTTGGCTTGTAACTAAACATCTATGTATTGAAACAATTGCGTCGAGGACGAAGACAATCAAGACTGAATAATACAAAAAAAAAAGAAAACACTTCAACATCAAGGTTTAAAATTGAAAAGAATTCTATAAAAATATTTAATTAAAACAAAAATCGCGTTAAGATTTAAGTAAAAATTAAAATCTCAAAAAGAGCGATAAACTTCATAAAAAAAAAATAAAAAAAAGGATTGACAAAGAAAAAAATGCCATTAGAAAATTAAAAAGAATAAAATAGACAAATCGGAATTAAACATTTTTTAGTTTCGCGGTTTGGGTCAGAGAATGTCGGACATTCCGTGTCAGAATTTGAAGGCCTCACGTTCGTCAATGATTTGGTGAAGCGTGACAAAGATAACACATTGAAATATCAAACTCGAAGGCGACGCAAAGCAGAAACACTAAAATCAATCACGCGCATGCGTACGAGAGAAAGTTATATTTATCAAAACAAAAATGGCGGACGCCGTCGTCGAAAAGAAAGGAGCAACAGAGCAATGCAAACGTAGTCTAAAATAGAAAAAAAAGTAGCAAAAAAAAAAATGTAGCAAAAAATAAAAGATTAAAAAAATAATGAAAAAAATACCAACAGAAAAGGAAATTAAGATGTCGAAAAGGGAAATAAATAAAAAATATACAGGCAAATTGCTCACAAATAAAAACTAACGCCAAAAAACTAACGACTTCGAATTAAAAAAAAAAAGGTTGATAAAAAAATCCAAAGATTTATGACGCTTAAGAAAGTTAAATAAATAAAAAAAAAACTGGAGAGTTGTAAATCTAAATAAGAGAAAAAGAAAAAAAAGTAAAATCCTGTTCAAAAATAAATTCTTATAAAACAAAGTTTTCAAGCGGAAATGAAATTAGTAATGCATGCCGGGAAAAAACGATCGAATTAAAAGCTAATTGACACCTGGAATGTTGTACACACAAGCGCATATATTTATCCTCACTAAATATAAAAAAGTCATGTTTATTTAGTAATTTATTTAACAAATTCACTTCCTGATCACGTCTTATTGGAAATATATATTGGTATAGGCAAGTTACAATTATCTCGTGGAAATAATTTAGAGCAGAATCTAGGAATCGCCCACTCAATAATAAAGACCATATATATATTTTTTTCCTTGTGTGAAGGTTGTTTTCTTTAAAGTAGAGTAGAGTGTTCAGTCAGGTAGGATGCTTTACATCCGGTTTAGACCGCTCCTTTGTACCTCTTCTTTAGCCGACTGACACACTGGGTTTCTGTGGGTGGTCCAGGGCTCTGAAGTTGTATTTTACAAGATGGCATTCCATAAGGCGGTCAAACCTTGCTTTAAAAGCGTTCACCGAAGGGGCTTTCACAACCTCTTCTGGCAATCCGTTCCACCAGGGAATCACTCTGTTACTAAAGAATGAAAAGAGTCTTTTGCTTGTCTTAGTAGCTTTTCTTGTCAGTCGTAGATTATGTCCTCTTGTTTTAGAATCCCCCCTGAATTTCTGATATGCATATCGAAGTGTCTTTGTTTTTCACTTTTTTTCCCCACACAATGACCCACTGTGTGGTGTAGGGTTTTTCAAGACAAACCCATTTGAGAACCTTTCTTCTTTGCGAGAGAAACACAAAAAGGAATACAGACCGCGTTAGCCACGTTTATTAGATTTATAATTACTAGATAAAATGTAATTGCCAACAGAAAAATCGGTACTTCTTTAACATTGGGACCCGTGCTTACTTTGGCCATGACCCTAACCCCACCCCTACTTTAACCCTTACCCTAATGACTGGGTCAAAGATAGCGCGGGTCCCAATGTAAAAAAAAAGCACCGATAAATGTCTTCACATAAGTGTAAAGACTTCTTACTTTTCGCTTGTTATTGTGACCACCGGAAAGAGGACAAGGCAAAAGACCCTCCCAGAAGATGGCGTGACATGAAAGGCTTTTAGAAGATAAAGCGATGTAGCACAGCATACGAGGGCGTTGCAGTAATTTACTCGAAATTGTTTGGCACAACAAGCGGGCCTCCCAGAAGCCGATGCGATACAGCGCGGAAAGAGACCCTTCAAGAAGGCTATCGGTCGCGGCGTGACACAAGAGGTCCTCACAGAAAGCACCATTTCACAGGAGTAGACTTTCCGAGAAGGCGACACGTCACGAGAAGAGAACCTCTCAGAAGGCGACACGTCACGAGAAGAGAACCTCTCAGAAGGCGACACGTCACGAGAAGAGAACCTCTCAGAAGGCGACACGTCACGAGAAGAGAACCCCTCAGAAGGCGACACGTCACGAGAAGAGAACCTCTCAGAAGGCGACAGTCACGAGAAGAGAATCCTTCAGAAGGCGACACGTCACGAGAAGAGCCATTTAAGAAAGACCGAGATGTGAAAACAAATATATACAAATATTTTAGGAAATAATTTCTATTGAAAATAAGTTGTGACTCTTGTTTAGTACACCTATATAAATACAAAGTTTGCAATTCGTAATATAATTATGACTCGCATCTTGTGTTGCTGGTTCATTCAGCTCGTAATTACTGACATGTGAGAAATTAGGAAAAATATTCAACACATTTCCCGTTTTCTCTTCACTAAAGTCTTAAATATAAATGAATAAAACAAATAAGTAAAAGAAAAAATGTAAGAAGGAAAAACGAAAACTGGTGAATATTGACCACTGCATGTCGGGCAGATGCTGGTTCACACACACTGCAACGAAATTTAAACGTGACGCGGGCTAATATAATTTAAAATGCCGAATTTCGAATAAAATATTTATCCAGTGGTTCTCAAAACATTTGCCACTTTTGGAAATCGATACCCCCCTCATTTCTCAGTCGCGTAATACAACGAAAATGTTAACATTTCCTCTGAACAGATAAGATAGGAAGACAAAGATAAAAATACAAGCAGAATAGATAAACATAGGTAAAAATAAAAATAGATAAAACTAGGTAAAAATAAAACTAGGTAAAAATACAAGCCGAATATAAAACCTGTGTACGACTCTTCTCGTCGTTTCGCGCCTTTCAAATTTTATTCGGTCCGCCATTTTTAAATGTATGATTTTTAGTCGATGTTTCTCTATCACGGCAGGAAGAAACAGAACGCTGGATGCTAGAGAACAGGGTTTTCATTTATTTTTTTAAATTTATTTTTTTAAATTGGCTTGGCCAAAAAGTTCGTTCGTTTTTGTTTTTAGGAAGGAGGAAATCAGAGTTTAGAAACATAACCGGCTTTATGCAATTCATTTTTCACGCACGATCTTGAAAAAGTCTGCGATTTGTCTAGTTGTCAAACGGCAATCTGTTTCAGCTATGGTTTTCACTTGGTCACTGTCGATTATCTTTGTCCGCCAGAGCGAGGATCATCTCACACTTCAAAAAATTACTTTTCGGAATCGAGCAAACCATTTCTGGCACATCCGGTTGCGTAACAGCGTTCTCTCCATGCACATAATTTCTTTATGCAGATTTCTGTAACTTTTTATTTTCTGTAGTAAAACGGAAAAGCATCACGTCGATAGTACTTTGCTTGATCTTCCATTTCAAGGCCTTAAATACAAGCAAAAAATGTAAGAACTCGGAAGCTTCTTTACACACTGACGTCAACATACTCTCTACACCAAATACAGGATTTGAAGACAAATATAAAACGATATTTAGTAGGCTGGAAATATGACATACTTTTATAACCTCGTAATTCAGGTTAATTATAAATAATAACTTGTAAATAAATGAATGAACTATCAAGAGAAACGTTTAACAGATTTATTAAAACTGAACACAGAATGAATTAATGAGTTAATTGGCCGCTGGACGCGATTGATATATTCAGTCTGACGCCGTGGTCTTTGTTTTCTTTCTCTCCGGGCAGACGACCCTTTTCAAAGGGCGATAACTCTTAACTCCCGAAATGGTTCAAGGGAGGTAATTCCGTTTTCGTTAGGTGTCCTAACACATACAAATAAAAACGAACAAAGTTTCTGGTCAACTCAATACTTAGCATCGAAATTACCCTGATTTAATTACCATTCCCTCCCTAAAAGAACACAATCTTTAGTGACTTAGATGCTACTTGTGGCGACATGTTCGATAAACAATTTAGTCAGGTCTGCAGTCGAACAGAAATTAATGTCGCTTGAGACATCGACAAATAAATAAATGCAGTTTGTACCTGCTCCTGGTACTTAGGTACGTCAATCTTTACCATAGCTTCTACGAACCTATAACTAGTATGAAGAAAAATGAGAAATCCCGTGGAAATAATACGCTACCTAGTGCATAATAGAGTAAGTAACCACGATGAATATATTTACGTATTGTTTTTATTGGCAAGAAACATTAGAAGAAACATTATAAGAAACATTAGAAATGTTTTAAGCAAACATAATTCGTGTATAACTTATGTCGAATACCCTTTATGCCTTTTTTGCGGATTATAAAAAAAATTACTTAAAAAAAATATTTATGCAATGTTTTATGTTAATTTCTTTAAATGCATAAAAGAATAGCCCAGTTAAAACAAACAATCCTTTAGATTTACGTGGGATTCGAACTCGGGTATTGATATTCTAAAATCTACTTCTGTAGTAATGTGTACTCTGCCTATTCCTTTTATGTAAACCAATCCCACGTTTTGATTTGCGCACGACCCCCCCCTAAAAAAAAGAACAAACAAAAAATAACATAACTTAATAGTAATCTTACGGGCAGATTTTTTTTTGCTCAAGCGGCAGAGAAGACTTCTGGGGTTGTTAGTCTCATATTGCGTTCCCTCGGATGATTGGCGGAATTTCGACTCGGTTAAACCGCGAGTCTCGCGAAATAATGACCCCTGGCAGTGTGTCCGACTGGCGGTGGTACGAAGTAAAGGGTTATCATTGCAGCTGGCCGTGGATAGCTTTCCTCATCTACTATATAAAGTAGAGACGATTTTTCCCCCTGTACCTTCTCTTATTCACTCGAGCGTGTTTTAGTAAATTTCTTATTATTTTTCCAACCTAACACTAAATATTACATTTGGCCCACCCCGAAAAGCTCTTGAAATTTCGCTTCTAACGAGCCCTCACTGAGCTTCTATGATCAATTTTGTGCCAAGATATGGGCAAAAATGTGATTTTGGGCCGTTATGCCCAAATATGGAAATTCGGCCCCAGACCCCCAAAAAATAGATTTCATGAATTTTTTTGATTTTTCCGAAAAGCTCTTGAAATTTCGCTTCTAACGAGCCCTCAAACAGCTTATATGGACAAGTAAAACTAAAGTTATGCCCAAATATCCTCCAAAAACCTGTTTTGGCCCACTGTGCATCAACGTCTCTCCGAAAAACCAACTCCATGTAGGTGGTAGCAAAAACTTTTCTCCCTACCAATTCTGTACTGTCACTCTACTTATCGACACCGGGAACTAATAATCCCAGTTTAATTTTCACAAAACACCCAGTTCTTATTTATTATTTGCTTGGTATTAATTTACTACATAATATAAAGCAATACGCAAAGACTTAATGACCGCTCCCGTTCACTCCGATGATTTTCCGCGAATATCAGATTACGTTATTTCAAATTCTACCTATGACTTCTACATGTATATTCATTCCGGAATTAAGCGAATGAAATTAACGAACACAGTTCCTGCAACATTTATACATTCAACATGGCGGCTACAATTTCTTGATCGAATCGTCTTCCTATTTAATTCAATAAGCACCAAGATACTGGTAGACCCCGATACATTTACATTTTCAAAACATACACCTTTAACACGCATATTATAGAAAACTTGCCCAAATCCAGTCATTTACATCATCTACAAATGACCTAAACCGTGTCATTGCTAAATCCTAACATAACACTAATGCCCATAATCAAGCTTAGCTTAACTGACCTATTTTCACATCTACTTATAACTCGAAACGGTGGCGCAGTGGTTAGGAAAGCAGGTTTCATGATCACCAGTTTCAGCGTTCAATCCCATTCTACTATGCCAGGTTTTTCTTTATTTTTTAAATTATAGCATTCGCAAACACGGTAGATGGAGGAGGGGAGAAAAACAAAAGGCCGTTTCTTTTTTTATTCGACGTCATGCAATAGGTAGTACTTTCTCCCGTGCAACGCCGGGCGACGGGTTCCGCTAGTATATTATATATTTAAATTATTCTATTGTTGAAAGCTAATGTGTACACCCTCCGTCAAAAATGACATAAAAAATTACGCTTCTTCAGTGTTCGCACTAATATTCATAGAAAATCAGTGAATTACGTCAGTAATTTAATTTTTATATATAAATAATCATTTTTAATGATCTAAAAGAAAAAATACCTACCGTTTACTTTATTTGGAGTGAGGATTTATTTTCGAGTTCGTTTCAGACGGCGAGGGTTGTCTGACTTGCTCTTTCTTTTCCAATGTAAATATCTTTAATGTTTTTTTCTATAATTACAATAAGATAGGAGCGGACTATTGCGTGTTTAAAAAAAAAAAAAAATTCTCATGTCCGAAAGAAATAAAAAAACAAATAAAAAAAAACAAAAAAACAACCAAACACCATGACTTTTCTTCCTTTGGTTATTGAGAGGTAATGATGGGAACTAGACATAAAAATGAGACCGGATAGGAGATAGAGCGAGACTAGACACCGGATGCTAAAAACATCAAAGACGTTAGTAATGAAAGCGAACAATCGTCGCTCACACAAAGCAATAACAAAGGAACACGTTACAAACCAGAAAGTTTTAAAAAAGGTTACAAAAATGGCCTTGTGCCTAATTTGTTCCAAATGTGAAGTTTTATATTTAGTGCAAATAAATAATTCAAAGTGTAGTATATGTTCTGATACTAACTAGACTTCATCTGTTTTGCTCTCATTCTGTGAACACGAAATCCTTCTAGACCGAGACTATTTCCATTTCTGTCCCGGTCCAGAATGCCCCTTTTTTGAAGAACTGGATTTTCTCCACATTAAAATCCGACCATGTGTATAACTGCCCTCGTGGGGAGGCAAGTAACCAAGTACCGCGGGAAAACCTTTTTTTAATAAGACACCTTTGTAGCACCATTATTATTTCATATTTAAACCTTTCATTTTCTGTTGCATACTATACTTTTTTTAAACGTAGTCGGATAGTATGGAAACGAGGCGGAGGCGGATGGTATGGAAACGAGGTGGCGTCGGAGTGTATAGAAGGAATCAGAGTTGGATTGTATGAGAAGGCGTCCGAGTAGACTAGTAAAATAAGAGAAAGGAATGGGATGAAGAAGGAGAGATAGAGAGAACAGGAGAGAGAGAGAGATAGAGAGAACAGGAGAGAGAGAGAGATAGAGAGAACAGGAGAGAGAGAGAGATAGAGAGAACAGGAGAGAGAGAGAGATAGAGAGAACAGGAGAGAGAGAGATAGAGAGAACAGGAGAGAGAGAGAGATAGAGAGAACAGGAGAGAGAGAGATAGAGAGAACAGGAGAGAGAGAGATAGAGAGAACAGGAGAGAGAGAGATAGAGAGAACAGGAGAGAGAGAGATAGAGAGAACAGGAGAGAGAGAGATAGAGAGAACAGGAGAGAGAGAGATAGAGAGAACAGGAGAGAGAGAGATAGAGAGAACAGGAGAGAGAGAGATAGAGAGAACAGGAGAGAGAGAGATAGAGAGAACAGGAGAGAGAGAGATAGAGAGAACAGGAGAGAGAGAGATAGAGAGAACAGGAGAGAGAGAGATAGAGAGAACAGGAGAGAGAGATAGAGAGAACAGGAGAGAGAGAGATAGAGAGAACAGGAGAGAGAGAGATAGAGAGAACAGGAGAGAGAGAGATAGAGAGAACAGGAGAGAGAGAGATAGAGAGAACAGGAGAGAGAGAGATAGAGAGAACAGGAGAGAGAGAGATAGAGAGAAAAGGAGAGAGAGAGAGAGAAAAGGAGAGAGAGAGAGAGAAAAGGAGAGAGAGAGAGAGAAAAGGAGAGAGAGAGAGAGAGAAAAGGAGAGAGAGAGAGAGAGAAAAGGAGAGAGAGAGAGAGAGAAAAGGAGAGAGAGAGAGAGAGAAAAGGAGAGAGAGAGAGAGAGAAAAGGAGAGAGAGAGAGAGAAAAGGAGAGAGAGAGAGAGAGAGAAAAGGAGAGAGAGAGAGAGAGAAAAGGAGAGAGAGAGAGAGAAAAGGAGAGAGAGAGAGAGAAAAGGAGAGAGAAGGAGAGAGAAAGAGAGAGAAGGAGAGAGAAAGAGAGAGAAGGAGAGAGAAAGAGAGAAAGAGAGAGAGAGAAAGAGAGAGAAAGAGAGAGGAGAGAAAGAGAGAGAAAGAGAGAGGAGAGAAAGAGAGAGGAGAGAAAGAGAGAGGAGAGAAAGAGAGAAGGAGAGAAAGAGAGAAGGAGAGAAAGAGAGAAGGAGAGAAAGAGAGAAGGAGAGAAAGAGAGAAGGAGAGAAAGAGAGAAGGAGAGAAAGAGAGAAGGAGAGAAAGAGAGAAGGAGAGAAAGAGAGAAGGAGAGAAAGAGAGAAAGAGAGAAGGAGAGAAAGAGAGAAAGAGAGAAAGAGAGAAAGAGAGAAAGAGAGAAAGAGAGAAAGAGAGAAAGAGAGAAGGAGAGAAAGAGAGAAGGAGAGAAAGAGAGAAGGAGAGAAAGAGAGAAAGAGAGTAGGAGAGAAAGAGAGTAGGAGAGAAAGAGAGAAAGAGAGAAAGAGAGTAGGAGAGAAAGAGAGTAGGAGAGAAAGAGAGTAGGAGAGAAAGAGAGTAGGAGAGAAAGAGAGTAGGAGAGAAAGAGAGTAGGAGAGAAAGAGAGTAGGAGAGAAAGAGAGTAGGAGAGAAAGAGAGAAGGAGAGAAAGAGAGAAGGAGAGAAAGAGAGAAGGAGAGTAAGAGAGAAGGAGAGTAAGAGAGAAGGAGAGTAAGAGAGACGGAGAGAAAGAGAGACGGAGAGAAAGAGAGAAAGAGAAGGAGAGAAGGAGAGGAGAGAAAGAGAAAGAGAAAGAAAGAGAAGTTTTGTTATAAAGATTTACACACACTAAATTTCTTCGATTTTTTTTATGGCCCCAGGCAACGCCGGGTAGCCCTGCTAGTATAAAATAAGGGAGACAATTCTGTGTCTTAATTTTTACTGATATTAACATCCACATCATTTGTAACACATCTGCAACATTTAGTTGGCTCATCAGTAACAAAAAGGGTCCGTCTATTCGACTTCGTTAATTGCGCCGTTTTACGCGCGTCTTTCTGTTCTTTCTTCAGCTCCCGAATTCCATTACGTAACATCATAATAAACTTTTCCGTCGCAAAATAACGTTCGATCTCATAGTCTGGAATGAACGACCGTTTACCGTGGAAGAGGTCAAACTTATTTTGATCCACACTATCAACTTGATTTCTTGGATTTAGTGGCCATTGGTACGGGTTTCTTACTTCTGCCCATTTATTGAGAAGATACGCCCGGACCTTGTTGAGATCATCCGGTTGCGATCTGCAGTTCGCCTCAAAGAACGCTTTGAACCAAATTCCGAAAGTGAACGCATCTTTGAAGGATCTTTTAATCAACCCATCCACCGGAATATCAATTTGGACGTTTAACTTGTTGAAGGCCGTCCGCAGCCATCGGAAATTACACCTCGTGAAATATTCCGCGGTTTCGGTTTCTATAACCGGCCGGTTACCGAGCACGCCCGGAAACAGCATTTCTACTCCAATACAAAAGTCCACGCCGGTACCGAGTTCATCAAGTGTCCTTAAATTCGGCGAAATATTTTCGCGGTACCAAAATAATAATTCATTCTTACTGACCTTTTTCTCTTGAAAATTACACACCGCCATTTTTTTCCGGACCAAAAAAACACGAAACACTTACTAAAATCAGCTGGGCGCGTTCTGATGACGTCATAGATATTCTTATAACATCATTATTACATGACGTCACAAATATACTTATATCATTATTACATGACGTCATGTTGGCGAATAGTAAATTCTCAGTTTATTCATTGATTCATGTCGTATGAATTAGATAATTCCATTGCTGGCATTGGGTTCCCTGATATTTTTATGGTTAGAATTATTTCCTTTTGGCTGGGATCACAGTGTAGTATCTGTTCCGATGGATACTACGCCCTAAAGACCGATATCGTCTTCGAGTCTTGATTCCGCCGGTCAGTGGGTTTGCCCTGTGCAGTTCTGGGAGGTCCACCCTCCCAGGCTTTGCCTTCTCACCCTCTGAGAAGGGGTTAGTTTATTGCTAATCGCCTGAGGCGCCCCTTCCAGGGAATGCCGACGGAGCTGCCCAGGCAATTTTTAACGGTCATAAATGCTTTTCCTCTAGGGTACTGACTTATCAAATCCCACTTTCCCGACCTTGTGTCACATTTTACCTGTGGGAGGTAGATAAATACCGACATCGGGTACTCACAAGAGGGACCAGGCGAAGGTTGCTAACATGAGAAGTGTAAGTGTTTCTGTGAAACGAACTGCATTCGAACTTGGCCAACCCAGGTTGTCAGTCCTTGCCGCTAACCACTAATTCACAGTCACCTCCCCTAGAGTAATCGCAACGAATAGAGAATTGATATCGCAATCGAAGTGTAGTATCGGTTCCATCCTTAACCAGAAGGGGGGACACATTATTCTAGGCTGGGACAATTCTTTAAAAAGGTTTTTGTCTGAACCGCAAGAACTTCCTTTTTGAGATTCGGATTTCTCCGAAATTAAACCGATTGTAATTACGCCAACCGTCGTGTGACAGGCGGTAAATAAGAAAAGGGAACACGGAAAAGGGAACACAGAAAAGGGAACACAGAAAAGGGAACACAGAAAAGGGAACACAGAAAAGGGAACACAGAAAAGGGAACACAGAAAAGGGAACACAGAAAAGAGAAAACAGAAAAGAGAAAACAGAAAAGAGAAAACAGAAAAGAGAAAACAGAAAAGAGAAATGAGAAAAGGGAAATGAGAAAAGGGAAATGAGAAAAGGGAAATAAGAAAAGGGAAATAAGAAAAGGGAAATAAGAAAAGGGAAATAAGAAAAGGGAAATGAGAAAAGGGAAATGAGAAAAGGGAAATGAGAAAAGGGAAATGAGAAAAGGGAAATAAGAAAAGGGAAATAAGAAAAGGGAAATAAGAAAAGGGAAATAAGAAAAGGGAAATGAGAAAAGGGAAATGAGAAAAGGGAAATGAGAAAAGGGAAATGAGAAAAGGGAAATAAGAAAAGGGAAATAAGAAAAGGGAAATAAGAAAAGGGAAATAAGAAAAGGGAAATGAGAAAAGGGAAATGAGAAAAGGGAAATAAGAAAAGGGAAATAAGAAAAGGGAAATAAGAAAAGGGAAATGAGAAAAGGGAAATGAGAAAAGGGAAATAAGAAAAGGGAAATAAGAAAAGGGAAATGAGAAAAGGGAAATGAGAAAAGGGAAATGAGAAAAGGGAAATGAGAAAAGGGAAATGAGAAAAGGGAAATAAGAAAAGGGAAATGAGAAAAGGGAAATGAGAAAAGGGAAATAAAAGGGAAATGAGAAAAGGGAAATGAGAAAAGGGAAATGAGAAAAGGGAAATAAGAAAAGGGAAATAAGAAAAGGGAAATAAGAAAAGGGAAATAAGAAAAGGGAAATGAGAAAAGGGAAATGAGAAAAGGGAAATGAGAAAAGGGAAATAAGAAAAGGGAAATAAGAAAAGGGAAATAAGAAAAGGGAAATGAGAAAAGGGAAATGAGAAAAGGGAAATGAGAAAAGGGAAATGAGAAAAGGGAAATGAGAAAAGGGAAATGAGAAAAGGGAAATAAGAAAAGGGAAATGAGAAAAGGGAAATGAGAAAAGGGAAATGAGAAAAGGGAAATAAGAAAAGGGAAATAAGAAAAGGGAAATGAGAAAAGGGAAATAAGAAAAGGGAAATAAGAAAAGGGAAATAAGAAAAGGGAAATAAGAAAAGGGAAATGAGAAAAGGGAAATGAGAAAAGGGAAATAAGAAAAGGGAAATGAGAAAAGGGAAATGAGAAAAGGGAAATGAGAAAAGGGAAATGAGAAAAGGGAAATGAGAAAAGGGAAATAAGAAAAGGGAAATAAGAAAAGGGAAATAAGAAAAGGGAAATAAGAAAAGGGAAATGAGAAAAGGGAAATAAGAAAAGGGAAATGAGAAAAGGGAAATGAGAAAAGGGGAATAAGAAAAGGGAAATAAGAAAAGGGAAATAAGAAAAGGGAAATGAGAAAAGGGAAATGAGAAAAGGGAAATGAGAAAAGGGAAATAAGAAAAGGGAAATGAGAAAAGGGAAATGAGAAAAGGGAAATGAGAAAAGGGAAATAAGAAAAGGGAAATAAGAAAAGGGAAATGAGAAAAGGGAAATGAGAAAAGGGAAATAAGAAAAGGGAAATAAGAAAAGGGAAATAAGAAAAGGGAAATAAGAAAAGGGAAATAAGAAAAGGGAAATGAGAAAAGGGAAATAAGAAAAGGGAAATAAGAAAAGGGAAATAAGAAAAGGGAAATGAGAAAAGGGAAATGAGAAAAGGGAAATGAGAAAAGGGAAATAAGAAAAGGGAAATAAGAAAAGGGAAATAAGAAAAGGGAAATGAGAAAAGGGAAATAAGAAAAGGGAAATGAGAAAAGGGAAATGAGAAAAGGGAAATAAGAAAAGGGAAATAAGAAAAGGGAAATAAGAAAAGGGAAATAAAAAAAGGGAAAAAAGAAAAGGGAAAAAAGAAAAGGGAAAAAAGAAAAGGGAAAAAAGAAAAGGGAAAAAAGAAAAGGGAAATAAGAAAAGGGAAATAAGAAAAGGGAAATAAGAAAAGGGAAATAAGAAAAGGGATGCATGCACAACTAGTCGTGCTACCTAGAGTTACCCGGAGTCATGGAAAAGAACACAGAATAATTAAAAAGTTTAAAATTTTTCAGTACTTTTTAGGAATAGATATCCAAGAAATTTCAGTACTTATAGCATCAATTCAGAGTTTCGCCGAATACTTCAGAGACTGGCGAACGAACGTGTTTCGGTACTTCTACAGTAGGGATCTCCAAATCGAACAATAGAATTTACCTCCCCGTATTCTACATGTTGTAACTTTAAGATAATATTATCGTCATCATTTTTGTATCAGTCAAAAGTAAGAACATCAACTAAACTGCTGATAATTTTAAAAAGTTTATTTTTCAGCGTAAGAAAATAATGAAAATGAGAAATAAAACAATCGTGTTTATATTATCGACGCCTTAAAACAACTTTCCTGTCAAACGTTTCTTCGACGCCAAGGGGTTGGCTGTAGATCAAAGTAGGGTCCGGTGTAGGACGTTGCCAAATACTGCTAAATGTGACCCTAACTGTCTGGAGTCAAGTGTGCATAAACAGACCTCTGCCAAAAAAAAAAAAACCCCAAAAAAACCCGGATTTTATTTACTTATTTCTCAAGATAAAGATAATTATTTTGAATAATTTAATCTTTAAATAAATTATTTGACTTTAAAATGTTATATAAATATAACTTTATCTTAGGGAGATTAAAAAAAATAAATAAATAAAACACGGAATTATTTAAAGTACACATAAAGCGATGACGTATTCTAATTTGTTTTAGAGGTCCCTATTTTACACAATACGAAACAAACGGTTTCTTTTTTACCGTAACCAAAGTTTTAGGTTTAGTTCGGGAAAACTCGGTTGAGTTCGGTTCGTATTTGTTGCATCATCGAAACTTGATTCGGCTTTCCTCATTCAGAGTCGGAACTGCTTACGTCACGACTGCAAATCTCTGGATATCTATTTCTAAAGAGTACCCATCTTTCTTTGAAAACTTTACTTTCATGTTACTTCTTTAACACATCTACCCTCGACAGTTTCTTTAATTTTACAACTGCCCCTATAGAAGATAAGGTTAGCTATGGCTTAATGGCACATCAACCCTTTTCGGGTCATTTCATGCCATGAATGTAGAAGGAAATATCCTCTATTTGAGTCTTAAGTCAGTGGGTCATTTATAGTCATTAGTTAAGAGCTTTGGGATTTTGAATTGTTGTCATTTTGGTGAAGGTTTTTATGCTTCAAGTTTTTTATATCTTCAAATGTTTAATCATGGTTTTTGGTTTGGCTGTTTTATTTTACGGCATATACACCCTTTTTGGGTTATTTAATGCTGAATCCAGTCATTTTGGTGAAGGTATTTATGCTTCAAGTTCTTTATATGTTTAAGTATTTATTCATGGTCTTTGATTGAGTGAAAGGGGAGGGAGAGAGAAAGAGGGGAGAAGAAGGAGGGGAGGGAAATTGTTTTTGTTTTGCAGAACATGATTGAGTTTTGCAAAGGAAAAACAATAAAACATCAATGTTTGGTGCATTTTGAGTCAGGAAGTCAATAACTTCAGACAGACTGATCTGCTAGCGCCAGTAGGTTCTATTTGACCCATAGATGAGACCATTACAGGTACTACCACTCCGAGCCAGAATGGACCTGGGAGCAATGACAACTAAGGGGCAACTCCACATTCCCCACAGCTCCCAAATGGAGGCTTCACCACTAGATGTCTTTTAAGGCCATACACAGGACCGGGCCCTTATAGAAAGAAACAAATAATACGCAATCAACAGGGAAGTTTTGTTGACCTGTTTCATGGGGTTTCCTTTTACATTCATGAATAGGAATTAAAGAAATCTATTTTTCTGACAGTCCCTATGTACAAATTTCGCCCATGGCGAACCCAAGCGAATTTTAAAGGATCTTTTCACAATAAACTCGAGGATTGAATATAGTACTATGCCCTATCCCAACCCCATGATACTATATTAGCTTTATTATTATTTAAAAAAAGAATTTAACATGCAATTTCTGAAGTGGGGCCCAATGATATACTCAGTATTGGGAGAGAATGAGGTGTAAGTACACTGACATATTTTTTTAAAACAATTTTCTGTAAATCTATTGTCTTTAAGTACCTCCAATGTTTTCCAGAAATATATGATGACCCATGGTATCCTACTCCAAGCCCTGAACCCTATACTGCCATAACTTTTTAATTCATTAATCCCATCAAATACAGTAAAAAGCAGTCTTCGTATTTTATAGAAGTCGCGAACGCAGACCCTACGATATTATTTTACTCCCTTCGAAGGAACAAACTCTACATAACTGCCTTTAAGAGGAGGTGATAATGCATGGGAAGAGGGTCTCATGACAATAGAACAGATACTACACTATCCTCTCATAAGCATTAAAAGATAGTACAATATGACACTTTGAAAATAGGGAATAGTGATAGTATAGTTTCGGCTTCAGACAGATACCAAATCTTCATTAGTTATAGATTACTAGCAAGTTTAGTTTAGGTAGATATAGAAAAGGCAAATAATGACATTATTAATAGTTATATCTTTCACCCAACCTAGTCTAGAAGAAATAATGGGAATGCCTGAAATATCGCTGTCAGATGACTAAAATATCGATTCAACTTTGTAAAACTAGAGATATCACGGATTACACAAAAGACACGATCGTATCAATCCAACCTCTGTTTAAAAAAAAAAAAAATACAAAATAGAGTTACAAATATCAATGCTTTCAGAAATGCGAATTCATAGTCGTACGATTCTGATCGGTTATCGATTTAACGGATAAAAGACAATGCGATTAGTTCGATCCCCTTGGGGATCGAAACCAAAATAACAGCGAATGAGAGACGAGGTTAATGGTCTTTTATAGACGAGCGAAGTTAAACTAAGAATAAACTAGACAACACGTGATCCGTTACGTCACCTTAATTCTTCGTTGTAATTTGTCACTGTTTATACAACATTGTCCAATCAGAATGAAGAACCGATACAAATCTGGTGTTGCTTATTAATCTATGAAGACATTTATATATTCCTGATATCCGTTCCAGAACTGATCTTACCGTTTTTATTCGTATGTTCCTTTAAGTACTGTTAAGTATTGTTAATGAATAATAGGCGAAAACTATATTAGAAAGAGGACAAAAAGCAAACAAAAAACTAAAAAAAAACAAACAAAAAAAGCTAACAAAAAAACTAATATAAAATTACTACCACCATTTTTTCCCCGTAAATCTGTATTCGAGAATACTTGTTAAATCTTTTTAAGGTTTAGGTTTTTGTGTTCAATTGTATCCTCAGATAGACAGAACGACATAGGCATCACATCTATTACTAATGGAGATTTAGTATCTGTCTGAAACCGAAACTACCACAATTCGCTATATATGTATATATATATATATATATATATATATATATAGTAGAGAATGGTAGTGTGCTTGAAGCATTGTTGGGTATAGTAGTAGTATGTTTTTAAAGGCTGTGGGCAATGCAAATTCTGGGTAAGATGCAAGTTGTAAGGAACAAAAACAATAAATCTGCTGTTCTTCTTTGGCAGCCATTTTATTTTGTCAGATTCTCTGCACAGTCGGGAAATTTTTCTGGTATTGATTATTTTTGACAAAGGGAAGTTTCTTTTCCCGAAATATTAAATAATGATTTTTTAATCATCCGGACACCACACAAACAGCTAACAACACTCTTGCTGTTATGTAAGATTTTAGGAAAAATAAATAGTAAGTCATATTTCGTATTCGATTTATTATTTTTGTTCCTTACAACTTGCATCTTACCCGGAATTTGCATTGCCCACATCCTTTAAAAACATACTACATATATATATATATATATATATATATATATATATATATATATATATATATATATTATCTTATATTCAAACCCATATATATCTTATATTCAAACCCAAACAAAACATTGTCACTGAAACATAAGCCTGTTTCGTCATGGAGACAGGTGTACAACGTCTAAAACAAATCTAACATTGAAAAAAAGGCAGACTTGTACCACAATAAACTGTATTTCCCTATTAAATAAGTAACTATTTACATCATACCCAACAAAATTAGTTTGATCCGAATAGTCTTTTATTATTACTTATAAAAAGCGATCAAACACCTTTTCAGTTGTTACGTTTAATTTGATATATATTGAATTACCTCCCTTAGCATTTATTGAATTACCTCCCTTAGTTTTACGAACTAGATACTATAAAGAGTCCAACGTTTGTTTCTGTACAGTTTTTCTTATATATTCTAATAAGACAAAATACATACCAAAATAAAATTTAGTTCTGGGATTGAGTATTGGTTGAAAAAAAAGTTGTTTAATTGTTCCTCTTCGCCTAATTTATAATTAACTGAACAACTCTTTGCTGTGTATGTATTTTTGTCGTCCCTCATTACTCCGTTGGTTTAACTACCCTCCCATAATTTTAAATGTATATATGCCCATTTAGAGAAAGAGAGACACTTTTTTTCAGCGTGGTCATCTGATATAGGTACGTGTCTGTAACCACCAGAAACTCGTATGTAAATTAGATGGTAAAACATTAAGTCTCTTGTAAGTATAAAGAATGATAATACTTCTATGAAATAATAGAAAAGTAAAGAGACTTCTGTTTAGTTATGTAAGAAGAACACTTTAAAGGTAAGACAATTTTTTGAATCTTCGAATGAAATCAAAGCAGAAATTAACGGCGGTAATGGTTGTGACGTCACTGGTACGTATAGTGGATATCAGCGGCACGAGGTGACACAAGGTCGGAAAGTGGGATTTGATAAGTCAGCACCCTAGAGGAAGAGCACTTATGACCTTTGAAAATTGTCTGGGCAGCCCCGTCGGCATTCCCCGGTAGGGGCGCCTCAGGCGATTAGCAATAAACTAACCCCTTCTCAGAGGGTGAGAAGGCAAAGCCTGGGATGGTGGACCTCCTAGAACTGCGCAGAACACACACAGACAGGAATAATCGAGGCCCGAAGGTCAAGACGATACCGGTCTATAAGGGTTTAGCATCCATCGGAACAGATACTACACTTTCATCTTACCTAAAAGGCCAATATCACTTTGAAACAGAAACTATGTTATTATTATTATTATTATTATTATTATTGTTAAAGTAAGTACACACTGGATGTCTGAAATGGCGTACTGTCACTGGTGTCATCTGTGATCCACGGATCAATGATCGATTCTGTGGTATGACCTGCCGCGTTGTACAGCTCCCAATGCAGCTCGTCAACGAAGATCGAAGCATGAAGACTCTTGGTCACAGAAACTAAGACGTTGCGTTAGACTTCCGATTTGACCAGTTTCGATCATGTCCGAAAACGTCGATATTCGCCACCGTTACGATATTACGCCAATCTCAGACAAAAGAGAAAATCGTCCACGCTAGTAAAGACATGCCCTACACGCAAACGAAATTCAAGATGGGAGCATTGAAGCGGATCTTCATGTGACCTACAAGACACTCTTGCAATAATTTGTTCAAAATGACTTAAGGAATATAATTTTTTTATTAATTTTATTAATTTCGGCAGCCTCGTTACACTTACTTCCCTTATTTTGTCCTTTAGTCCTCACACGTCATGAGCGATGTTTCTGACAAAGGTGGAAGAATTGATGTTTTCCGGGTCAGAATCTATCCATATAACACTTACCGTTGGCTGGGTTTTGAACTTGAAGTGGTATTTTTTTTTTTTTAGCTCCTAACATCAAGTGGCTTCATGCCTTGTCTGGAGCGATTTCCATACAAAAATCGATTTCTATAAATATAATGATTTATATTACGTACACAGTTAATCGTATGTTCCTATGTACTTGCCTCCTCACAAGGGCAGAGTTAGACACAAGGTTTGCTTTTAAAGTGGAGAAAATCCAGCTCCCCTACAAAGAAGCACTCTGCATTGGAACAAAAAATGCTTCATTTTTTAAAGGATTTCTCCTTCACTGACCGAGACAGAAAAGAAAGTGTAGTGTCAGAACAGATACTACACTTAGCTCCTAGGCCAAAAGGCAAAATTTATGTTTCAGAAGTTAAAACTGCGAATTTGTCTGCGAGGTGAGAACACTTTTTAAAAGTTGGTATGTGTCGGCTGCCGATAATTCTTTCTCAGGAGCTGTATATCGTCAAGTGTTGATAACCGTGCTTGGAGTGACTAGTCGCCAGCAGAGTGTGTACGCATCTCGATTCGTGGTTGTGTGGAAACACGCAGTCTGCTCTGCGAAAGCTTAAAGGTTTTTGCAGTAGTAGTAGTAATAGTGACAACAACAACAACCGCAAAATAACGATGTCTAAAATCATTCAACATTTACCTAACTTAAATACTTGGAACTGATCGGATTACATGCTCAATTTCTATTTTCTTTTAAAACATAGTTCACCCCAAACAAGGCAGGTCGCCACTGTAGACGTAAGGGGCTACTGAGAAAAAAGAAAAGGGGAGAAGTTTGGGGGAGGGGTCAACCTAAATTGGGATCTGCGCAGCGAGATGTTAGTTTACATTAGTTTTAAATTTCTGCATGTCAGTACTGTCGGGGAAACAGGGGGCAGGGAGGGAGTTCCAGAGGCCAGCAGCACGAGTAAAGAAGCTTTTTGAGTAGAAGGCTCTCCGGCATCTGGGGACCTCCACAGTGAAGGAATGAGATTTAGTTGATTGTCGAGTTAGTCTAGTGAATTTACGTCGAGGGGGCACCAGAGTAGCCAATTCATCGGAGCATAATCCATTGAAGTATTTGTAAAACAAACAAAGATGCTACATTGCGGCGATGGGACAGGGACTGGATCCCTATATCGGGATTTAACCAATCTCTCCCGAAATTGAGCATCTATTCTAACCTTTTATTTAAAGCTGTCTCACGCTGGGTCACTGTGAAAAACCAACACTTCTAATTGTCACCTAAATTAAACCAGCGCCTTTAGCCTCTGGCTATCGGAATCGCGATATTCATAAACATTAAAAACTTCTTTAATAGATTATTTACTTACACCCTTACTAGTTGAGGTGTTAAATAAACTGTTTAAAATGGTAGAATAGGACTTGGTCATTTTATTTACTTTTGGACTAAAAGTATTTTATGTTTAGAAAGCCTAACGATGGATTCCTTAAAAAGTCCGGAATAAATTACTACACTGTATAGTCTGATTGGTCATCGCGTAACCAAACAAGCTCATTAGAGTAGCTCTTCGCCAGATGAAATATATATCATTGCCGTAGGGAAAAATGGCAAATGGATGGGATAAATAAAGTGGTTGGATACCCTACACCATAACCCCAAGACGGCCGTTGATCCTGAAAAAAAGGTTTTTGGCAGTTTTAGTGGAAGGAGGACTCCTGTATTAACTCGGCAAACCGAGATGAACACAAAAGAAAATGACATATGCATATGCATTAGTCACATTTGAGTATTGATTTACTCCTCTCCAGGAGTTAGGCACAAGGCCAGTTTTTATCTTACTCCCACAAGTAAGATGTGACCAAAGGTCGGGTCGGGAAAGTGGGGTTTCAAAATTGCCTGGGCAGCCCCGTCGGCATTCCCCGGTAGGGGCGCCTAAGAGAGTAAGCAATAAACTTATTCCTCCCCAAAGCCTGGGAGGGTGGACCTCCTAGAACTGCACAGGACAGACCCATAGACCGGCGGAAATCAAGCCCCGAAGGCCAAGACAATAGCAGTCTATGGGGTGCAGATATCGGAACAGATACTACACTTTGATCTTAGCCAAAAGGTCCACGATCATTTGAGAAGACAAATATGAGTGTGTATAAGCGCACGAGTAAAAAGTAGATGCATTCCTGCAAGTCTACGATTTTATTGGAAGAAAAAAAGTTTACAGAAATTCATTTTCGAAATTGATGGAAAAGTGAAGCTACAGAAATTGATTTAAATATTTATTTTTACTTTTTAGCATTTTTTCTCGCTCGCAGACAATTTTTATGAGAAAATTTTAGTTTTAAATTAAAACACACATTTCCAGACAAAATAAAATGGTTCCCCCCCTTTTATACAGAAACGGATTCGCCACATACAAATTATTTCCTGCACAGTGCCCGTGGGGGATGGTTCATCTCTTTGGAAAATCCAAACAATAATAACAAAAAATAATATCAAATACTCGGAAATTCTCAAATGTTTTCATAAATATTTGAAGTTCAAAATTACGGATTAACAGTCTGAGGAAATGAATGATGACGTCAAAGTATGAATGGTAGCTTTATGACGTCATCCATTTACAAGTGTTGGATAATGGCCTTATGGGAATGGACGTATCTGTTGGAAATCATTGGTTTGACTTGCGCGAATTAACGCAGGGTGGATCCGGCAGTCGAGTGCAGAATGGGGCCTGTTCTCACAGTCGGAAATCACAGACGTGACAAGGTCACCGCGTGACGAGATCCCAGATCAAGGGTCAATGTGCACCTGCGAGATGCTCTGTGACGTCACAGGCCTTTGCGTGGGAAACAGAGGGATCCGTGACGTCACTCGTTCTTCGTGAGAAGCGAGTTTTTGTCAGTCTGGAGTTTGGAGACGATCCTATCAGACATGATTTTGATGTAGTTAGCAATTGATTAAGTGAATTATTTCCCTAAGAAAATACAGGCGAAAGATCTCTTCCCCCCTCCACGAATGGTTCAGACTTAATTGATAAGTAATTACGAAAGCAGTAATTTTTTCTCTCTCTCTCGACGTAGTGAATATCTCGCAGCTGATTAAACAACTCTTGTAATAAAAAGAATTAAATTTAAAAAGATTGTTTGTCTTCCGACCCGATCATGGAGTTTTGTTGTAGCGGCGTAGTTCACGGCAGGAAAGAAAGAGGAAAGAATTCAACCACTAGACGACATCGATACGGCGGCCCTCTACACGGCGAGGGAGAAATCTAAAGGTATGCAAACAATGTATGAACTATGTGACTTATGGTGTTTAAAAAATAACGAGTATTAAATGTGAACTGCCACGGCCCTTTCAGGGACGAGTGTACGAAACGAGAAAAACCGCGGCCCCAAGTAGAGGGCTATGACACAAGTAAATAGGCATATTTTATTTTTGCGAATCATTGAAAGACAACTAGACTCGATTTAATTGACTTGTGCCCAATTCTATGTAGTTACAACCTTTTATTTATCTTGCTCCCACAGCGGTAAGATGTGACACAGGGCCGGGAAAGTGGGGGTTGAAAAGCCAGCGTTCTAGAAAATGAAGAGCGCTCTGGCCTACAAAAAATACCTGGGCAGCCCCGTCGGCATTCCTCGGTAGGGACGCCTCAAGCGATTAGCAATAAACTAACCCCTTCTCAAAGGGTGAGAAGGCAAAACCTGTGAAAGTGGACCTCCTAGAACTGCACAAGACACACCCACAGACCGGCGAAATCGAGGCTCGAGGGCCAAGACGATACCGGTCTATAGGGTGTAGCATCCATTCCGAACAGATACTACACTTTCATCTTACTCAAAAGGCCAAGATCACATTAAAACAGAAACTAACTATATTATTATTATTATGGTTGAAGTAAGTACACACTGGATGTCTGAAATGGCGTACTGTCACTGGTGTCATCTGTGATCCACGGATCAATGATCGATTCTGTGGTATGACCTGTCGCGTTGTACAGCTCCCAATGCAGGCAGTCAACGAAGATCGAAGCATGAAAACTCTTGGTCATAGAAACTAAGATGTTACGTTAGACTGCACAAGACAACCCCACAGACCGGCGGAATCAAGGCCCGGAGGCTAAGACAGTACAGGTCTATAGGGTGTAGTATCCATCGGAACATATACTACACTTTAATCTCGGCCAACAAACTATATTCTTCTATTCCTTCTTACTCTTAATTATGTACGTCATTCGACTACCCCCACTTTTATTCGCCTTTTCTCTTTTTTGCATTTCATGACGTCATCCGGTGAGCATGCAGACAAACAAGCAAGATAACAAGCAAGTAAATAAGAGATTTAGTAATATATTAGGCCACCCGGTAGTTTTCTACATAAGGCTAGAGTGGTGAAACTTCAATTAGCGGTTAAAAGTTTAGACTCAGGGTTACGTGTAAGGATATTGTGTCACAAGACAGGAAGTCGCTAGTAACACGTAGCAGATCGGCTGATAAAATCTTTCTTTGTCTTGACTACAAGAGAGAAGGGTCGGTTTGGGAACAGCTACTCTCATTACATTACGGGTGAATGGTTAGGGGGATATTATGTAGGTGTACTGTATACTTAAGAAAAATACCGTACCTCCGAAAGCGTAATTAAACCCCAACCATTTTGTGCTGTCTTTTAAAACCGCTGAAATTAATGAACACGCAACACGACAGAAAAACTACGAAAACGAATAGACGACAGAACGAACTGCTGCTACGCGTTATCTACGCAACGAGATTCCAGCTGCTTATATGATAAGTTGTCGTACAGCAGTAAATCACTTAAAAAGTCTATTTACTATTAATTGTGTGTATAATAATATAATAAAAATGATTACAAATTTAACATCCAATTTACTCTGGTAAACACCATGTTATTAAAGAGACACACAAACCATTAGAAGGTTTCGAAATTAATGAGAAAGAAATCAAGATGGAGAAATGTATTTAAAAATGTTTTCTGTCAATTTGGCTCGGAGATATACTTATTGTTTCATGGAAAATTTTAATTCAAATTTGAAAAGTATTTTTCCGGACAAATAATTATCTCCTTTCATTTTCAATCAGAAAGGAATGGCGTCTACACAGACAGGTTATAAAACGATGCATATTGCCCATGGGGATTGGTGTATCCTTTTAGGAAACTGAAACAACTGATTTTAGAACACTGAACAATTTCAAAGAATCGCAAAAAAACAACAACCAACCCGCCCCCCCCCCAAAAAAAATCAATATAAAAAGTATTAAAACTCCAAGAAGAAAAGACAACGATCTCAAAATAAAGCCATTAAAAATATTGAACACATATCGAAATAAAACCAACGATAAATGACATTAGTTTACTGTTTTTTTAAAGTATTTTTACCGAACAAAATAATTTGTTTAGAGAATATTTACTAATTCTAAATGAATGCAAAGTTTTTCTATATATATATGATTGTCCTTATTCAAACAGACATGTAAAAAATCTGCGACACTGGCATGTCGATGTTATCGATCTACAGCAGTTAAAAGCTGGGATATCATCAGACAGAATTAGGATTTGATCCTTCCATCAGATGGTATATATATATATATATATATATATATATATATACTCATTGAAAAAGGAAAACCCAAAAAATATTTATGTATTCATCAACGTTTCGTCTTTATTATAAGACCTCCCCAAGATTATTGTCCGAAGAAAAAACAAACACAAGTACCAAATCTTTGAAACAAGGTGGTGGCGGGTGTGAGCTTAAAATTGGGGCCGCTTATGAAAAAATTAATGAGATACAAATTGATGGTGGCAGTGGGAAATTGAGTTGCCAGTAATGTCTCTCCCCCTACCTAATGATTGTATAACTCCAACCGCCACCATCCCCCACACAACTCAATTTCCAACTGCCACCACCAATTTGTATCTCATAATTTATTTTTTTCATAAGCGGCCCCAATTGAAAGCTCACACCCGCCACCACCTTTTGTTTCAAACATTTGGTACTTGTGTTTTTTTGTTTTTTCTTTAGACAATAATCCGGAGAAAGTCTTATAATAGAGACGAAACGTTTATGAATACATAAATACTATTTTGGGGTTTTCTTTTTAATTTCCAGTACGTCGGAACACTTTTTATCATATATATATATATATATATATATATATATATATATATGTATATATATATATATATTAGAGAGCGAAGACTTAACTACAGCTAATTAGTATAATTTGAATAACTATTTTTAAATAGTTATAAAAGTACTGTTTGGTGTTATTCATTTGTAATTACATATATATATATGCAATAGTTTTGTCGGTATTAACAATAATTAAATTGATTTAATAAATAAAAGGATACATTAACAAATCATTTAAAATATGTTCAATAATTTTCAAGGGAGGTAATTTAAATGAAACCAAGTTTTAAAAATTACAATTATATTCAAGATACGTAATATAAGTTATAAATGTAAAACTAATACTTAAAACTTGATGTATAGCCGCTAGATGGCGGGTACTTCTTTGCTTGTTTCTGAATTAAGTATCCAAATCTGAGGTCAAGGTTGAACTTGGACAATGAAACACGAAATAGTGGCAGACTTTAGGCGTTTCAATTTAAATCTTAAAAAACATTTAAAAATCAAACAGAAGACTATACGATCAGATTATGAACATCAGCCTCTTGTAGAAGAAAGGTATCGTCACATTTCAACGATCACCGCTAGTTGTTATTCATGTGTAAATAAAATCTATCCGTATACTTATCTATAATTATTCAAAGAGTTGCAATACATTTAGAATACACCAAAATAAAAAGAAAATTTTTTAAAAATAAATATATATATATATATATATATATATATATAATAAATCTGTAATTATAGTTGACATACACATGTTTCATCGTTCTAGGAATCTTCAGTGGAGATAACTACTCTGTCGGTCATCTTTTAACTAAAGTCTGAACCACTTAGCCTATGAAGCCAACTTAACAGCTATGCAGAAAGAGGAGAACGCTGGGCAGCATTTTTTCGTTAAATATTACAGATGTGTCTGTATATTTTGCCCTTGATCCTTAATAGATTCCAAATTAAATTTTTGAATTTATTGTTGGAACCGGCAGATGAATTTGTCGTACTCGTTGTGTATCCTAGTACTTTCGGGTCTTTCCGGATACATTTCCCCCCCACTAATCTCACGTACAATATAGTTACAACTATTCTTTACTCTAGAATAAAGAGCGATGTGTATTTAGTTGTATATTTTTATATAAATAATTATATATATATATATATATATATATATATATATATATATATATATGTGTGTGTGTGTGTGTGTGTGTGTGTGATACTTAGAAGGCAATACAATGCAGATGTGACGGATAGACACGAGTTGGAGCAAATATTTTTTTTTCACAAAAACACATCTGTTAATCTACACAATGTTACAATGTTATGTAATACTCGTATCAAGATGGTCTGGTGGAAACTCCGTATGATATAATATTTCAGGAACTATTTTCTTCAGAACCGTGCTCAACTCAAGTTCATATATATATATCTCCGACGCGTCACACACAAGTTAGAAAAACCTGCCTTTTTTGTAGCCTCCGGACAAAACCTTTTGTAGTTATAAGCAAGAGCGAGAAAGTAAATAGCAAGTCAGGCAAGTCCCGCTGTCTGAAATGATTTAAAAAAAAAATCCTTCACACTAAATAAAAAAGTATACTATAAGTGTTTTCTTTTTCTTTAGTTAATAATAAATGCTCATTTATATACAAAAAATAAATTTATGTAATTCTATTATTTTATATTAGTATTAGTGCGAACACTGGCAGAGCATATCAAGGCCAGCAGCCACTCCAGGATAAATGTTAAAATGACTTTCTGAAGATGGCCACCGCAAAGAAAGGATTGGAAACAGGGTAGAATGGACAGAATATTACGTGAGAGGACTTGATTATTCAAGAGAATGGGGCAACAAGTACTTGTTTACGTTAGACTTGAAAAGGGCCATGTTGTAGTATACTGGAAAGTAGCCTAATGGTACTTTGTTCCACACGTGATGTTGTAGGAAAGAGAAAGGGAAAGAGAAAGGGAAAGGGAAAGCGAAAGGGAAAGGGAAAGAGAAGGAAAGAGAAAGAGAAGGAAAGAGAAAGAGAAGGAAAGAGAAAGAGAAGGAAAGAGAAAGAGAAGGAAAGAGAAAGAGAAGGAAAGAGAAAGAGAAGGAAAGAGAAAGAGAAGGAAAGAGAAAGTGAAGGAAAGAGAAAGTGAAGGAAAGAGAAAGTGAAGGAAAGAGAAAGTGAAGGAAAGCGAAAGTGAAGGAAAGCGAAAGTGAAGGAAAGCGAAAGTGAAGGAAAGTGAAAGTGAAGGAAAGATAAATATTTTTTTGTTATTATCTTAGCTAGACAAGTTCTTGCTGTGAATGTTTTACAGTCGATCATCACCTACCTACTGCTAACAATTAGTTCAGTTTGTAATCATTATTTGTGTTAATTTTATATAATACCCGGGCAACGCTGAGTAGTCCTGTTAGTCTTTTCGGTAACCATTTGTTTCTTTCTTTCTTACTAATGTGACAAATCTGATTAAACAATTGTTCTTTTGTGCCGTTATTCGCGACTTTGTTCTGGGAAACAAAAATAGAAAACCCTAAAAGTCTCATTTCTGAACCAGATTTTAAAACTTTTCTACTTATAAGAAACGAATAAAGAAAAAAAAATGCAAAAAAAAACAAAAGAATGAGAAAAGACTGGCATCACGAAATCACGCAGAATCACGTCCACAGGCTGAAGTTCAGCGTCTTTGCTTTTATATTATTGAAACGTGATTTGGTGACGGTAGAAGGAGAGACAATTCCCGCTGCCAATTCAAACGGACCGGACGGAGTTTGTTCAATGGCTGCTTGAAATTCATTTCCGCTTCGCTGTCTATTGATTTCAAATGAGAAATACTGAACAAAACAGGTTATATATGACACACGGATCGGAGAAAATGAAAACGAAAAAACGAAAAAAGGGACAACACTAAATACAAGTTGAAATTTGAAAACAAAAAAAGGGAAAGAAAATTAGAATTTTACGAAATTGAAGGTAGTACATTGAAAATTGATAACTTCAAAAATTATATATGTAGATAAATTGAATTTTTTTTTAACCAGTAAAATGCAAAGGCTTTTTTTTTTTTCAAATAAACATGTTTATTTAAATTCAAATTTTCGATTCACACAGGAATCTTCATCAGGATAATAGACAATATTTTTTTTCCTCCATTTTTTTAACGACATGGTGTCGCTTGATCTTGTGTTTCAGATGTTAACGAAGCTATTTTACTGATTTTAAAAAATCCGTTTCAAATTACAAAGTTTAAATGCATTCTATACAGTGGAACTGTTCACTAATACTTATAACGACCAAAGCACACACCACTTGTAGATATTACACAACAAGCTTCGTTAACATCTGAAGCACAAGATCAAACGACACCATGTCGTTAAAAGAAGAACCAAAATAAAAAAAATATTGTCTATTATCCTGATGAAGATTCCTGTGTGAATCGAACATTTTAATTTAAATAAATAATATATTTATTTTAAAAGAAAAGCCTCTGCATTTTACTGGTTACCCCCCCCCCCCAAAAAAAAAACAAAAACAAACCCTGTTTCAATTACAAAATTTCAATGCATTCTATACAGTGGAACGTTTTATTAATATATATGTGTAGATCATTTTTTAAATACATATTTAAAAAATAATGTTATTCCTGATACATGCTCTATAAATCTAAAATATAACAAAAATAAAACCCATCGCAGACAGCGTACGTCAGTTTTATACAACTCTTTATCATGCTAAACCTTATATCTAGACTCCTATAAATGTTAAAAACTCATCACATCATTTTGATTATGGAAAAACTCAAATTTAAGGCTTAAGCTTAAAGAGTCTTAAGACCAAATTAGAATTCATGTAATCTTGCTTAATTGGTGTCTAATGACTATGGATTAAATTCGAGCCAAATCTGACACATTTGAATGTTTAAAAAAATGGGAGACTGTCAATATTATGCCTATTCAAAACCATTTTAAAATACCTCTAAGACACTGACATTTCGGGAATATTTATTACTTTATAACTAATACTTATTGTTTAAAAGTTTAAGAAAAAGTCGGAGGTATATTAAGTTTTATTAGGCTTCCACCAAAACCGTTGCCTCCTTTACATAATACTGAATTTAACTGAATATAATCCACATTTGGACCGGTTCAGTCTATCAGATGTGTTCCTCAATTATCTTACTATGAAGAATGATGAAGATAGGTTGAATCATAAGTCCCCGCATATAGAGACACATAGAAACAGAAAAATGTAAACGAGGAAGAACTGGGCAGAAAGAGCCCAAAGACCAAGAACTGGGCAGGAAGGAGAACCTAGACAAAGGGTGTCAAAAAAAAGAAAAAATCAGTTAAGATTGATGGAAAACGGAGGAGGCACTCAATCCGTAATGGTAGGTCGACAACGGAGGAGGCATTTAATCCGCAAAGAGATGTAAAAAAAAATGGATGAGGGCATCGATCAGCAAAGAGATGGCGAATATAAAAGAATCAGCAAAGGGCGGCTATAGACGACGGCATCAGCAAAGGGTGGCTATGGACGACGGAATCAGCAACGGGTGGTTATGGACGACGGAATCAGCAAAGGGTGGTTATGGACGACGGAATCAGCAAAGGGCGGTTATGGTCGACGGGATCAGCAAAGGGCGGCTAAGGACGACGGGATCCGCAAAGGGCGGCTAAGGACGACGGGATCCGCAAAGGGTGGTTAAGGACGACGGAATCAGCAAAGGGTGGTTAAGGACGACGGGATCAGCAAAGGGTGGTTAAGGACGACGGAATCAGCAAAGGGTGGTTAAGGACGACGGAATCAGCAAAGGGTGGTTAAGGACGACGGAATCAGCAAAGGGTGGTTAAGGACGACGGAATCAGCAAAGGGTGGTTAAGGACGACGGGATCAGCAAAGGGCGGCTAAGGACGACGGGATCAGCAACGGGCGGTTATGGACGACGGGATCAGCAACGGGCGGTTATGGACGACGGGATCAGCAAAGGGCGGTTATGGACGACGGGATCAGCAAAGGGCGGTTATGGACGACGGGATCAGCAAAGGGTGGTTATGGACGACGGGATCAGCAACGGGCGGTTATGGACGACGGGATCAGCAAAGGGTGGTTATGGACGACGGGATCAGCAAAGGGCGGTTATGGACGACGGGATCAGCAAAGGGTGGTTATGGACGACGGGATCAGCAACGGGCGGTTATGGACGACGGGATCAGCAAAGGGTGGTTAAGGACGACGGGATCAGCAAAGGGCGGTTATGGACGACGGGATCAGCAACGGGCGGTTATGGACGACGGGATCAGCAACGGGCGGTTATGGACGACGGGATCAGCAAAGGGCGGTTATGGACGACGGGATCAGCAACGGGCGGTTATGGACGACGGGATCAGCAACGGGCGGTTATGGACGACGGGATCAGCAACGGGCGGTTATGGACGACGGGATCAGCAAAGGACGGTTTAGGAGAAATAAAACGAGTATATAGAGGAAGAGTATACAAAAATGAATTTAAAAAAATGGGGGAAATAAAATAGAGTAAAGAAATAACGAAACAAAAGATGAAGACGACGATCTTTAAAACATAAAAGATGAAGATGGATAAGGAACAGACGAAAGAAAACGGATCGTGTAATAAAAGAGGGAAGTTAAAAAATAAGTAGGAACCGTTACGCATTGGTCTATTCAAAATGTCTTCACCTCAAATTCGCTTCTGTAGCTGTTTGATGCGAACTACCAATGTACCGCTCATTTCTTTTTTGGATCGTTTCCTATCCCTCCACAACCATCGACCTAGTTTCGAAAAAAAAAAAAAAAAAGAAAAAAGTAAACAAAGTCCTGCCTTATCAGTTTTAATGTCTTCATTCTTTCACCAAATGAGAAATCTCTCGACCGCCATGGCTCCTTTAATCTGTGCGTGTCGTAAAACCGCCATAGTCACTGTTCTTTATCGCCGTCAAATCAGAAAACCAAAGAAGCGGTTGCAATTCCTGGGGCGTTATTAGATTAACTTTTTATCTTGTGAAAATTGCGGTTTTGCAACCTCATTGCGGCTATCAATGGTTGATGTTGGTGGTCCACATCATAATTATTATCGCCATTATTATTAACAGCAAGAACATTCGAGTCATAATACGAGATACTTTTTTTTTTACTCCGAGCCAAAACCTGCAGTCAGCGAGTAGCTTTCTTTTTCCCCACTATCTCTACTATAAACCTGGCGTCGTTAACAGAGAAAATCACAATTCAAGAGCAAGGACAGTGCTATGTTTGCACATATTTTAAGTGTGACGTAGGTAGGTAGGTAGGTAGTCACTATACTGTATAATCATGTTGACATACCGGCTCACATTAAATCACTGACGGTAAGCGACGTTGACTCTAAATACATTAAACCAACTTGACAATCAGCTAAATTCCATCCATTCACTGTGGAGGTCCCCAGATGCCGGAGAGCCTTTTACTCCAATAGCTTCTTTCCTCGTGCTGTTGGACTCTGGAACTCCCTCCCTGCTCCCTGTTTCCCCCGACAGTAATGCAATTCAGAGGTTTAAAACTACTGTAAACAGACATCTCGCTGCACAGCTCCCAACTTAGGGTGTAGGTTTTGGGTGTCATCCGAATTCTCAGTAGCCCCTTACGTCTACAGTGGCGGCCTGCCGTGTTTGGGGGGCGAATTATGTTAAAAAAAAATGGGTAGCTATTCTGAAATCACCAGGTGTTGCATGTAGGAATGCGTTTCTAGTTGTCCTGAACTTCTCCGTGACACTAGACTAAAACAATGCGTGGTTGGAGATTGGACAACTCTTGTTACAAAATAGACTCCCGCGCAGGCACCCTTACAGGTGATGTCCATTGTCTCTCGAGACTGAGCGGAGGCTTACTACTAGCGTATCAATACATAAAAGATTACCCTAACGCTAATCCTAACCCTACTAGCGTATCAATACACAAAATATAACCCTAACAGCGTATCAATACACAGAAGATGACCCTAACGCTAATCCTAACCCTACTAGCGTATCAATACATAAAAGATTACCCTAACGCTAATCCTAACCCTTACCCTAATCCTACTAGCGTATCAATACACAGAAAATTACCCTAACGCTAATCCTAACCCTACTAGCGTATCCATACACAGAAGATTACCATAGTACTAGATAATATAACAACTCATGGCATGAAGTAGTTACAGATGCAGATTATGAAATCGGCAAACCGGGTTCGAATTCCATCAAATCTATCTCGTTCGTTTTGTTACGTAGTAAAAATGAGCAAGCGATATATACCAAAGGTTGTGATTGGTCAAGAAATATACGTTTTTAGAAAGACATGAAATTTTGAAATAGTCATCAGTCAGTGAAGCAATCTGTTATACATTCTATGCATAACATCCAAGATGAGAATAGTAGTTCGAATAATCCAAATTTTTTTCACTGTTTTACTGTTCTTAAAGTGAATACACTGAATCTAAGACATGTGATTTGTATTGCTGTTGTACTCGTTCTCTACTGGTCTTTTGTGGTAAGAGTAACAAAGGATTTGAACCACCCTGTAGACTGAATAAATAAATACATATTTTAAATATTCAATGTTAGCCGTTACAGCTTTTATCTTTTCGTTTATTACAGCTTAGAGGATTAAAATTGTTTATTTCAGGATATTTCACATACTAATCGTGTCAACAAAAAATCAGTTTTGTACATAAAATATTTCGTTCTAAGTGTTGCATTACCCGTTCTTTCGGGGTACCAGGTAAGACCCAAGAAGAATGACAAAGAACAGAACGTATATGAAAAAAAAACAACTTTGGTTTTCTTTATTTGCCATTACCGGATGGTTTACGCCGGTAACGCGCACATGTTAAACAATCTTTGGACATACTTTTGTCTCATGAAAGTCTTTTTCTTGCTGAGGTCACAGACTTGGTTTCCGCTAGAAACTCGTTCGTATATACATCCGATTGGAAACCAATTTGCTCTGCATTGTCTATCCGAGTGTGAAATGAAGCAATTGTTCTACAAGCACTTTGGTGAAGTACAAGTCAGGGAATTCCTTCACTGTACCAACTTGCTTATCAGCCGCATTTTTAGTCAGCGGACACGAAAGCCTAACAGCAAGACGGGCTTGGGAACCATATCCAATAAAGCTTCATCGGTGCCATAAACATCGGTAAACTCCCATTCTTCCGGTACTTCGGTACCCCGATCACTAAGCGCTTCAGCTCTTCGCGTTTTTGAAACCGCCGTCTTTCAAGTCCCTTTGCACTGCGGAACATTCTCATTTTTAACAGTTATCAAGTCGCATTTTTTTTCTTTCTCGACGTCCCACCCACAATGGACTCGTCCAAGATTCATTTTTGCCACTCTTCATTATCTTACATAAGTACGTCTTTATTATTCTTGATGAAGCCTTGACGTTGGGCGAAATATTGAATTAAATCATGACACTTAATTTTTTTTTGTTTCAAATTAGTTTTTTTTGCAAAGAGAGCATCCTGTTCGATATCTACACTGAAAAAAACAAAAACGATCTGTACACATTACTTTAGTGGGGGTATTTGACTAGGATACGGAATAAAGAAAAACATCTACGTATGAAAAATATCGATTCCATTTCCCACATTTCTTGCAAGATGTAATGTCTGCTTCACAGTCATCTAAGTAACAGAGCCTTGGTCATTTCTACGAACCTGAAGTAAAAGGAAGATCTGACTTAGCTCACCCCACAACAATGGGCAGAAACAATTTCAAGAGATTTGTTCAAAGGATGACAGATGCTTTGCGCCCGGGGGTCTTGACCGCGCCATGAAAAACTACCAACTGTCAAAAATAATGGTCGACTAATTTGTTTTGAGACGTTTTAAATCATTTTGATGGAAGAGTTATTGGGTCAGTTTCCGGGAGAAGATGTTAAGAAGCAATCACCTTCGATAGACACAGGAAACACAGACACACACACACATACATACACACATCTCGGAACAAAAGCAAATTTCAATACCCTAAACCCTCCAGTTGACCTTAGCCGAATAAAGATTTCGCTTTTTACAACAGCTCACACCGGATTAAAGTTCAGGTTTGTTTGGCTAAATTGACCAAACATAGCTAACCTTTACAATTGTTCAACGTATAATACTTATTTTTAATAAAGTGCCAGTTTTGTGTACCTAACTAAGATTACGTAGTTATACATGCTGTAAAACAATCCTTTTTCTGCCTACGTAGACGTTACTATAGAAAGGTTTCATGTACGCTACTTTTTAACGTTGGATCAACATTCCTTTGTTTAAGTCATAACTAGCAATCACGTTACAACAACGTTGCCGATACTGGCAAAGAATTGGTATCAAGAGAATGTCAATATTTACGGAGTCCGATCAGAGTACCGACGGACCCACGTTGCAACGGATATGACTGCTCTGGTGCCCCAACGACGTGAATTCACTAGACTAACCCGACAATCTGCCAAATCCCATCCATTCACTGTGGAGGTCCCCAGATGCCGAAGGGCTTTCTATTCCAAACGCTTCTTTCCTCGTGCTGCTGGACTCTGGAACTCCCTTCCAGCTCCCTGTTTTCATGACGGTGCTGATATGCAGAAATTTAAAACTAATGTAAACAGACAATTCGCTGCACAGCTCCCAATTTAGGTTGAACCCCCCCCTAAAAAAACTCCCTTTTTCTCAGTAGCCCCTTATGTATACGTCTACAGTGGCGGCCTGCCTTGTTTGGGGTGAACTATGTTAAAAAAGTAATAACTAGTTCTAAGTGACAATATTCTGGAGGTCAAAGGTTACAATCATCAGTACGGGAAATATTAACACTACTAAATTACTTAAGACTTGTACCCGGTCATGACTGGCGGAACGAGAACAAGTCACCCCCTGTAAATTAAATAAAGGGGTTACGTTCGAAATTCCGTACAGATTTCCGAGGTTGAGAAGATAGACCTGAAGAAGGTTGGTGGAGGTAGATCGGCCGAAACGTTGTGAGAACAGTAGTCCGAATAATTCAAATAATACAAATTATCAATAAAAATATTTGTTTTACATTTTATGTTTTTTTTTTTAAGTGACTGCACGGTATCCTGATATTATCTGTCAATGTAGAATCGGTTCTATTTATTTTCCTCCCACAAGGTACGATGTGACACAAGGTCGGGAAAGTGGGAAAGAACCAGCGCTCGAGAATTTGAGCATTCTGGCTGTTTAAAAATTGCCTGGGCATCCCCGTCGTCATTCCCCGGTAGGGGCGCCTCAGACAGTAAGCAATAAACTTACTCCTCCCCAAAGAGGGGAGGCAAAGCCTGTGAGGGTGGACCTCCTAGAACTGCACAGGACCGACTCCCTTCCATTAGACCGGCGTAAACCCAGACCCAAAGGCCCGGACGATACCGGTTTATTAGGCGGGGTAAAAACTCCTGGGTCAATGTAGAATCGGTTAACACTTCGAAACAGTATCTTAACGTTGTTAAAACGTTGGAGATGAGCGGTCTGTTGGTCAGTTGATTTGCGACGTTACATTACATTTGAAACGGTACATACTCAACAAAAACATGCGTTTGGACTTTAATGTAGAACAATTATTGGTACTTTGTTAGATTGGGACCCGCGCTAAAAGTCCATCGGCGTCGGTGCGTAAGACACCGAAAAGCCCCGAAGCGGTTAGTCAATGAAACTGTGAGAAAATGAATAACTGATTGAAATGAATCAGCAGACGACATCTGAACTTGATAACTGAATGTTTGAATGTCTGACTCATAACACTAACTTAAAGCAAAAATAATAATCAATAAAAAAAAAATAATAATTTTCGTAAAATTAAAAACAAAAAACACTTGATTAACTTTTGTATTTAAACAGTTATTTGAATCACATATTTATTCGTTAAACACTTCTCTCTTAAAAAAATAAATATTTATTTCATACAAAATTTTTTGCTGTCATGTTTTGCTTTTTTTTTACCCGCTTGTAAATTCTGCTTCGTTTGTGCTTTTTTGGACGCAGGTAAGTCAACGGATTTTTCATTCGCCATTGTCCGGTGTTTTACGTAAACATCCGGAAAGTACCGACGCCGAGGCACTTTTAGCGCGGGTCTTAATGTAAAAAAGTACCCAATTATTAAATAAAAATAAATGGACTGCTATCGATCCTCAACCAATTTCCGTGAACTTCGTGTCGGCAGTGTTCGGGCATGCCGTGTAAACACCCAAGAGATGACGAGCCGAATAGTGGCAGAGAGATGCCGAGCGATGAGCCAATCAGCTGTCAGTAACCAGACGACAATTTTCCTAATCAGTATTGAAATTGATTAAAGCCAGAAGCCATTGATCAAAGCCAGTGCACGTCTATTTCTTGTTAAATAATAACAAAATGAATTACTGTGTAGCAGAGTTGAATATCGCGAGGGAGTCATTTCTTTCTACAGGAAAAAAATTGTATTGCAACAGACAATAATTTGTAAAAAAAAGTATATATATATATATATATATATATATATATATATATATATATATATATAATGTGTGTGTGTTTATCGTTCAAGTTTCAAAGTATTGCATGGAAAGTTAATAAAATTGAAATATAAGCCAAATTAGCAATACAAGATTAATTTTTCTTTTCTTTTCTTACATTAATCCTATCGATTACGGAATAAAATTCCTTCTTCAGGGGTGACCAGTATTGAGTCATTTCTTTTTTTTTTTCATCAAAAAACAAGAATAAAGAAACTTATTTCTTTGTTAATTTGATAAACGTCAATGATGGTACGACGTCATCGCCTTGCTCTTATGAATGGCGGGTAGAATTAAAAAACCCGGTGTCGAACGAAGAATGCGTTGGCACGCTATCAAGTAATGTGTGTGTGTTTATCGTTCAAGTTTCAAAGTATTGCATGGAAAGTTAATAAAATTGAAATATAAGCCAAATTAGCAATACAAGATTAATTAATTTTTTTTTCTTACATTAATCCATATATATATATATATATATATATATATATATATTATCACCTTGGATGTTAATAACCAAATCCCATTCCCATCAGTCGGGATTAACCTGGATAAATACAATCGATAGAGCGAAAACATTTTTTCTTCGCCTAAGCTATCTAAAATGACTATTTTTCATTCTTCAAAATACCTCAGAAACAACGGCCAGCAAGTACCAGACAATTGTCGCAATATTGAAGACGGCTGTATAACAATAGGATCGCTATGGTAAATTTCTACGTAGCGTTAAAAATTAAGTTGAGTGGAATTTTCCATTTAAGATTAGAAGATACGTCTCTGCCACAAGAAGTTGATCTGACAAATTGGTGGGAAGAATCCGGTTTATTTCATTTGTGCTACCAATGAACGAGATTGGACTTTTGAATAGTAGTTTCCTCCTCCCTTAGACGAAGGAGGTAGGGTTGTTTTATACCTAAAGAACAAAGAAAAAAAAACGAAGAAACCGAAAGCTTTTAAACCCCTATGGTATTTGTTGATGCGGTTTTTTTGATAACATTCGAAAATTGGGTTATTGAGAAGACGAAGACAGCGACAGAAAAGAGATGCACACCTCGACTGCCACATCAGCACCGAACCCCGACCGGTGAATCCCGTCAAAAGAGTAGGCGAACCACGGAGATCCAAGAACAGCAGGCTTGTGGAACTCCCTTCCTGCTGACTGTTTTCCTCCTATCTCTAACCTAGATCTTTTCAAGAATAGGCCAATAAGCATCTCCTGTTTTTGCGATAATCATATTTGTTTTTGTTAGCTTCTCACATCAAGTGGCTTCATGTCTAGTCTGGAGAGCTTTCCATAAAAAAGTCAAATATTGAATCTATTAATTAACTTACTAATTATCATAATTTTTTTTCAAAAAAACAACAAAAAACTCAGCCTTGAATTTCAAATGCCACTTAGATCTGCATTTCAAACGATAATCTATATTTGATTCTACCATGTTCATAAAAAGAACATCTATCATCATGATCGCAAATAACCATTATCATTATCGTTGCCACTACTACTGCTGCTGCTCTCCCTACTTACCCACGTGGTATTGTTAGAAACGGATTGTAGTAAATTATACCCCTGATCGATACCCAAGGTTTCAATAATAAAACTATTAAACTGATATCAAAGACACAAAACGAGGCGAATAATAACCGGTTGTTGGATCTATGGAAAAAAAAAAAAAAGAAAAAAAAGTCAATGTGATTAACATTTATCTGACGTTCTCTAGTCTTCGACTAATAATAATGTTCGCATACTTCATGTTGACGTCTGTGCCAATATCATTCTAATCACTGATATAAATCACGCAGAAAGAAACTCAAAGAAACGGAACTACACAAACGGAAGTAATTTCGCATATACGTTCAACATTTAAGGTTTATTATTTCCATTCCCCCCCCCCCATTTATTTTCAGGATTCTTTGAAGGTCTTCGAAAGCAAAGAGGTGAATTCTTTGATTCCTGTTTTATTTTTCGTCAAATCAGAAAGGAGATGACGCCCGGGAGATGACGAGCCGATTTGTACCAGACGACAATTTTGATACGGTGCTGCCTCCTATGATTTTAAGTTATATTTTCAAGAAATTTTCTAAAAGAAACAAAAAAAAAACAAGCAAAACATAGCGAAGTTACTGTTATCAAATAAATATATATTTTTATTTTGATACATTGCTGCGTCCAATAATTTTTAGTTAAAGTTGTAAGAAATTTTTTTAACCACAAAACAAATAAAACAAGCAAAACAGAGCGAAATTACTGTTATCAAATAAATATTTTTAACCCTAAACTCTAACCCCTAACCCTAACAAAAAAAACAAACAAAACATTAAAATCATAGGACACAACACCGTATCAAAATTGTCGTCTGGTACAAATCGGCTCGTCATCTCTCGGGCGTTTGCGTAGGATAGCCGAACGCTTCCGACAAGAAACTCGCGGAAACTGGGTCAGGATCGATATCATTACCAAATAAACAATCACGGAGGGGGTGACTTAATTGACTAGCCTTAAGTCAGGTAAACACTGAAAAAGATATTTTATTTAATGTAGGTACTAATCGACTGTTCGGCCACTTCTAGCCAATTTTTGCTCTGTCTCGTAAATGGCAATCGAAAACATTAATTTCGATCTGGGTCAGGTTCCGTAGAAATACGGCAAGGTTTACGCAGAGTAACCCTAACATAAACGAATCACGCGGAAGTAAGTATTTGAAGGCTAACGGAAATGACATTTTTGGGGAAGTCTCTTATTTTGGCGCGTCAAATAAATGAAATAAACAAATTACGAAGCAATAATCGAAGATCCTGTTATTGCGGTTGATTTGCGCCGCCTCAAAGGCGACAATAATGTTTTTTTATTTTTTATTTTTTGCCGAGTGACACTTATTATCAACAAAGAATCAAGTTAATTCAGAATGAGGGTGGCTACACTAAGGCAAAAAAGACACGAATAGGAAGTAGAGTATACATAAATAAATAAAAAAAGGTTTTGCAATAAAATGAGATAAAGTAATAAAGTATACTTTGGGCAGGGAACCAAAACTCGAAGCCAAGTGTATCAATGTCAGAAGAAGAATGAAAACATCAACGTCAAATGATATTGATCTCGGTGGTGACAATAGCGCAAAAAATCAATTCCATTTTTTTTTTAATGAGCGGCCAACAACCGGAAGGACCAAAAGAGAACAATGATAAAAAAAAGATTTTTTTTTTTTAGAATAGCGACACATCTTGTATAAAAAGTGAAAATATTGCAACTAATTCTTCGATACATCTCCAGTTTAGCGGATATTTTCAAAAAAAAAAAAAAAAAAAAAATGATGTGTTTGATGTACGTACTTGTCACGGACTGAATACACCCTATACAATAAAAAAAAAAAAAAAAAAAAAAAATCACGTAAATTAATCAAGTAGTTTTCTTAATTTTATTATAAAATAAAATTTAAATTTTAGCGATTTACGAAGAGGATATGAAAATATGACAGCCATTTTGATGTATTCAAAGGGATAAACGTAATTCATTTACAGTTATACCCCTTTGAATAATCCAAAAATGGTAGTTTTATTTGTACTTCCTCGTAAATCGCTAAAATTTAATTTTCTTATATATATATATGGATATATATATATAAATAAACTACTTGATTAATTAACGTGATTTTTGGTATAGGAATAGCGACACATCTTGTATAAAAAGTGAAAATATTGCAACTAATTCTTCGATACATCTCCAGTTTAGCGGATAATTTTGAAAAAAAACAAAACTGATGCGTTTGATGTACGTACCTGTCACGGACTGAATACATCCTATACCAAAAATCACGTAAATTAAGCAAGTAGTTTTTTTTTTATAAAAGAAAATGGTGCTCTTATCTATCTTGAACCAGCTGTCGTGACGTTCGACTCGGAAGCGTTCGGCTGTTCTACGCAAACGGGCGAGAGTTGCCGAGCTGAAGCAGCGAGCAGCCGACATTTTTGATACGGTGCTGCGTCCTATGATAATGTTTTGCTTGTTTTTTTTTTAGGGTTACGGTTAGGGTAAGGGATTTTTTTAAAGAAACAAAGAAAATTAAACATATTTACATGAATTTTTTGGAAGAAACAACAGGAAAAAACATAGCGAGGTTACTGTTATAAAATGACTACTGTATTTTTATTTACAAGGAATTTTTTTGAAGAAACCAAAAAAAAAAAAAAAAAACACTTACCAAAATTACTGTTAATACGACAATTTTTTGTAACAAAGTTATCGGCTGCTCGCTGATTGGCTAATCGCAATCGGCTCGTCAACACTCGGCCGTTTGCGTAGGACAGCCGAACGATTCCGAGTCGAATGTCACGACAACTGGTTCAAGATAGATAACAGTACCTCATCAATTACAACTACCTCAAATTCTCTTACCAAATCAGATTGACCTAGTGTAAATTTTCAGTGTTATTTAGAAATTAATTCAATTTATTCTTTAAATTTTCAACTCTGTTGCTATTTTAAGTTGCGCTGTTATTCAAATATTTATTTATTGGGTTTGCAAATAAGTTTCCACCGAATCTCTTAGTTTATTTTTCTTAATTTCGGAAGCATTCCTTTTAGAAAATTCTAGAGCATAGTTTACTGTATTTAACAGAACAAAAAAGGAATGAAAAAAAAAAAAATAAAAAAAAATAAAAAAAATGCGACAAATAAACGTTAACATAGGCAAGATAAGTTACAATTCTACCTACGTGGCTAAGTTTATTTATGTTTTAATTAATTTAAAAGTGTCTTTTTAGCTCAAAACAAAACCAGTATCAACTGTTAAATAAAAAAAAAAAAAAAAAAATGGCCGCCCATAAGCCTGCACGTTGAGCCTTGATACTCGCTCAAATCGAAGGCGGCCCGAATCAACAGCAATAACAAACTCTTCAAAAATTAAACAATATACAGTTCAGTTGAACATAATATTTTAGCACGATTGGTGACATTTAGTGGATTTGTTAGTTTAATTTTCGATTTTTTAACGATTATCAAGGCTCAATCTGCAAGGTTTATGGGCGGCCATTTCTTTCCGTTCTAACTTAACCGAGTGGGTATTAGTTTTGTTTTGAATTAAAAAAAACAAAAACAAAAAAAAACGCTTGAAAATAAGTTAAAACACAAATAAATTTCTCTTGGTATATAAGAGTAATTTATCCTGCCTTTGGTAACATTTATTTGTTTCCTTTTTACGCTTTTCTCGTTCTATACAATAACAAATGCCGGATTCTATTTCGGAATCCATGTGTAGTCTATTTGATAGAGTTAATTTAAGTTAAATTGGTTTTCTTCAGATTATTAAAATGGAATGTCATGTTAAGAAAAATTAACATTTTCGACATCTTTTTGCTTTCCACCAAGGAGGTATTGAAATATTGTTAGAAGTTGTGAAGTAGTTGTAAACAACCAAAGCGAATTGGTTAATTGTTTTTTTTTATTAAACCTTTTAAATTAAAAAAAAATCGACAGCAATTTAGTTGCCAAAGAAATATGATGATGATAAGGATTAACTTATATAAAAGACAAACATACAAAAAAAAAACAACGTCCCTTTTTATAAATATATAGATGCATGAAGAGAATGCATAGTTAAAGAAACGAACTCCGATATTCTTATTATCAACAAGAGGCATTGCACTTGTGAAAGTGATTCACTGGTTGGGAGAAGTAAAAATTTTGACAACTTCTGAATGATTAGATCAACATATTTCAATTTAATTGCATTTCATTCAACAATTTAGTTGTCAACGAAATATTTAAAAAAAAAAAAAAAGAATTGTTCTGTAGATGTAGTTTTAGACATTTATTTTGTCTATAAATTTCCAATGAAAAAAAACAAAAAAACAATTTATTTTAAAATTGAAATTTTTGATTTTGAAATTTGATTTTGAAATTTTTGATTTTGAAATTTTTGAAATTTGATTTTGAAATATTTATTTTGTCTATAAATTTCCAATAAACAAACAAAAAAACGGCGTTTCATATCTATATCGGATATACAATTCTGAAAACAAACAAAAGTAACATTATTCTTTCTCTATTAAATACATTTAGTGTCATAAAATAAAATATGTTATTTACCTGGTTCTTTATTTGTTGGTAATCCAATTCTGTTGCATGCCAACGACACATTTTATTTATTTTTTGTTTTTTAACGTAGTTCACTCTATACAAGACACGCCGCCACTGTAGACGTAACGGGCTACTGAGAAAAAGGATGGAAGTTTTTTTTTTTTGGGGGGGGGGGGGTCAACCTAAATTGGGAGCTGTGCAGCGAGATGTCTGTTTACATTAGTTTTAAATTTCTGCATGTCAGTACTGTCACGAAAACAGGGAGCAATGACGGGGTTCCAGAGTCCAGCAGCACGAGGAAATAAGCTTTTGGAGTAGAAGGCTCTCCGGCATCTGGGGACATCAACAGTGAATGGATGGGATTTGGCAGATTGTCGGGTAGGTCTAGTGAATTTGCGTCAATGATTTAAAAAAAATAATCTTTTTTCTACTCGTTATTAATTTTAAACACCATCAATGAAGCAAAATTGATCGAAATTACCGCCTACATTTCATGTTTTTAGAAAAGGGTGGAACGACGAAAAAAACAAAAAAAATTAATGGCCGTCAGTATTTAGATGACCCTGCCCAATCTTGAACACGTGGGCGAGGTTAAAATTACGTCATGAATCACGTGATTAATTAAAATCGCATTTAATGCACGCAAATCTGTCTTTCCAACAATGGATTTGCATTTTTCTCTACGACCTCAACTTTCATTTATTCATATCTATTTATATAAAGCTAAGTGTGTGTATATTTTCATATATTTGTATCTATAGAATTCACGCCTATTCTAATTAACGGATAATTATGAATTTTGGAACACAGCTGCCAGGCGTAAGGTTTTGTAATGTGGGCTATATTTTGTTAAATTTAGTTTTATGTAAAGGTGACAACGCAAATCTAGATGAGTTCGATTTTTGTGAAATTTTAACAATAGGTATTAGACACCATTTAAATGAATATACTTCAAATTTCAGTTACTTTCGAGTATTCTAAGGGGTTCTAGGGGGCATAATAGGGCAAATATTTCAGATTTACATTAAATTTGATCCATAGTCAGTAGACACTAATTAAGCAAGATTCCTTGAATTCCAATTTCTTATTGATCCCCCCCCCTAAGCTTAAGCTTTAGATATTTTCTAAAATCAAAATCATGTTACAGATTTAAAAAAAAAAAATCGAATAAGGATTCTAGACATTTTTATTGTTAACATATTTCACCCCAAACAAGGCAGGACGCCACTGTAGACGTAAGGGGTTACTGAGAATTACGGAATAAGTTTTTGGTGTCATCCTAAGTTGGGAGCTGTGCAGCGAGATGTCTGTTTACATTAGTTTTAAACCTCTGCATGTCGGTACGGTCGGGGAAACAGGGAACAGGGAGGGAGTTCCAGAGGCCGGCAGCACGAGGAAAAAAGCTATTGAGGTAGAAGGCTCTCCGGGATCTGAGGGCCTCCACAGTGAATGGATGGGATTTAGCTGATTGTCGAGTTGGTCTAGTGTATTTACGTCGAGGGGGCACCAGAGCAGCCAGTTCATCGAAGCACAATCCATTTGTAAAACAAGCACCAGGATGCAACATTGCGGCGATGGGACAGGGGCTCGAGCTTGGCAGATAGTGAGGGACCTATTAATTATATCTTGGTTTTAATCTTCGTAAGGGGACATAAACGTCGTGGAAAACTGTTCTGTTCGGGTTAGGATTAGGGTTTACTTTACCTGTCCTTGGAGAGATGATGAAAGCGAATTCAGTTTGACAAGAGTGCAGATATATTTCTTAATAATTACTATTAAATATAAATTTAACAAATCCGAAAGATTTGTGTGCTTCTATAGGAGGGGACCCATATCGCCCAGTATTTTCCGATCGTGATTTACGGAACAAATCAAAATGAATTTAACCACGGTGACAGAAGCTGTCCAGTCTCCCGAAGAACGAATCGTACTTTACCAGAACCCCCCCCCCCAGCCTTATGGCAAA
>OY744535.1:15570115-15582615 GCA_963556195.1 Sepiola atlantica
AACTAGATTTTTGTAGAAAACTTTTTAATAATAACATTTTATTTTTGATATATGAATAATTTTTTAAAAACAAATTCTGCGGGATAGGCTTTTTCGCTTCGTTAAACAACAACACGATAATAATTCGGCAGTTAATTAAATGAAGGATATTTTCCCAAAATGTAAAATGACGTCCCAGACACTAGATAATTAATTTCTATAAAGAATAATTTTGATAATAGATTTTTTTAGAAACAGTATTGTGAATAAATAGTTTCTATCTACTAATTAAGATTTTCTTAAAATAAAGGAGAGTTTCTGCGAGATTGACGTTCAACTCGTCGTGTGTTTATTTCGAAGGGGAACAAGTCGGCCCTTGAAATAAGGCTCGTCTGACCGCTGGCATTCCGGACGAACAATTATGTTGATTTTTCTTTGTGAGAAGTTAGATTTAGAATTCCCATACTATCATTGGATTGGAATGGTAACTTGTGAGCGGTATCTTGAATGGTTTAGTTTTTTTTTTTTGGGGGGGGGGGGTTCTTCATCATTGTGCCGGCTTACGTGAAAGTGTATTATCGCACATTGTTCCGTTTTTTGTTTGTTTTTTGAATGCATTTGGGACCGATTATTTGCTTGTTGGCTTGGTGGCAGAAATAATGCACGAGCTACTTTTCTAAGACATTTTCTAGGACTTTCTTTTTTATCGCTGTTCTTTCTTGTTTTTTTAATTTTAACTTTTATTTATATATTTTTCCTCTTCTCTTCTTAAGTGACCTCAACTATTGCAGCGCCACATTGTGTATTGTCGGCAGTTGAAACCCTTATTCCAGACATTTAATTTCCCTGATGATCTGCCAGGCCAGTACCTGCTTGGTAGTGAAACACGTGTAGGAAAAAACATTTAATTTGAATAAATAATATTTGTAAGAAAACATATATTTAATGGTGATCATTGGTGTCCTGAAAGGAATGCTTTGGTACGCCTTCATAAAATCACATATAAATGCTCTGTACTCTGTAATCGAGTATCACCGAGCTTGTTTTTATTGGAACAACCCCGGTCTTCACTGAATGATCTATTTTATAAGTGAAAAATCTAAATATATATATATAATATAATATTACTACCACCAGTGATATTTCAGTTTGTTTATATTGAACAATCTTAATTCTTCATTATTTCCTCTCTTTATTAGCATCGACTCTTTAAAAAAACAGAGAGAAAAATCGACGGACGATAAAGTTATAGATACCATATAAAATAAGAATGGGGGAGGTTATACCACATAGAGTGATAGAGGGTCAGAGTGATAGATAGAAACTTATTACTTGATGAGGTAATTGTAAATTGCGGCTGATTTGCATAATGAAAATGGAAGCTTTGTCAAACATACCTCAATCCAAATACCGAGGAATATTTCGGCATGTATTTTGTGTGTTCAAAATGTATAACGAAAAACCTTAGCGAAACAAACATGGATCAACTCAGCTTTCGTACAATAATAGATAATTTGATATTTTCGGGTCTTGAGTGACGAACCGGGGAAACCTTATTGGACATGTTCTTCAATTCAAGATGGCCGCTTTCGCACCAAAGAAGAAACACATCCCTTTTTCCCTTCGTAGTTGACCGGAGTTCATGAACGAAATTATCCTTAGAATTATCTCTGTGACCGTAAGAAAGGGAGAGAGGTTCTCAATTTGAAATGACTAATCATGGTTCTAGCTATTCGTAATAAAGTCCGTGAACCGTGACGTCCCAAAATGACACTGGGCGATAAACAAAACGCAGGGCAAACAGGCAATCACACAACGAAGGCAATTCCCACGGTCATAACACGACGCCACGGGCGATCATCAAAATAACCGGATCGACTGAAACTATCCGTTATTCCGGAAAGTTTTGACTGTTTTTGAAGAGCAGGAATAGAATAATTAATTGTTATTAAGTATTTATGAAAACTATTTTTTTTAGAAAGATGCGTCGTTCCGGTGAAAAAATTGCTTGTTTAGAGATATTGGCATAATTGAAAATTAGAAAGCTTATCAACGCAATATTTTTTATTTTCTTGTTTCTTTAAATTTAAATTCTTTGGAATTAAATTCATCTTCAGCAATGACTAGAAGTTTGTCATATTAAAAAAAAAAATTATAACGTCTCTGTTTTCTTGTTACATTCAGCGTATTTGTCTTGGCGGTTCCTAAACCCTAACCCTAAACTCTAACCCTAATTCCATGATAAATGCCAGTATACTGAAATCATATGCCCTTAATAGAGTTAAGATGAACATTCATATACACTAAATATACAAAAGCAAGGAAATTCCCAAATGTTTACACTTTTATTGTCATTAAGGGTATGACTACATATCAACCAAACTATTTCATTATCACATCACTACAGTATAAATCTTTATGCATGAGTGGATGAAGTGTGTGAGGTGCGCTGAAGAAAAATTCCTACCAGTAAAATACATAGCCCTGTTGTGCTCGCATACCTTTAATGACAATAAAAGTGTAAACATTTGGGAATTTCCTTGCTTTTGTACATTTAGTGTATATGAATTTTCATCTTAACCCTATTAAGGGCATATGATTTCAGTATACTGGCATTTTTCATGGAGTGTCACTACTTTTGTAAAGGCTATGTTTCAATACAATGGTCATTTTAAAGTTTTTTTGGACATTTCTGAAAAACTAAGGTATATGGTAAACTGAAATTAAAAAGCCATCAACTAGACCCTAGAACCTCTATCTCTGCCAAATATCAGCTGAATCCATCAAATAGTTGATGAGATACAGGGTGGCACATACGTATATACGTACACACGGATAACACAAAATCATGCCTGACCTTTCTGGATCTCTGGGTTGCCTAGACTAATGATGCTGAAATTCTACACACTTATAGAACCTATCAAATAAAAAATTTGTGCAAAGTTTTAACTAATTTGGTTTATTGGTTTTTGAGTTATGACTGATCAAAGAAATGAGATTTCTAGCAGAGGCCGTTTTTGAAATCTATTAAGGGATAGAGCGCTATCGCGCCTCCCTTGATTTTGGATGTGGAACAAAAGTGTATTAGGCATGCTCGTATTTGACCACTGAATGCTTTATTTTTTTAGATTGATTTGAACATTTTTTATCGGGGAATGCCGACGGAGCTGCCCTGGCAATTTTCAATGGCCAGAGTGCTCATCTCTCGGGCGCTGGCTTTTAACCCCCACTTTCCCGACCCGACCTTGGCTCACATCTTACTTGTGGGAGTAAGATAATTGGCCTTGTGCCTAACTCCTGTAGAGGAGTAAATAAATATACTTTATATAGCTAGAGATAATATACACAAACTTAGATATTATAAAAAAATAATAAAAAGTTATAGAACATTTCATTGCAAAGAAGACCAACTGCTATATGTAACAAAATATCTCTCCTAAATATATAAAAATACACTGAAGCAATTTCATGTTCGTACAGACGTTATAACCCTGAACTCCCCTTTAAAAATGAGATCGCTCAATCGCTGAAGATGCAATGCAAAAAGAAAATTGTAAAATTTTATCTGATGTCGCTGTTGTGTCAAATGTGTGACTCTAAATAAAATACACTTTCTTAGCATTCCTGCTAAGATCAACGTGTTGTATCTCTTCTGTCGCAAGGTGATACAATAATACTGTGTGATCTACGTTCGCGCTAGACGTTTATATAATGGAAATATGCCACACACCCCGTACAAGAATTTTGGAGATAAACCCTTATCACCGGATATATTCTGAAACAACATTAAACAGAGTTGAACTTCTTAGCCTTTTGGCCAAGAAGAAAGTGTAGTATCTGTTCCGATGGATACTACACCCTATAGACCGGTGTCGTCTTGGCCTTCGGGGCTTGATTCCGCCGGTTTCTGAGGTTTCCCTGTGCAGTTCTAGGAGGTCCACCTTCCCAGGCTTAGCCTCCCCTCTTTGGGGTGGAGTAAGTTTATCGCTTACTGCCTGAGGCGCCCCTACCGGGGAATGCCGAGGGGGCTGCCTAGATATCTTTGTAGGCCAGAGTGCTCTCTCTTCTCAAAGGGCGCTGGCTTTTCAAATCCCACTTTTCCCGACCTTGTGTCACATCTTACATTGTGGGAGGAATACATATATAGAAGTATACTTTAGTTTGAATCGTGGGGTCTGAGTTCTGCGCCGGATGTCTATAGAATAGAAATATATTTTAGGCACGGCAGCAATATACAAGTAGTGATGGATGCAACGCTAGAATTTCTACGGGTCTCGCTAGTTTAACTGAATCTACAAATCACTTGTATACAAAAAACGTACGATTTCGGCATAAAATAACCCAACGATGGTTGACATGCCGTAAAACTGAACAACAATACTAATGATTCTATATTGTGATATTCACATTTTATCTATCTTTGCTCTAACAATGAAGCTTGTCCCTATGCGACTTGAAAGAATCTCTTTCTCGGTTATATATATATATATATATATATATATATATATATATATATATATATAGTTTTTTTTTTATCTTTCTTGTTTTGCTTTTTTGTTTCCATTAATATCCCTGTTAGTGGTGTTTTTGTTAGGTTGAAATGCATACGCGTATTAAAAAAATGGCGATTCTACTCTGCAGAACAGGAGACATCATGCCGATGGGTGTTACTTTGGCTTCCTTCGCAATAAAATGACGGACAGTTTCACGTAAGACGCTGCGCAGTGCGTGTCTTCGTAAAACGATGTTCCTGGCTTGTCATCGCTATTCGTTTCAATTTTGTTTCTTCTTCTGTCGCTTTCTGCCCTCGAGCTAATCTTTTTATTGAACAAATGCGTCAGTTCTGGCATTCAGGCCCATAATCCCTTGACGAAGACAGCCGCAGACCGATTCGATACGAAGAGGAAATTGAAATAACCACACAAACACACACACCTGTATATAAAGGCAGCAAATCTTTCTTTAGACATGTCTCATTGTTTAAAACGGAGAAAGAACTCGTTCCTCTTTTTCGGGCACTGTTCGTGTTCTGTTACTGCAATGAGATTATTCGTGGGTTGCTAGAGATGATGATGATGATGATGATGATGATGATGATGATGATGATGATGACCCCCCACTCTATCATAAAGAACAATGTGTATTTACTTGTTTATAAATAAATATGTATCCGCCCCGCCACACAATTTTTTTTGCGAGACATAAACAGGAATATTTCTATCTTCAAGACCAAACCATTTCAACTTGTGAGGCGAGAAAGAAAATAGGAAGTCAGACAACCCCCGCCGCCTGAAATGAATAAATTTAAGTAACTTTTCATGTACTGTTACTGCATCTAGATTACTCATAGGGAGCTAGATAATAATAATAATAATAATAATAATAATAATAATAATAATAAAAGTAATGATAATAAAAATAATAATAATAATAATAAAAGTAATGATAATAATAATAATAAAAAAATTATAATAATAATAATAATAATAATACACATAATGATAATAATAAAAATAATAATAAAAATAATGATAATAGTAATAATAATACTAACAGTAATAATGATAACAGTAATAAGGATAATACTAATAATGGTAATAATAATAATGACATTATTATTATTATTATTATTATTATTATTATTATTATAATAATAATAATAATAATAAAAATAATAATAAAAATGATAATAGTTATAATAATAATACTAACAGTAAAAATAATAACAGTAATAGTGATAATAATAATTATAATAATAATAATAATAATAATAATAATAATAATAATAATAATAATAATAATAGTAATAATAATAATGATAATAATAATACTGGTAACCGTAATGATAATAATAACAGTAAAAATAATATAAATGATAACAGTAATAATAATAATCATAATCATAATAATAACAATAACAATAATGGTTATAATGGTAATAATTATAATAATTATAATAATTGTAATAGTAATAATAATAATAATAATAATAATAATAATAATAATAATAATAATAATAATTATTATTATTATTGAGTTGCTTAAAAGGAGTCTGCGAAATATTTACATTCGGGCGCGAACGGATACCCCACGATTTTATTATACCACCCTTGTTCCAACTGAAACACACTTACTTGACTACTCCGGTCAATGTACTTTCAGATTAAATCTGGTTAAGGGGATTACTCTCCAAAAACCCTTGTAGGAGTTCGTGACACATTTCAAATTCTAGTGACGTCATAAACTCCTTTTTTACCCCTTTACTTGAAACGAACTTCAACTAAATATAGACGGCATTTGGATCACTTTAGACTAGCAACAATTAGTTTAAGAGTGAATCGTGTACATATAACAATATATAAACATCCCTAAATTAATATATATATATATATATATATATATATATATATATATATATATATATATATATATATATATATAAGTATAAATTTTTATTTATACAAACATTATTGGTTACATATGTGCATACATGTTTCGGTTGCACTTTTCCCAGAAAGTCAACCTCATCAGACCAAGAATTTTCGAGAAATGGATCCATTATATATATAACAGTTAAATGATGTTAGACGCACTGCCATTATTATCTATAGTGAGGATTTTTTTTTATGATTTATATTATAAGAGATGAATAATAAACCATTTATCTTTTACTTCTCTGGGTCAAAGTTGTGTGTTTTTTAAGCATGTGTGTTTCTGACTTCTTATCTCTGCGAACATTTTCGTATGTTGCGATGAAGTACATTTTGGTCAGTTTCTCTGGTTGTAAGAGTGACCCTGAGATTTTATTACATACTCTGCCGTCTCTGTCTGCGTGTGTGTGGAGTGCATGCGCATTTAAGTAAGTGCGTATGTTTTGGTTTGTGTACGCAGGTGCGTCGCATGCATACATGTGTTTTTGTTTTTGGTTATACACCCCCCCCCTCCCCCCATATATATATATGTATATATATATGGGGAGAAGGGTTTATACTTATAAACAGCTCTACTTGTTATTGAGCACTTTTTATAAACACTTGAGTTTCAACGGATTTACATCTACAGAAACTAATACAATATATGTGCTATATATATATTTATATATATATATATATATATATATATATATATATATATATATATATATATATATGTATATATATATATATATATATATATATATATTATTATAATTATTATTATTACAGAAATCACATCAAATGTTGGGAACAATTCTTACAAATTCACAAAAAAATCGGTTTTTATTTGCATACAATTGTTTCGGCCTACCATCATTTTGTATATAATGTTCAAAATGTAAAAGCCATTTATTTTTCATAAAGATGTTATCATCAGTGCTCGTTAAAAAGAGGGTAATCCTCCAGACAGGAAAACACTGTATTACATTCCGCATTCATTCATTATGTTTTATATTTTATATTTTTTATATTATTGTTTTTATTTTGTTTTTATATTTTTTATATTTTGTTATTTTGGAAAAAACTGTATTACATTTCGCATTTATTCATTATTTTTTATATTTTGTTTTTATTTTTATATTATTTTATATTATTGTTTTTATTTTGTTTTTATATTTTGTTTTTATATTTTTTATATTTTGTTATTTTGGAAAAAAACTGTATTACATTCCGCATTCATTCATTATTTTTTATATTTTGTTTTTATATTTTGTCTTTATATTTTATATTATTTTATAGTATTGTTTTTATTTTTATATTATTTTATGTTATAGCTTTTATTTTGTTTTTATATTTTGTTTTTATATTTTTTATATTTTGTTTTTATATTTTTTATATTTTGTTTTTATATTTTTTATATTTTGTTTTTATATTTTATATTATTGTTTTTATTTTTGTATTATTTTATGTTATTGTTTTTATTTTGTTTATATATTTTGTTTTTATATTTTTATATTTTGTTTTTATATTTTTTATGATTTGTTTTTATATTTTATATTATTGTTTTTATTTTTGTATTATTTTATGTTATTGTTTTTATTTTGTTTTATATTTTGTTGTTATATTTTTTATGATTTGTTTTTATATTTTTTATATTTTGTTTCATTATATATTATTTCCGTTGTCCACTTTCTATCTTCACTTCTCCTTTCCTTTTGATCTCTCTCTCCCTTTCACTGTCTCTTTTCTCTCTTCTTATTACTTTTTTTTTTACTTCATACCTCCCCCTCACATTCCTTCCTTCTGTCTCTCTGTCTCTCTTTCTCTTTCTCTCTCATCCTCTCTCTTTCTCGCATCATCATCATCATCATCATCATCATCATCATCATCATCATCATCATCATCATCATCATCACTCAATCGCTTGTCTTTTGCCCCTTTCACTTTATATTTCCCCTCTAACTCTCCTTCTCTCTCTCTCTCTCTCTCTCTCTCTCTCTCTCTCTCTCTCTATTTCTATTTATTTTTCTTAATTCCGTACAGATTTTTCATTTTTCTCCCTTGTTTTAAAATTGACCTACGATTTTACACCTACGTGGTTTTCTTAAACTTCAATTTTTTTTTCGACATTTTCTTCTGTTTAAACTTCGATCATACCTTTGACACCGCACCCCCTCCTTCTCTTTCCCATTCTCTTCCAACATATCATCATCATTATATTCGTCTGCCCTTTCCCCACATCGGCAGGTGACCCCACAACAGATCACAGCTGAAATCCAACCAACTAAATAGCCTCTATTGTCTTGTCGCTTAAATAATAGATCGAGCATCACAAGGTGACTGTTTGCTTTTTTCCCATGAAAAAGATTGCAAAAAAAAAAATGGCGAAGATAAAATGGTGGCCAGCAAATAAAAGAGCCGTGGCTGATAGCGATCACGTCACTGAAAAGAACCGAACTTGCACGCACTCTTCCTTTTGAGAACGGCCATTATGAAAAAATTAATTTCTGTACAGATTTCATAAAAAGTACCAATTCTCCATCGCATCGAGTCGACGAGGCTCTAAAGTAAGCACGCAATAAATGTGATTGAATAACATATATGGTGACCTTTATTCATTCAGCACCAGCAGGGCTATCCGGCGTCGCCCGGGTTATGGATTACAAAATAGAAAAGTTTAAATGCGTGTGTAGCATCTTTCTTTTGAAGCTTCTCTTTCTACATCTTCACCCGATTGCCTCCCTCTCTCTCCCTACGACCTCCCTCTCTCTATCTTTCCCTACTTCTCTTTACAGCAACTGGTTCAATATTATAGAAATAATTTAAAAAATAAACAAAATGCAAGAAAAAAACTAATTACAGTATATATATATATATATATATATATATATATATATATAATTGTATAATGTTTATTTACACAAATGTTCATACGTGTTTCCTTATTCGAGGTCTAGCATCATCAGACCACTGACAGAAGATTCTTTAAAAACGAAAAAAATATTTGTATGATAAAATTCATACTAACATATAACCCTACTTGTTATTGTGCACTTATAAACACTGTAATTTGATAGAACTAAGCACTGTGAACAAAAGCCCTACAAACAGCAATATATATATATATATATATATATATATATATATATATATATATATATATATATATATATATATATATATATATATATATACATATTATTAAAAATAACCGACAATTTTTGTCTGGTTATTTTAGTGTTGATCCCTTTAATTTTCCGGATTAAAATCTTAATCTCGGAAGGAAATTGGCTGATGAAACTGCCATAGTGTACATGTTGGTCCAGAGTACTTTCTGACCCGTCTGGGTCCATCGTCAGTGGAATAATGACAAACAGGTAAAGACCTGGAGTGAGATTTATAATTAATTATGGCGGGAAAATTTAACTATGTTTATTAGGTATTATAAGCATTTAAGTATATTAGTACTAGTGTTAAAATTAATCTTGTTAATAGCAGGTTTTTTAGTTTTAATGAGTAAAGCTTCTAGTATGTGGAGTTTTTGTGTATTAGTATTATGTTCTAGGATTTTAGTAACACTAAAATAACCAGACAAAAATTGTCGGTTATTTTTAATACGTGTCTTAAAGAAAAAATGCTGCCTCGATACACACACACATATATATATATATATATATATATATATATATATATATATATATATATATATATATATATAAGAAGGATAATCTACCATGCCACAGGATATACTACTGAAAAAAATATATAGGGGAAACCGCATTAGATATAAAAAAAGATTCTATAATCATAAATGCACATTTAATTCAAAAAGCACACAGATGTAGTACACCATTATTCAATTAATATTGAGAATTAAAAGATAACTGGCCGTCTCTGATAGTTTAACGCAAACCTCTAAGGTTATCGAGGATAGGCAAATTTTAAAAGGATCTATGTAGATGCATGAGCGATCAAACCACAACTCTTAAAATTTAAAGATGTAAAAAAAATTACTAAATCGTAGAAGCGAAATAGCCCATAATTGTAGACTGAGAACAAACTTTTACATTGGGATAGCAATGTAATTAACTCAGCAAGTGACCTATCTCTGACTGTATGTGTCTCTCTCACTTTTACTCTCTCTCTCTCTCTCTCTCTCTCTCTCTCTCAGTGTATGCTGTTTGACGACCCCGCTCGTATTTGATCCACTTTCTATCATTCTTTATTTAATCTGTTTCCATATCCCTCTCATTGTTTATTAAAAGTCGAAAATAATAAAGAAAATAAAAATAAAGAATATCACCATGAGGATAAAAAGCAGAGAGAAAGAGCAAATTGGAATTGGCTAGCAGAAATATCTTATTATACTTGATTTAACTGGCTTTGCAAACTCACTTTTTCCTATCCAAACAATCTTACCGAGCTTAATGGGTTACTAAACGAGTCACGTTTTTCTTGTACTATCTGAAACGCTCGTGTGTAATGAAGGTAAGTATATCGCTAGTATGAGCAATATTTTGGAAGAGAATTATTTACGCGCGTATTTCTGCAAAGATTTTTCCCAGACAAATATTCGGAACGAGTATTAAATTTTAAGCCGATGATAACACTGCTTTTTCATCTTTCTTTAAACTTTTATCCGTCTAATATTTTTTTCTGTATTCGGTTTATCAGTCCATAAAATCAAATGATTCACCTGGTGAATACTCGACTTAAACTTCAGATCGAACAGGTGTAAGTGTTCATATATATATATATATATATATATATATATATATATATATATATATATATATATATATATATATATATATATATATATATATATGCATCGGCTTATACCTTCAATTCCCTCGAGCTTTCATGTAATCGGTACTTTCTATGTTTTTATTTGTTTATATCTACTTTTGTTTGACATCATGAAGAATTTACAAAATAAAAAAATAGGAAAATATTAGCTACTTTCTTTTATAGTAATCTGAAAGGTAATGCGTCGTTTACTCAAACATAAAAACACAGCTATCTACCTATATATATATAATTATATACATATATATATAATTATATACATATATATATATATATATATATATATATATATATATATATATATATATATATATATATATAATTGTGTTACAGAAGATCAGAACCTATCAAACATGATACTATTGGTTTCGAGCTGTTTCAGTTGAGTGATGATGATGATGATTATTATGAAAGGAAGAGAGAGAGAGAGAGAAACAAGAGAGAGAGACAGAAAGAGAGAGAGAGAACAAGTAATAGAGACATAAAAAAGAGCAATATAAGGAGAGAATGTTTGAAATGACAGCCAAAGAGAGAGAGAGAGAGAGAGACAGAGAGACAGACAGATAAAGGGAGAGAGAAGATACGAAGTGAAAGAGACGAAGGATAGTGGATTGAGTGATGATGATGATGAGAGAGAGAGAGACAGACAGACAGACAGATAAAGGGAGAGGGAAGATACGAAGTGAAAGAGACGAAGGATAGTGGATTGAGTGATGATGATGATGAGAGAGAGAGAGAGAGACAGACATACAGATAAAGGGAGAGGGAAGATATAAAGTGAAAGAGACGAAGAATAGTGGATTGAGTGATGATGATGATGATGAGAGAGAGAGAGAGAGACAGACAGACAGATAAAGGGAGAGGGAAGATACGAAGTGAAAGAGACGAAGGATAGTGGATTGAGTGATGATGATGATGATGATGAGAGAGAGAGAGACAGACAGACAGACAGACAGATAAAGGGAGAGGGAAGATATAAAGTGAAAGAGACGAAGGATAGTGGATTGAGTGATGATGATGATGATGATGATGATGAGAGAGAGATAAAGGGAGAGGGAAGATACAATGTGAAAGAGACGAAGGATAGTGGATTGAGTGATGATGATGATGATGAGAGAGAGAGAGATAAAGGGAGAGGGAAGATACAAAATGAAAGAGACTAAGGATAGTGGATTGAGTGATGATGATGATGAGAGAGAGAGAGAGAGACAGACAGACAGACAGATAAAGGGAAAGGGAAGATATAAAGTGAAAGAGACGAAGGATAGTGGATTGAGTGATGATGATGATGATGAT
>OY744535.1:15587615-15595115 GCA_963556195.1 Sepiola atlantica
TAGAGAAAAAAATTAAAAAAAACAAAAGTTAACAAAAAATATGAAATTTTATACTATAATTTTATATAATAATAAATTTAAATGAGAACATTTGAAAACCTGAAAATGTTATGAAATGATAAAATCATTTTTATTTACTTTTTTGTCGTTGTTGTTAAAGTCCGAATTTTCGCCAAATAACATGGATGTATCAAGGAGAGAATAGTCCGATGTAGTTTTCTTTTCTTTGTCTTCATAATGTTATTATTAAGAGGGCGAGCCCTCCGAAGAGAAAAAACGTCTTGTATCGGTGCTTTTTTAAATCCGTGTGTGTAATCGCTCGGTTTTCAGAAATTTGTTGTTGTTAATAACGTTTCAACTCTTTTAAAAATAGTTTTAATATATTTTAAACAAATGTATTTATGAATGGCAAATAAGGCTATAAATTTATTTTTTGTGAGAGAACTGTCGCAAGGCATCAAGTCGGTTGAAAATTTACAAACAGATTTTTCGCGCCTTTTTTTCGGCAAAGTTATCAATGACTATCAAAATTCACTTCCTCGACAAGTTCCCTCTCTATTGAGAGGATTGCCAAGTCTGTAAGTCTTGTCTGGCTCATTGCTGATCTAAGGTAGTTTTTTATGAGCTTCAGTTTTGAGAAAGAGCGCTCACAGCTAGCAACGCTAATAGCTCTGGTGAGGAAAATTCTCAGCTGATTTGGGCTGATATCACAGTGTAGTATCTGTTCTAATGATACACTTCTCCTTTTCTGTCGTCGGTCAGTATGGGGAATTCGTTCATGACTGAGAATTTTTATTTTTGTTCCTATCCAGAGTGCCCCTTTTTGTGGAGCTGGATTTTCCCCACATTAAAAACCGGCCTTGTGTCTAACTCTGCCCTCGTGGAGAGGCAAGTAAATGGGAACAATCGGCAGTCGTTGCCAAACCGACCTCAGCTCTAATTGTACACAAGATCTAATTTTAAACAAGACCATTGCTATATTCGCTTACGGCCGTTTGCCATTTTCGGCTCTCATTATGCTCAACATTATGGAAGCATTATAATAAATACGTATTTATTTTATAACTATATATGTGCATATATACATATATATATGTGCATATACACATATATTTATACATACATATATACATACATACGTACATATATACATATATACACACACATACACATATATAAATACGCATATATACATACATATATATGTATATATATATATATATATATATATATATATATATATATATATATGGCTGGTTTTAATTCTTGAACAAAATTTCCATTAATTGAGAATAAATTGCTTTAGTTCATTTCAATCACTAAGTTTAAAAAATGCAAGCATTAATTATTTCTGGAGATATACTCAGTGACCGGCTGACCTAACAGGATAGGGCCAAGCCTAGGCTTCGGCCAAGCACCAAAAAAACAAAATGACCTCAGAAAGATTTCATACTTAAAGGGGAACTTTCATATAAATTTTTATCGAATAGGTGCGAAAAGAAAGTTTGATATTTGGGTGTATATACACCGACATCAAAGAGGAAATAACATTAGATGCGAAAGTTTTAATTCATTAATTTTATTACTGTCCAAACGTTTGTTTTTGTAGCATACTTTTTATAACTCCTTGTAAACTTTACAATTGCTAGCTGGGGGATCGGACAAAATCACCCCGGGCAACCCCCACCATCTACTTAAAACAAAAGGAAAACAGATAAAATCTCAAATGAATAAAAAATATTAAAAATCAGTTTTCATATTTTAATTTTAATTTAATTGAATTTAGGAAAATTAGATACCGTAGAACTAATTTTCGCAAGGTATGAAAATTAAGAATAATGTTAACTTAATAATAATGGACCAGTTTTCCTACCTAGCAAAAAATTTTCCATGGACGAATTATCCATGGGCGAATTATCCATGGACGAATTTTCCGGGCACCCAAATGCCGGGGGGGGGGCGGCAAATTTTACTACCGCCCCGGGCGGCAAAAGGTCTAGCTACGCCACTGAGTACACGTATTGTATTATTTTCTGTAGATGTAAATCCGTTGAAACTCAAATATTTAAAAAAAAGTGCTCAATAACAAGTAGAGCTGTTCTTAAGTATAATTTTTTATTTATACAAACATTATTGATTACATATGTGCATACATGTTTCGGTTGTACTCTTCACTAAGAGTGAACCTTCCCGTCTTCTTTGGTATGAAGAGGTTAACTTTCTGTGAAGAGTACAACCGAAACATGTATGCACATATGTAACCAATAATGTTTCTATAAATAAAAATGAATTTATATATATATATAAATATATTATTTATATATATATATAAATATATTATTTATATATATATATATATAAATATATTATTTATATATATATATATATATATATTATTTATATATATATATATATAGATATATTATTTATATATATATATATATATATTATTTATATATATATATATATATATAAATATATATATATATATATTATTTATATATATATATATATAAATATATTATTTATATATATATATATATAAATATATTATTTATATATATATATATATAAATATATTATTTATATATATATATATATATATATATTATTTATATATATATATATATATATATATTATTTATATATATATATATATATATATATTATTTATATATATATATATTATTTATATATTATTTATATATATATATATTATTTATAAATATATTATTTATATATATATATATATATATATATATTATTTATATATATATATATATATATAAATATATTATTTATATATATATATATATATAAATATATTATTTATATATATATATATATATATAAATATATTATTTATATATATATATATATATATATATATATATATATTATTTATATATATATATATATATAAATATATTATTTATATATATATATATATATATATATATATATATATATATATATATATATATATGTGTGTGTGTGTGTGTGTATCTTGGCAGCATCTTTTCTCTTATACAAGTATCATTAAAAATAACGGACATCTTGTGTCTATGATCCTTTCCGTTTTTCTGATTAGGTTTTTAGTTTCAGACGGAAACTGGCTGATAAAATTACTCCACTGACGATGGACCTGGAAGGGTCCGAAAGCGCTTTGGGAAGCTTTGGCAATTTTATCAGCCAGTTTCCGTCTGAAACTAAGAACCTAATCAGAAAAACGGAAAGGATCATAGAAAAAAATATCCAGACACAAGATGTCCGTTATTTTTAATGATATATATATATATATATATATATATATATATATATATATATATATATATATTATTTATAAATAAATATAATTTATAAAATCAAACCACATGAACTAGTTTTTCATGCCAAACCTGCTATTGTCAGTATTGGAAAAGAGAATCCCTCGCCGGTCACAGAGTTCGAACCCCGATGTGAAAGTCATGTTTGACTTAGTAGCCGAGGTGCATACCACAGCTCCAACGTGCATTGTCTAGAGTCAACCTCTTCAGATCAAAGAAGACAGAGAAGTGAACTATATATATATATATATATATATATATATATATATATATATAGTAGAAAATGGTAGTTTGCTTGAAGCATTGCTGGGTATAGCAGTAGTAAGTTTTTGAAAGGCTGTGGGCAATGCAAATTCCGGGTAAGATGCAAGTTGTAAGAAACAAAAACAATAAATCGATCGAATACGAAATATGATTTACTATTTATTTTTCCTAAAGTCTTACATAACAGCAAGAGTGTTTTTAGCTGTTTGTGTGATGTCCGGGTGATTAAAAATCATATTTAATATTTCGGGAAAAGAGACTTCCCTTTGTCAAAAATAATTAAACCAGAAGAAAAAATTTACTCCCACTGTAATTATTTTTGACAAAGGGAAGTCTTTTTTCCCGAAATATTAAATATGATTTTTAATCACCCGGGCATCACACAAACAGCTAAAAACACTGTTATGTAAGACTTTAGGAAAAATAAATAGTAAATCATATTTCGTATTCGATCGATTAATGTTTTTGTTTCTTAAAACTTGCATCTTACCCGGAATTTGCATTGCCCACGGCCTTTCAAAAACTTACTACTGATATATATATATATATATATATATATATATATATATATATATATATATATATAAATATATATATATATATATATATATATATATATATTTGACTGTATGTATGTTATTTAAACGTTTGTCACATTCGACAAATATCTGGTCTCAATCGTGTGACTATATAACAGTTGCATAGTTGTGATGTTGGATGGAGGATATCATGGCGGTTACAGCGTCAGTCATCCAGCCACGGATGATATTTTTTAATGGCCGTTCTCTGAACCTGCTGTTCATTACCTGCAACAGAGGCGAACGCAAATGCGTTTTTGGCTTTCGACCATCGTCAATAATTGGGCAGAAGCGCGAATGACGCCAAATAATAATAATAGAAAAGGATACATTCGCTGAATATTTGAATAATAAGGAAGGACGAATCTTAGTGTGCATCGAATATCGAAACTATGTATGACAAAGGTGAACGGATCGAAGCGAATGGGAATTCTGAAGATTATTAATGGAATGAAAAAACGCACAGAGAATAAAATTAAAAGTATAAATAAAATGGATAGTTATTTAATTCGATGGATGCATGGCCTGATAATCACAATCCTCATGGAAACTCTACTCTGATGTTTATATATATAACTGCACTGGAGAGCTGTGATACAGCGAAACACTGTCTATGCATGACTAGAGTAGACCCCCCCTCTTTCTCGAGTTTAGCACAGTGGTAAGTGATGTCGCCACCTACTATTAGTGACAATGCAAATTTATTTGTAAACAAATGGAGCACTCTTCAGTAGTGGTCATTGTTTATATAAACATTGAGATTTTATTTGCTAAAAACACTCGCCCCGTAGGCGCGTGATTATCAACTCGATAGTCGTAGGTTCGTTCCCAGTTTGGCAAGGGTGCCAGTCTAGCTGGGATGATGTGATACAGCGAAACGGTCTATTTGTGGATAGTCTAGCCGCACTGAAGAGCTGTAATACAGCGAATAACAGTCTGTATGTGGATGACTATATATATATATATATATATATGATAAATGAAAAAGGAAAAATCAAGAGATATTTTTTATACATTCATCAACGTTTCGTCTTTATTGTAAGACTTCCTCAGCATGATAATTTTAAGAAAAATGTCATGCAAGTACATCGAAATATTGGGTTGACATGATGGGTTAATAAGGAAAAGTGGTAGCCTCTTGGTTTTTCCTTTTTCATTTTCCCATTACGTCGGATTACTCACATCCTTCCTTTCTCATATATATATATATATATATATATATATATATATATATATATATATATATATATGAGAAAGGAAGGATGTGAGTAATCCTTCCTTTCTCATATATATATATATATATATATATATATTTATATATGAGAAAGGAAGGATGTGTGTAATCCGACGTCCACGGCTACTACTTTTTCTCATCGACCCATCATGTCAACCCAATATTTCGATGTACTTGCATGACATTTTTCTTAAAATTATCATCCCGAGGAAGTCTTACAAATAAAGACGAAAAGTTGATGAGTATATATAAAAACAATCTCTTGGTTTTTCCTTTTTCATTTTCCATATATATATATATATATATATATATATATATATATATATATATATATCTCAATCCAAAAGCGATAAGATGTAACACAAGGTCGGAAAGTTGGATTGAAAAGAGGATGATCACTCTGGTCTACAAAAAAATGTCTGGGCAGCCCCGTCGGCATTCCCCGATAAGGGCGCCCAGGATATTAGCAATAAACAAACCCCTTCTCAAAATGTGAGAAGGCAAAGCCTGGGAGCGTGGACTTACTAGAACTGCAGAGCACACACCCTAAGAACGGCGGAATAAAAACTCTAAGGCCAAGAGAGTACCGGTCTAAGGGTGTAGCATCCATCGGAACAGATACTACACTTTGATCTCAGCCAAACTATATATATTAGTGTACACCCTCCATGAAAAAAAATTACGGAAAAAATTCATGCTCCGTTAGTAATCGCACTAATATGTATATAAAAATTATAGAATTACGCCCGTAATTTAATTTTTACTATATACATTTTTCTTATCATTTCTGATGACCTAAAAAAAACAAAACACATACATTTGTTTTTTATTTGGAGTTGTGGATTTTTTTTACTCCATTTCAAACAGCGGGGATTGTCTGACTTGTTGTTTGAATTCTCGCTTCAGAACACCACTTGAAATGGTTTCGTGTGGAAGCTAGAAAAAGACACCTGTTTTTACTAGCTAACCTTTGTGTGACAGGACGGATATATTATATTTATTTATATAAAAATATATAAATATACATCAGTCATTTGTAGAATTTGGTATATTTGGACTACTGTTCTCATCTTGGGTGTTTTTATCACAATGTTTCTTCGTATATCGGCTGAAACGTTGTGATAAAAACACCCAAGATGAGAACAATAGTCCGAATATACCAACTAATTCAAATTATCAAGCATCATGTAAAAAATTCTGAAACATAACATCAGTCATTATTATAAAGTTGAAGATATATATTTCAAATGTTTACTTACAGGATCCATATCGGACAGAATGTATAGGTATTAGTAGGAATAAAGGAAATAAGCCAAGACAGACTACATCGATCGAAAAGGTGTATGCTAATTTCATTATTTCGTTTAATTCAGGAAACTTTGTCAAGAAAAAGCATATTTTTATACAGAGTCGAGCATATATACATAAAACTGAAAAAGTGGTGAGGACGGCATGAAGGCGGGGTAGGTGAAGTAAGGGGTAGTTTTAGGTAGGCTGAACGTTGGGTGTGTATGTATAAATGATCGGTTAGTGGCAGTGTTTTGGTAGTGAGTAGAAAAATGTGTGTATGAGGGAAATGAAATCACCATCTAGCTGTGTTAATTCCTTTGGTCATATGTAGTTTGCCTTTTGTTTCTCCCGTTATTCATATTTGTCTCTCTCTTATATATATATATATATATATATATATATACATATATACATATATATATATACATATATATATATATATATACATATAAACCTGCTATTAACAAGATTAATTTTAACACTAGCACTAATATACTTAAATGCTTATAATACCTAACAAACATAGTTAAATTTTCCCGCCATAATTAATTATAAATCTCACTCCAGGTCTTTACCTGTTTGTCATTATTCCACTGACGATGGACCCAGACGGGTCAGAAAGTACTCTGGACCAACATTTACACTATGGCAGTTTCATCAGCCAATTTCCCTCCGAGATTAAGATTTTAATCCGGAAAATTGAAGGGATCAACACTAAAATAGCCAGACAAAAATTGTCGGTTATTTTTAATAATACGTGTCTTAAAGAAAAAATGCTGCCTCGATACACATATATACATATATATAT
>OY744535.1:15597615-15627615 GCA_963556195.1 Sepiola atlantica
TAGATAGTGATGAGAGAAGGATTACAGTACGTTTGATGCATTTGCGGCGTCGGATTGCTGTGATGACAATAGCACTCAAACGATGCAATATAACTCGCCACTGCATAACAAACTCTGATTCCGATAGAAAGAACAACAATGAATCTGATCGGTGAGTTAGCTAGACTTAAACACTACGTGTATATATCAAAAGCAACCGGTAACACGAATTCCATACATTTTAGCCTGATGATTCCCTACAGGGATGAAACGTGGAAGCCTCTGTGTAGGTTAATTGCCATATATATATATACATATATATATATATTCCATAACTTTCTCTCTCTCTCTTCGTATATATATATATATATATATATATATATATATATATATATATAAAGAACAGGAGAATAAATATATAATGTATACCTTTAAAGTAGAACTTATAATGAAAAATCGATGTTCGATATACAATTATATAAAGAAGTAAAAGATGAGAAAAAAGATTGTATGACATACAATATATCTATTAAGTCATCAGCTTTTCAAGACAAGGGGTTTCAAATGAAATACATTTTATTATTCCTCTTTAAGCCATGGCTTTTCAAAAAATATTTGAAAATCTATGGCTTTCACACTTTAATTTCATGCGATCTTAAGTTCTTAAGTTGTTCTTTTTATTTTTCTCATTTTTACTTATGATTTGAGCACTGCAAAAGTATCCGCTATACACGATGAAAATTTTTTAATTTTACATCTAACAGAATACGTAACTTCACAGTGTATTCAATACAAATTTGACACCTTTTAGAAAGGAAAGAGTCAAACGCCATATATTGGAAGCGTCGTAACTTTCGCTTCCCTTATATTGTCCTTTAGTCCTTATATTCCATGGACGATGTTTCTGACAATGGGGATAGAATTTCTTTTTTTCTTAGTCGAAATCTATCACTTATCGTTGGCTGGTTTTTGACCTTGAAGTAGTATTTTCTTTTTTTATTATTAGCTCCTTACATCAAGTGGCTTAATGCCTTGTCTGGAGCGATTTCCATTCAAAATAAAATTGATGTACATTACAAGTTATGAGTGAATCTTATAGAAGTATTTTTGCTTCTTTTTCCAGCTCATTCATGTTATTGCGATTGATACGGTTCGTTTCTTTCTCAATTGGGCTTCACACATACTCGTACATGAGATTGCAATGAGCGATTTCAGAGACCAGATGTTGGGACCGGTGAATTCGTGGAAGTTCTCAAACAGCCACTGCGTTGTGTTTCCGGTATAAGATACAGAAAAGTCCGCATGGCGTTGCCTGAGTTTTACCTATTTCTAATATAAAAATATTGAAGCTATTAACTGGTCAGCATTTTTTCACACAAATTAGAACATTTAAAAAAAATCTCCGAATAATATCGGCAGAGGTCGGATATTTTCGGCGAGATGTCCGCTGTTATATATCGACAATGAAGAAATAAAATGTGAAAAATATCTAAACATCATTGAAAAAGGCTTCTAAAGAATTTCATATCTATATATATGCTCATATGTATATATATATGCTTATATGTGTATATATGCTTATATGTATATACATATATGCTTATATATATATGCTTACATATATAATGTTTATATATATATATGCTTACATATATAATGTTTATATATATATATATGCTTACATATATAATGTTTATATATATAATGTTTATATATATATGCATATATATATATATATATATATATATATATATATATATATATATATATATGCTTATATATATATGCTTATATATATATATGCTTATATATATATGCTTATATATATATATATATGCTTATATATATATGCTTATATATATATATGCTTATATATATATGCTTATATATAATGTTTATATGTATATGTTTATATATATATGGTTATATATATGTGCTTTTGTATCACATAGTTTTTTGTGAGAATTTGCATTTCTAAAACTAATCACGCGATTATATTGCACATAGAATTTGAGTTTTCCTTCATACTCCCGTTTAATTCGAAACGGCGCAATGAGTTCATACCTCCGGCCCTCCATCCACCCCAGGTCGCGAACGTTCGTTTTGGACACAGTGACCCAGACAATGTCTTTCAAGGCTAAAGATAATAAACTGATATCCAACCAACCCATCCTCCCCATAAAATTTCCCTTAACTGCTGCTGATAATACACAGCCTATTTTGCCTGTCTCAAATTTTTTGATTTATTTCCATTCACAGTCTGGCCTGATGCTTGCCGCCCTCGAGCAGATGAAATTTGATCATTGTATGATTATGTTTTCTGCATTTTTCTTCATCCTTAGGACGTCACACAATAAAGACGAAACGTTGATGAATACATATATAATATAGTTTTCGTCCTTTATTTTTCATTTTCCATTATATATATATATATATATATATATATATATATATATATATATATATATATATAATATTTTACAATGCGTGGGTAAGACATTTTGATTTGTTCTTTCTTCCTACGTATGAATCGATTCATTGTGACCTATAAATCTGCAAGCCGCCATCTTTTCTGACATTGTTTCATAGTTATCGATCGAATGGAGATATCGCATTTTAAACAAAATACTAATAATTTGGTTTACAAGTCGTAAACTGGACACGCTCATAGATTTGCATCAATGTTATATTATCGAACATTGAACAAAAAAAAAACAAGGAAAGAAACGAAAACAAAGCAAATGTGATTTTTCTAAGTGAATATTTTTCATAAATGAAATTATAGATTTTTTCATCGAATTTTATTCGGTTTTTATTGATTTTGTCCTTTGATGTCCATTGTTTGCATAAAGATAATCAGACAACAACTTTTGACAATGGCAGATTTGACCGAACCAACTGAACAGTTACGGACTGAAAGGACAGTGTGCATACAAGCCGGTATGTTTGAAAATGTTGGTATCGGAAAATTGCCAGAATTGTGTATGGTGCGTTTGCACGGATTAATTAAAAAGCGGTGAAATGTTTAAAAATAACTTGAACTTAAAGGAAACTCCAGTACCCAGCCTTGAGCCTCACTTACTGCGGGGTTGGTTGCAACTTTCTTGCTGCGTTCTTGGTACCTGGTGCCACATTCACTGTAAACGTCGGAGTTTCACATGTTGGGGAAGGGGACATTTTGTATTCAGCACGTCCTCTTCCGGAAGATATGCGCACGGGGTAACTGTCGTGCCTCTACACCGCCTGCTTGCCCAGAGGCGGTCTTTTCGAATCAGTCAACATGGGAGTCGGACGTTGGTTCCGCTTGTGATGGACGTTGACTCTGGGGCAAGTAGCTTGGCAAAAATAGAGGTAAGCAACGCATAGTTCTTTAAACCTATTTGAATTTTTACTCCTTTATAATTTGCTTTGTTTTGTCTTAGCACATGTTTGTAAGACTTCTTTATGTTCATGTATTTCCAGTTTTACGGTGAAAAGATGTTATAGTCCAGCGTTGGCCATGTGCGCGTAAATAAATACATATTCATCAGTATAATTCGTGTCCGAGATTTTTGATCCAGTTTGCTTGCTGTTACATTCACCCTGTTCGGGGTGAGTCGGTTTCTTCCGTTAGATGTCGCCGTTCTCTCATATACAGCGCCCGTTATTCCCAAATTGTTACTCATCTGTTATTGACCAGGTTGAACGTCGCTTAACTTCGGTGATCTAATGAGAACCAATGTATTCACGAGATTATTCCTTCGGACGTGAATTGCTTTATTGCAGGTAGCCCGAGGCGCTTTTACCAGGGAATGCTGACGGATCTGATCCAGAAGGTTTTTATAACGTTTCAGAATGATCCCCATCGGAGTAGCTGAATAAACGACGTTTAAAAACCGATCTTGTGTCAAATCTCGTCTTTTTTTTGCGCGGGGGGGGGGGGGGGTTGATACTTGCTAACAACCGAGTCTAACGCGTCACTCTGTTTATAATTGTTATCTTACCTGATACATAGCACAGTGTGATTTATCTCTTATACCGCCAATCTGAGCTATTGCTATTTCTCATTATTACTTTGTTTTTCTTCTTTTTTGATTGGTCACCGCTTATCAAGGCCCGAGGGCCACGCGAGGAAAATGGATTAAAATGATGTATGTTTGGACGGTGGTCTCCGTCACTAAAGTGAGTGGAATGAACAGAGAGTTATTTACGATGTGTTTAAAAGTCCGAATATTATATATATATATATATATATATATATATATATATATATATATATATATATATATATATATATATATATATACTTTCTTTTCTGACGTTTCGGGATTCGATCTTTGGAATTTTGAAGAGTTGCACGTACGAAATATTCAATGCATATATATTTATATGTTGGTTGTTTATGCGTGTACGAAACGGACTATAAAGTTAAATGGACGGTTTGAAAAATAAATAAATTATACTCGTGTGAATTTAACATCCGATTTGAAAGTTTGACTGATTATCAAATATATACATATATATATATATATATATATATATATATATATATATATATATATATATATATATATATATATATATGTGTGTGTGTGTGTATGTGTGTGTGTGTGTGTGTGTGTATTAAGGCAGCATTTTCTCATTTGTGCAAAAATTGTAAAAATTTACAGAATTCATCTGTTTAATAGTACCTTTTTCTATTTTTTCAATTTTTCTGATGGTCTTTTTTATATTAAAATAAATAAAAAAATGTTCCATAGGTTTTACAGGTTTCACGAACGTTTTCAATTCTTCGTCGAATAATCTTCAGATGTCAAAAGCAAATAAACAAAAAAAACTGGAGAAAGAAAAGAATGTTAAAAAGACGGTAGAGAAACGCGCAGAGAACGTTTTCCGCATTGTTCCAGGAAGTGTTGGCGATTTTAAATTCAGCCAAGCCGGAGTTCATCACAGAACAAAATCGCATTACGTTAAGCATTTGAAAATATTACCACTGGTTTCATATGTGATGCTATTAATTTTAGATTGTTGTGTTTTTATGTAGATAGATTCGAGTATTTTTAATTTTTTTTTAATTGGTTTCGGAATGTATAATTTTAGTGTTATTACCTAAAATTTGTCTTATCAAATATATATATATATATATATAATTGTAAGCATATATATATATATATATATATATATATATATATATAATAGTAAGCATATATATATATATATATATATAATTGTAAACATACATATATGTGTGTATATATATATATGTAATTGTAAACATACATATATATATATATATATACATAACTGTAAACATACATATATGTGTGTATATATATGTAATTGTAAACATACATATATATATATACATGGATATATATATATATATAATTGTAAGCATACATATATATACATGACTATATATATATACATGAATATATATATATATAATTGTAAGCATACATATATATACATGACTATATATATACATGAATATATATATATATAATTGTAAGCATACATATATATACATGACTATATATATACATGAATATATATATATATATATATATATATATATATATATAATTGTAAGCATACATATATATACATGAATATATATATACATGAATATATATATATATATATAATTGTAAGCATACATATATATACATGAATATATATATATATATGTATATATATATGTATATATATATATATATATATATATATATATATATATATATATATATATATATATATACATATGTGTATGATTGTCAACAGATTTCTTGTTAAATAAAATGGCGGGATAAATTTCAGAGGAAACATTATTCATCAATATAATTAAAAAGAAGTACAATTACTACAATTTTATTAACGTTCTATGAGGAAAAGTCAACATTTAAAATTAAAAACGAAGAAAATCTGATGATTAATGAGTGGAAAAATATTTAAAAATCAATCAAGCAGATCATTTGGTTCGATCTGCAATCAATAAAAATTAAACTGGATTACTTATTTTTAGCATTATATGAAAACTATTTGAATTAATGCATAAACTATTTTCCATAGATAACAAAAATATTTTCAATTATTAAAAATTAATAAATATAAAACTTATATTCCTTAGATCATCTCCCTTTACTACCTAACTATCTAACATTGTGAGCAGCCATTTTGATTGCAGATTTACACGGATTTTCGTTTCTGAAACGCAAGTCAAACATATTTTAAGATGAATAATTTTATTCCATGCTAATTCATTTATCCTAGTAATGGATGGAATATTATTATCACATCTAGATGTTTAAAATTAGTTTTAAAATTCTACATGTCGGTACAGTCGGGGAAACAGTGAGCAGGGAGGGAGTTCCAAAGGCTAGCAGCTCGAGAAAAGAAGCTATTGGAGTAGAAGGCTCTCTGGCATCCACAGTGAATGAATGGGACATAGCTGATTATCGGCTTCGTCGAGTGTATATACGTCGAGAGGGCACCAATACAGCAAGTTCATCGGAGTATATTCTATACAAGTACTTGTAAAACAAGCACAAGGATGCAACATTGTGGGGATGCGACAGGGGCTGGAGCTTGGTGGACCTATTAGATTATAAACTCTTTTTTGGACTTTGTTTAAGAAGGAGAGACTAGTGGATGATGCACTAGCAGAGATGTGGCAACAATACTCCATGCATCGGCGGATGGTGGCTTTGTAGATATATAGGATACTGTAAAGTGTGATAAGTCTTCTAGCACGGTAGAGGGACCCCACTTACTTTGCAGCAACCTTGGCAATGTCTTCTATGTATTTGTACCAATTCATATTACATCTGGATATTAGGCCGAGGAGTTTGCACGTTGGACACTCAGCGATGATGTATTTGCCACGGCATTTGGTCGTTGAATAGGTTTCTTGTAGTTATTGAAGGAAAGTAAGCTTTGTCTTAGCAGCATTACATTAGTTTTTTTGTCATGGCGTCTGCTTTTTATCTTAGGAATTTATTATTATTTTCTAATTTCTAAATGAAGTTGAGATATTTGTTTAAAGAATTCTGACTGAAATACAGAAAGACATACACACACATTCACAGATATGATATTATAATTAGATATATTACCGGAAAAAAAAAACGTTTATTTTAAAATTTATTATTTAATATTAAATAAGTACTTAGGGGTTTCCCCAATGTAATTCTTACGTTTACTAAAATTCTCGTCGACGGACAGACATCCAGACATCCAGACTGACAGACATGCAGAGGAAGTCTTCGTTATATCATAAGTGGTAGATTAACGTTAAGAAAAATGAATTCTGAAGAATCGCTACCCGATGTGTCTATTCCCGCGTAGAACAGAACCCACGATCCGCCTAAGCGAGTCTCCATCTTTTAGTTCTTAATTTCCTCATTGCATGAGATTAATCATCATCATCATCATCATCATCATCATCATCACCATCATCATCATACGAAGCCTCAGAGTTTGAAAACGGTATGAAACCATACAGTAAAATGTTTTCTCCACTTCAGAAGCAAGAGGAAAGCTCTACTAAGAGGAAATAACCATGACAACATAGAACAAAACATCGGTGCTCTTTGCTAAAACATCCCATGGTTTTATTAGTGCGTATTTCAATGTGTGTAAAGATGAAGAAGATCTATAATTGAACTATGACCAACTTATAATAAAAGGCAGGAAATATTAAAAACATATACACAAAAAAACTATAACGAGAACTGAGCATATTTCAACTAAAATGAATGTTGAAATAATAAAAATAAAACACGTAAAACTTTGAACTCTCGTAGCACGAGAACAGAACACTGCGAGATCTCAAGTGTAATTACGACTATCTAATGAACATATTGTCCAAATACATTAAAAGAGTTCGTCTATTTTCACGTAGAAAACTACCAACGTCCTTTTATAAAAGACTGGGAGTCCATTTATTTTGGTATGCGTCCAGAAATATCGAGGGGGGGGAAAGAATGACATGAATAAAATAAAAAGATAATATAAATAGAATGCGATGAATTTGGAAGAAGTTGAAAAAAAAAGTCAAATTTATTGTAGAAATTGTTGGCTACTTCCCCATTGTTCCAATGATAAAATAAAGTAAAATAAAGTGAATTTTAAATTTTGCCTGTTTGAGAGATACAAAGAAGAAGAGAAACTGCTTATAAAATGGACGACTCTTTCCGACTTGCGTGAAAAAATACGGCATATCAACCCTCTGTGAAATATATGCTTCTCATTTGGTAAAAGGAAACAAAGTTAGTTCTCTAGTTTTCTCATAATTTTCATATTTGTGAATTTTTTCGTCCCAATAAAACCAAAACTGTGGCGGGTAAAATATACGTGTTGTTCTAAATATAGTTATATAAAGGGTGATTTGATAGTAACTCTACCCCCCCCCCCCTATACTTGTAAGTTATACTTGTAAGTTATACTTGTAAGTTATACTTGTAAGGCGATTGATATTAAACAACCCCTTCTCGGAGAAAATGTAAAGCCTGGGAGAGTATTGATTTACTCCTCTCCAGGAGTTAGGCACAAGGCCAGTTTTTATCTTACTCCCACAAGGTAAGATGTGACCCAAGGTCGGGTCGGGAAAGTGGGACTTGAAAAGCCAGCGCCCGAGAAGGTGAACACTCTGGCCATTAAAAATTGCCTGGGCAGCCCCGTCGGCATTTCCCGGTAGGGGCGCCTCAGGCAGTAAGCAATAAACTTACTCCTCCCCCAAAGAGGGGAGGCAAAGCCTGGGAGGTTCCTAGAACTGCACAGGACAAACCCATAGACCGGTGGAATCAAGCCCCGAAGGCCAAGACGATACCAGTCTATGGGCTGCAGTATCCATCGGAACAGATACTTTTATTTACTCCTCTCCAGGAGTTAGGCACAAGGCCAGTTTTATCCTACTCCCACAAGTAAGATGTGACCCAAGGTCAGGTCGGAAAGTGGGGGTTGAAAAGCCAGCGCCCGAGAGGTGAGCACTCTGACCATCAAAAATTGCCTGGGCAGCCCCGTTGGCATTCCCCGTCAGGGGCGCCTCAAGCAGTAAGCAATTAACTTACTCCTCCCCAAAGAGGAGAGGCAAAGCCTGGGAGGGTGGACCTCCTAGAACTGCACAAGACAGACCCATAGACCGGCGTAACTCAAATCCCGAAGGACAAGACAATACCAGTCTATGGGGTGCAGTATCCATCGGAACAGATACTACACTTTGATCTTGGTCAAAAGGCCAAGTAGACCTCCTAGTATTGGACAGAAACAAAGCTAGTGTCGAACAGACCTACGAAAACGTCTGAGAAGTCCCGTCGGCATTCCCCGGTAGTGGCGTCTCAGGCGATTGACAATAAACAATCCACTTCTCATGGAGAAGGTATAGCCTGGAAGGATTGCCCTCTTTGTATTGAACAGAAACTTAACTCAGCCGAACAGCAACAAAGCTACTGTCGGACTGATTATATGATACGAAATTTTTACTGTAAAATACAAAGATTTCTAAAACCACACGATGAATCTTGATGCAAACTTCTTCATCAATCTTGATGCAAACTTCTTCATCAATCTTGATGCAAACTTCTTCATCAATCTTGATGCACACTTCTTCATCAATTGTGACAGAAGCCCTGATATGTTTCGAACATTTCGCTTAGAATGAGTCAACATTTTCGAAGCTATTAAATAAACGAGATTTTATTTTGTCTGTCACGCTTAGGATTCAAATAGCAGTTTTCCGATAATTTCCGATTGCATTTGAATACTATTCTGTTTACTCTGTCACGTCGGTCTGTCACGCTGAAATTTGAAATAAGATTGTCTTAAAGTTTAAAGTAATATTCACTTTATTCTGTCACGCTTAATCTAAGAATAACTTTTTCGTCCGCCTGTCACGCTGACGTTTGAAATACCATTCTCTGTATTCTGTCACGCTTTAGTTGGGAATAACTTTTTCGTCGGTCTGTCACGCTGACGTTCGAAATACCATTCTCTGTATTCTGTCACGCTTTAGTTGGGAATAACTTTTTCGTCGGTCTGTCACGCTGACGTTCGAAATACGATTTTCTGTATTCTGTCACGCTTTAGTTGGGAATAACTTTTTCGTCGGTCTGTCACGCTGACGTTCGAAATACGATTTTCTGTATTCTGTAACGCTTTAGTTGGGAATAACTTTTTCGTCGGTCTGTCACGCTGACGTTCGAAATACGATTTTCTGTATTCTGTAACGCTTTAGTTGGGAATAACTTTTTCGTCGGTCTGTCACGCTGACGTTCGAAAGGACATTCTCTGTATTCTGTAACCCTTAAGTATGGAAATACGTTTTCGGTAGTCCGTCACGCTGACGTTCGAAATACAATTCTCTGTATGCTGTCACGCTTAAGTCAGGAAATACGTTTTCGTTGGTCTGTCACACTGAAGTTCGAAATAACATTCTATTTATTCTGTTGGTAATAGCGTTTTAATAACAATTTCTTCGCTAAACACATTAATTGAATAGCCCATCTTCCGGAATCCTTTTTTTATTATTTTACTCTTTTGCTAGCAGACTTACCATATATATTATTCACAGTATTTGCTTCAATAGTGCTCAAGACATGTGTATGCTCTCCCTTATATTTCTCTCTTTTTTTCAATCTTTTTAGGATTCTAATCGTCCCTTTAAGAACAATTGTTTGGATTTGATTCACCGATAAATTCGGCAGATAGTTTAAAAAAAAAATTTTCTTGAGCTCCTATGATTACTGGAATGATGGAGATCTTCCTAAGATTCTAGTTTTTTTTTCATGCCTCACATAACTCCTTCGTATTATCTTCTTACTCCCAGCTCTGTTTAAGTCAGTATAATTAGATACACTAACTTCAACTAGGGTTGCTACTCTCCCCCTGCTTGTCCAATACACTATGTCAGGTTTCACAGCTCCGTTTTCTAAGTATGCACTTTTTTGTTTCATTTTACTTCAGTTGAAGTTCTCAGAAATCAAGGGGCCCCTACGTGGGGCTAACACCTGTTTACTATATGAGATACATAGATATTCGAATATTTTATTAAATTTCTTTTATCTCTCAAACGTTGAGTTATTAAAGAAGTTAAACACGTCAATTTTTCTTCTACCCAATTGACCAGTTGATTATGTTATAGTATATCTTTCTTTTGGTCTCTTAATTTTAACGGATTCTAGGTCAAGAATTCATCTGGTCTGGTGGACTCTCCAGTTAAGTGCTTTTACTTGGGGTAACATTATTTGGAGAAGATGCACACTCCCTTTATGGGCCAGTGTATAGCCGTGCCGAGGGGATCTTATTTGGGCTTCGAGTACTATGTTATTTGGAATATTTTGTCAGAGTTTACTTGTAGCCTGAAGTATCCTCATGTCAAGTGATACTAACAGCCCCTTGTCATCACCATGGCCGGTACTTGAATTGAGTATGCAGGTTTCCAGGGCTTAAATTGTGGGTTCTCATGTGAGAAAACAGTCCAATGCGCGATCCACATATTCTGTCACATTTCGGGCATGCGTTATTGTTTGGTAATTGTGCACGTGGTTGGTTTTCGCGGCGTACTATTCTTGCTGTTCTCAGGTCTTCGGCATGACGACGCCGTTCATCCTCAAACCTATCCACACCACCTCCCACTTCATTCCTCCACTCTGTTCTTTCGAGTGCTCTCGCTTCCCATGTTGTGGGATCAATCCCGCATCTCCTCATGTCCTCCTTCAAACAGTCCCTGTACCGTTTCTTCTGTCCTCCAACCTTCCTAGCTCCCACATTTAGCTCAGAGTAGAATATTTTCTTTGGATAGGACTTGTCGCTCATCCTTACAACGTGACCAGCCCCTTGTATAGAGAGACCGAAGACACTCGAAGATGGTGTTAAGTAGGTAATTCAAACTCCCTTGTAGGTAATTCAAACTCCCTTGTACTGTACGTATGAAAAGATGTATGTTCACAGTAGATAATATTATTTTATAATTATTGAATGACATCGAATAGCGTCAAGCTAGTTTTGCTGACATAACGCGGTAATGAACCCCACCGAAGAGAGACTCTGTGACCAGTACTGAGTGACCAACTGTAAGTTGTCGAGTGCCACATAGACAATTGTGTCTTATCACATAGCGCACAATGCTCCATAAAAGTTTTCCGGTCCGATGTTAAAATATATACTTGCCGTTTCTGGTTCGATGATAAGGAAAAAAGACAAAATGGCGGCGAACATGAAACGAGAGAAAAGAGAATAGACAATGATGAAAGATGAAAGGAGAAAAATGAGAGAGAAAGATGAAAGATGAAGAAGAGAGAGACAGCAAAAAAAGAAGGGGGGAAAGACTGATAATTAAAGAAAGGAAAGAGAGAGAGAGAAAAGGGACGGGGGACAAAGGAAAAGAGAAAAATGAGAGAGAAAGATGAAAGATGAAGGTGACAGAGAGAGAGAGAGAGAGAGAGAGAGAGAGAGAGAGAGAGAGAGAGAGAGAGAGAAAGAAAAGAAGGAGAAAAAAAGAAAGATAATTAAAGAAAGATAAGATAAATATATATAGAGAGGGACGAGAGACAGAAAAAAAAAGAAAAAAGAGAGAGAAGCATAGATATAGAGAAAAGAAGGAGAACAGGAGAGAGAGAGAAAGAGAGAGAGAGAGTTAGAGGGTAAATAATATGGGAAGAGAGAAAGGGGGTGTGACAGACAAAAATAGAAAAAGAGAAAGAGGGAGAATGGCCTGGGAACAAACTTTATCCACAGATCAAAGACCACCAGAGTCGATCACGGCCAGATACAAAATGGAAACCGACGGTACAAATGGCGATCACGACCAGTGGACGAAAAGAAAAAAATGTAAGGTAACTTTTTGTGCATAACATTTTCGGGTTCTAATCTGTTATACTGAGAGAGCTAAAACGGAAAGAACAAGTGTACAATGTTTAAAAAGAACTATGTTTGAAGTGAACAATGTTTAATTTGAAGTTAATTTGAAAAACTGAAAAGATAAACTGTGGCAATGTTTTAACGAGAAAAATGTTTAAAAAGAAATGTACTTAACGAACAATGTTTAATATAAGTAAAATGTGCTTAACGAACTGTGTAAAAAGAGAACAATGTTTTAAAGTAAAGTGCTTTAAAAGAAAAATGCTTAATGTAAGTAAAATGCTTAAAAAGTAATGTTTAAAATTGCTGGCAGTGTAAAGGCTTAAAAAGTCTTAGAAATGAGTGTTAAAAAAGTTTGAAAACGCTTCTAGACTTTTCGTAAGGTTTCGGCTTCCGAGAAGCGTTTAAGAGAACTGCCACGGCCCATTCCCGGGACGCTATGTAACATTATTATTATTATTATTATTATTATTATTATTATTTAATAGTAGTCTCACTTTTTGAATGTTTTTAGTTGGAGTTTTCTTTTTTTGAACATCAAGTCAATTCCCTTGACCTTCAACATTCAAGCTGTACCTTAACACTTTCGCTGTTCCTAACAGAACATCCTTTTGCAAAATTGGTGGGAGGTGGCCGTGGTGAAGTCGATGCCGGCGCAACGGGTCGGGTTAGAGTCTCTAATACTGCTAAATTGTTGACAAATAAAGACTAATCGACGCTTAGTTGCTCACCTACTCGAATAATTGTGATATTTGAGTGATAGGAAACTGTTTACAATCCCGGGGAGACATCACAGATGATGATGCACGATTCATTGTTTAAGTCTATTTTGATAAATGGCGCTAGAGAATAAAACCTTTACGAAATTGCAAAGAATAGTAACAGAAATAAAAGATGAAAGGGATGCGATCTATAAATTGCAGTTTTATTTTTTGTTGTGCGATGCAATTACTGTAGTTGAATATTGGCGCGAAAAGCGCTACATGCAATTCGGTTTTTGATTAAAATTTAACGACACCCTTTTTGCGTTCCATTTTAAATATATTTGTGTTCCATTATACATTAACGACACCATTTTTGTGTTCCATTTGTGTTGCCCCTACAAACAATACAGAACCAAATTGAAAGGCTTAAAAGAAAATCCCAAAATCGAGCGTAAGTTGTTGGGAAAGAGATGGCATTTTTTTCTACAGGATTTATGGATTGATTCTTTTTTAACATTCTGATCGGAAAATATAAATACTAAAACGACAACACCCGAGAAATGTCGTTAAATTGTAATAACGGTAATACTCATGCGGACAGTGGAAAAACGTTTCGTTTTAATGCTAACTAACATGCTCACCCGGCGTTGCTCGGAAGTATGGACTACGAAAAATAGAAGGATTAAAAAGTGTGTGTAACGTCTTTCTTTCAAAACTTCTCTCTCTTTCTCTCTACCTCTCTCTGTCCATTTTCCCTCTCTCCACGTAGATAGCGAGCACTTAAACGGAATTAAAATGAAGAAATCGGGCCATTTTAAACAATACTTTCTGGCCCGAATTAGAATCGTAAACGAATGACATTAGCAGTGAAATATTGAGGCAGTTCCTTTTAAGTGCTCTCCATCTACGATTTGAACTCAACATCTCACTATTGGATTTACTTCATTTTTGAGAACTTTCCTATGCTGCCTTAACGAAACTTTTTCTTCTCCATCTAAATCTCCTGCCATTGGACACCTTACCAACGAACAATTACCATCTGGACACCCCCATATCTTTTTACACGAACTTTTTCACCCTCCATTTTCTTAATGATATATTTTTTCAAATGTTGAATTTTGGCTTTCATACTGCCTACTTATCTATCTGTATAATTCCTCTGATGATAAGATCTCGGTCTTTGAAAAGCCTGGGCTTAAGGAAAGAATAATAAACATAATTTTATTACAGAATATACCTTGCACTGAACAATCGAAGTTTGAAATAAATCTGGACATTCATACATGTTTATCACTCTTCGTTCATCTATCTTATATATATATATATATATATATTGCAAATAAAACGGTGTCAATATTCTGTCCGAGCCAATACTTAAAATATGTCAGCTTTGTGTATCATGTGTTGTTTCTGACTTTTTGATGGACACACACAAACAACTCCCCTTTATATAATAGACGATAAAATATTTAGGGTGAAAAAGTAAACATCAAATGAAATAAGCGTAAGCTGGTCGAAATTGAATGCCCATCGCTCAACATCATTTACTTGCATTTTCCTTTTTCCTCAAAAGAAATGTTTTATTTAGGATCTTTTTCGGCAAAGCTTTTCTAGTTAAAAAGATTTTCCAAGCAATTTTAAATCATTTCTGTTTGCTTTGTCATCTTTTGCTACTTGGACACCAGAAAATTTATTCATAGGTTGAAAATTCAAATCATTTGTTTTATTTAAAAAACAAAATAAAAAAATTCGTATTTGTCCGTTTTTTCTTTTTTTGATTTTGAACGCGGGAAACATTCGTAAAAATTAATCTCTTGAGAAAATATTTAAAAGGGCAAGAATCAAAATAATAATTATAACATTTTTAATGCTGTAAATAATGAAATCGCCATGTTAAAAAGATTCCGGTTCCTTTCTATTTTTTTTTTTTAGTGATAAGTTACCGCTTATCAAGGCCAAGTGGTTGGGACACTCGAGGATAAGCGTCAAAGAGATCGAGAGTTGGACGTTGAGCGCAATCATGTAAGGATTTGAAACAACCAGAGGAATTGGCTTAAGATTTATTTCGAGGAATTGTTTATCCAAGAAGATGACTTAACAAGTATTTGTTTACATTAGACTTGAAGGCGACCATGTTGTAGTCAGTTGGGAATCAGCTTCGTGGTATTTAGCTCCACAGATTGGACGCTCTATGAAATAAACTTTGTTTGTACGGGTTCTGCTTGGCTTTTGGTACAGAAAGGAAGAACAGATAGTTCTTTACTGAGGTTTTAGTCATGCGGGTTCTTGCTGAGAATGTTTTACAGAGGGAGGGGACTACGGATTGAAGCTCAGTCGATCACCTGCGATGCACATAACGATACAGTATTGATTTACTCCTCTCCAGGAGTTAGGCACAAGGCCAGTTTTTATCTTACTCCCACAAGTAAGATGTGACCCAAGGTCGGGTCGGGAAAGTGGGGTTTAAAAATGGCCTGGGCAGCCCCGTCGGCATTCCCCGGTAGGGACGCCTCAGGCAGTAAGCAACAAACTTACTCCCCCCTAAAGAGGGGAGGCGAAGCCTGGGAGGGTGGACCTCCTAGAACTGCACAGGACAGACCCATAGACCGGCGTTAATGAAGGCTCGAAGGCCAAGACAATACCAGTCTATGGGGTCTAGTATCCATCGGAACAGATACTACACTTTGATCTTAGCCAAAAAAGCCAAGAACATAACGATACAGCAGAGAGAGGCTAGAAAAATCTCTTCCGTGTGAAATGGGCTGTAGGGACGAGAAGAGATCGCCTACCATTAGATCGCGAAGTCGGTTTTGTACTCATTTATCAAAACATGAAAAAGTGCCCTGGCTCTTATACAGTTAGAGGATTGCGCCACTAGTTAGGTAGTAGTTTTGCCACATGTTCGTTTTTTACCACAGTCCGTTTTTCACACCTTTTTACTGACCATTTCTTTGATCTTTTTTCGGTGTACACTTACCTATCAGGCTGCTAGAGAATTCCGGGGTTTTTGGAAACAAAATTCAAATATTTTACATTTTAGGAGGGGGGATCAGTTTTCAATGTTAATTACAAGTGCCTGTTCATGTTACATGCTCGCTAATTTTACACCGAAAAAAAAAGAAGTTGGTCCATAAGAACAACACATGCAACATGGTCAAAACTGATCCCCCCTCCTAAAATGTAAAACATTTTCAAAAAACCCCGGAATTCTGTAACAGTCTGATAGATAAGTGTACACAGAAAAAATTAAATAAAATGGTCAGTAAAAAGTTGTGAAAAACGGACTATGGTAAAAGATGAACAAGACTGATCCCCCGTCTTAAAATGTAAATTTTTTGAATTTTTTTCTCTAAAAACCTCGGAATTCTCTCGCGACATGATAGGTAATTGTAAGAAGAAGATGAATTTTTCAAAATTTGAGATGGTCAAAAAGAGGGGGTTCAGTTTACGTTGAATTTACATTGAAAACTGATCCCCCGGCTTAAAATCTAATTTTTTTGAAATTTCTTTCCAAACTCCCCGGAATTCTCTACTGACATGATAGATAATTGTATACCGAAAGGTATTTAAAAAAAATGTAGATGGTCAAAAAGAGGGGGATCAGTCTACGTTGAATTAACATTGGAAACTGATCCCCCTTCCTAAAATGTAAAATATTTGGAAAAAAATTCCAAAACCCCCGGAATTCTCTAGCAGCCTGATAGGTAAGTGTACACCGAAAAAAGAAAGAAAAATGGTCAGTAAAAAGGTGTGAAAAACGGACTGTGGTAAAAGACGAACATTTTTAGTTTTTGTTGTTTTGTTTTAACGTCTTAAATTATCATTTCGGTATGTTCCACATTAGGATTTGAAACAGACGAAGATATATTAATTTAATAAAGACAACTTGTTAAGACAACCAAAAATAAGATTAAGATACAAATTAAGAGTTCAAAGAGTGTTTTGGTGAAAGCAAAGTTGTTTTGTTTGTAATAAGAAATTGAGTAAACATGTTCATTGTTGCTGGCGACGTGAGCGTTCACGTATATGTAAATGGGCTAGACACGACGACATGTATGTGCGTGTTTTAACGTGCCTGCTTTGCAAGTGAGATAGTGGATGTATGGCATTTGTGTGTACGTGCGTTTGGGGAGCGGCGTGTATGTGCTTCGCTGGGTGTACAGTAGTTCGTAAATGTTTCTCGTCAGGTGTATGCTATTTGCCGAAGGCTGTTCGCCCCAAAGGAACCCAGGCTGGATGTTTGTGAAAGATGGAAGAAAAACCCTGTGTTTAGGTTTTTATGCTATGCACGAGATTTGGAAGTGAATATATCTGGCGTTTTTATTGATTAAAAGAAAATGCTTATTTCAGTTTCTGTCAAATTTGGAGGTGATGCGTAAAACACAACATTCACTGTCGCTGCTGCTTCTGACAGTCTAATTCCAAATTCTAATGTAGTTTATAATGGCGCAAGAAATAGACACGCATGCCACTTTTCCTGTTTCAAATGATGACAGTTTCATGCAAAACAGGCGAGTTCGTATCGGCAAGTAACAACAAACATTATATGTGAAATAATGATAACCCTTATCCTTACCATAACCGCAAGATAAAAAAACAAAAAAACTACTTCATAAACTTAAAGAAAATAATTTAAAAAAATCTGTTTGGCTCTATTTCAAAACAACTAATTATCGGCTAAAACAATACTATTTACGGTTTTTGACAAAACCCTAACACTAAAGAACACTATTTACGGTTTTTGACAAAACCCTAACACTAAAGAACACTTTTTACGGTTTTTGACAGACCCTAACACTAAAGAACACTATTTACGGTTTTTGACAAAACCCTAACACTAAAGAACACTTTTTACGGTTTTTGACAAAACCCTAACACTAAAGAACACTTTTTACGGTTTTTGACAGACCCTAACACTAAAGGAAACTATTTACGGGTTTTGACAAAACCCTAACACTAAAGAACACTATTTACGGTTTTTGACAAAACCCTAACACTAAAGAACACTATTTACGGTTTTTGACAAAACCCTAACACTAAAGAACACTTTTTACGGTTTTTGACAAAACCCTAACACTAAAGAACACTTTTTACGGTTTTTGACAGACCCTAACACTAAAGGAAACTATTTACGGGTTTTGACAAAACCCTAACACTAAAGAACACTATTTACGGTTTTTGACAAAACCCTAACACTAAAGAACACTTTTTACGGTTTTTGACAAAACCCTAACACTAAAGAACACTTTTTACGGTTTTTGACAAAACCCTAACACTAAAGAACACTATTTACGGTTTTTGACAGACCCTAACACTAAAGGAAACTATTTACGGGTTTTGACAAAACCCTAACACTAAAGAACACTATTTACGGTTTTTGACAAAACCCTAACACTAAAGAACACTTTTTACGGTTTTTGACAAAACCCTAACACTAAAGAACACTTTTTACGGTTTTTGACAAAACCCTAACACTAAAGAACACTTTTTACGGTTTTTGACAGACCCTAACACTAAAGGAAACTATTTACGGGTTTTGACAAAACCCTAACACTAAAGAACACTATTTACGGTTTTTGACTAAACCCTAACACTAAAGAACACTTTTTACGGTTTTTGACAAAACCCTAACACTAAAGAACACTTTTTACGGTTTTTGACAAAACCCTAACACTAAAGAACACTTTTTACGGTTTTTGACAGACCCTAACACTAAAGGAAACTATTTACGGGTTTTGACAAAACCCTAACACTAAAGAACACTATTTACGGTTTTTGACAAAACCCTAACACTAAAGAACACTTTTTACGGTTTTTGACAAAACCCTAACACTAAAGAACACTTTTTACGGTTTTTGACAAAACCCTAACACTAAAGAACACTTTTTACGGTTTTTGACAGACCCTAACACTAAAGGAAACTATTTACGGGTTTTGACAAAACCCTAACACTAAAGAACACTATTTACGGTTTTTGACAAAACCCTAACACTAAAGAACACTTTTTACGGTTTTTGACAAAACCCTAACACTAAATAACACTTTTTACGGTTTTTGACAGACCCTAACACTAAAGGAAACTATTTACGGGTTTTGACAAAACCCTAACACTAAAGAACACTTTTTACGGTTTTTGACAAAACCCTAACACTAAAGAACACTTTTTACGGTTTTTGACAAAACCCTTACACTAAAGAACACTATTTACGGGTTTTGACAAAACCCTAACACTAAAGGAAACTATTTACGGTTTTTGACAAAACCCTAACACTAAAGAACACTATTTACGGTTTTTGACAAAACCCTAACACTAAAGAACACTATTTACGGTTTTCGACAAAACCCTAACACTAAAGAACACTATTTACGGTTTTTGACAAAACCCTAACACTAAAGAACACTATTTACGGTTTTTGACAAAACCCTAACACTAAAGAACACTTTTTACGGTTTTTGACAAAACCCTAACACTAAAGAACACTTTTTACGGTTTTTGACAAAACCCTAACACTAAAGAACACTTTTTACGGTTTTTGACAGACCCTAACACTAAAGGAAACTATTTACGGGTTTTGACAAAACCCTAACACTAAAGAACACTATTTACGGTTTTTGACAAAACCCTAACACTAAAGAACACTTTTTACGGTTTTTGACAAAACCCTAACACTAAATAACACTTTTTACGGTTTTTGACAGACCCTAACCCTAAAGGAAACTATTTACGGGTTTTGACAAAACCCTAACACTAACGAACACTTTTTACGGTTTTTGACAAAACCCTAACACTAAAGAACACTTTTTACGGTTTTTGACAAAACCCTAACACTAATAAACACTATTTACGGGTTTTGACAAAACCCTAACACTAAAGGAAACTATTTACGGTTTTTGACAAAACCCTAACACTAAAGAACACTATTTACGGTTTTTGACAAAACCCTAACACTAAAGAACACTATTTACGGTTTTTGACAAAACCCTAACACTAAAGAACACTATTTACGGTTTTTGACAAAACCCTAACACTAAAGAACACTATTTACGGTTTTTGACAAAACCCTAACACTAAAGAACACTTTTTACGGTTTTTGACAAAACCCTAACACTAAAGAACCCTTTTTACGGTTTTTGACAGACCCTAACACTAAAGGAAACTATTTACGGGTTTTGACAAAACCCTAACACTAAAGAACACTATTTACGGTTTTTGACAAAACCCTAACACTAAAGAACACTTTTTACGGTTTTTGACAAAACCCTAACACTAAATAACACTTTTTACGGTTTTTGACAGACCCTAACACTAAAGGAAACTATTTACGGGTTTTGACAAAACCCTAACACTAAAGAACACTTTTTACGGGTTTTGACAAAACCCTAACACTAAAGAACACTTTTTACGGTTTTTGACAAAACCCTAACACTAAAGAACACTATTTACGGGTTTTGACAAAACCCTAACACTAAAGGAAACTATTTACGGTTTTTGACAAAACCCTAACACTAAAGAACACTATTTACGGTTTTTGACAAAACCCTAACACTAAAGAACACTATTTACGGTTTTTGACAAAACCCTAACACTAAAGAACACTATTTACGGTTTTTGACAAAACCCTAACACTAAAGAACACTATTTACGGTTTTTGACAAAACCCTAATACTAAAGAACACTTTTTACGGTTTTTGACAAAAATTACGTGTACTATTTATAAAGTCAGTCAGCTTCTCGATGTTCTCTTCAACAGCTTTGAATTTGACAAATCTATATTGGATTCCGACTCGCTATTTGATAACGCGAACGTCAAGAAAGTTGGAGTATCACTTTCGAAACAGATGATAACACAAAAACTACGTTTTCTGCATTGCATCTTCGAGGATCGGGCGACCCCATCTTTTTAGAAAAGGAGCTGAGGGTCATAGCGTATGTACGAATATAAAATTGCCATAGCATATTATTTTATAGATAATAATAATCTATTACCAATGGAGATTTGGTATCTGTCTGTCTGAAGCCGAAATTATATTAATACTTCTATTAAATGTACTATTGTACTTCTATTACTAATGGAGATTTGGTATGTGTCTGTCTGTCTGAAGCACAAAACTGTACTACTACTTCTATTAATTGTACTAAACTATATTATTAGTTTTGATCGCTCTCTTTTTATATCTACTTATCATCTCCCATATATACTCATGCCAAAACTTCCCCAAACATCACGCGTCTTTTAAATTTACACAATTAATTTATTTAAAAGCTTCTAATGAATTAATATTCGCAAATATACACTCATGATTGTTTATTTTTTTCAGATTTCCAGATGTATTTAAAATATTTTTCTCGATTTTTTATCTACATTTTACGCTGCAAAAGGTAAATTTTGTTTAAAAACTATGTTTTAATTATTCTGTGTTTTATTTATTACAAACATATGGTGTTATTTTCTTTCTGTTTTTTTTTTGTAAAAACAAAAACAAAACACATTTTACTGAGCAATTAAATAAAACAACAAAAATATGCGGCCTCCATTTGACAGCTGTGGGGAATGTGGAGTTGCCCCTTAGTTACCATTGCTCTCAGGTCCACTCTGACCTGGAGTGGTAGTACTTGTAAGGGCTCCATCTATTAGTCAAATAGAACAAACTGGCGCTACCAAATCAGGCAGTCTGAAGTTATTGAGTTCCTTACTCAAAATGCACCAAACATTCAATCATATTCTGCAAAATCCAAAACAAAAAAAAACAATTTCCCTCTTCTTCTCTCTCCCTTCTTTCTTCCCCCTTTCACTCAACCAAACACCATAAATAAATACTTAAACATATAAAGAACTTGAAGCATAAAATCCTTCACCAAAATGACCAGATTTGGCATTAAATAACCTGAAAAAGGTTGATATGCCGTAAAACAAAACAACCAAACCAAACCAAGCCTTGCCTTGTTTGGGATTAACTCAGTAAAAAAAAATGTGAGAGATTAATAACACGTGTGAGAACTCCAAGTGAGTAAATAATACTAATAAACACTTATAGGCCCTAACTCTATAAACCGGTTATTTAGTATGAAGCATCCTTGGTATTTCTGTTGAGTCATTTTTATAACATACCTACGTTTAAACAAGTAATAGTAGTAAATATCCACCCAATCGCCTTCATCACTTCACCATCTTTCTCGGCGCACGAATCAGTTTTAATCGTTGTGATTGGCACCTTTCAGATTCTGACAATGATAAAAGACTTAAATGTCTCTCTTGTTCAACTTGATATTCTTCGCAGCACAAGAATCTTATTTGGAATTCCAATATCCCTAGATTTCTCTCCGCTTTTAGGTCTTCTTGCTTCAAGAATGCAGACGAAATTTAAAAAAAAATATATGCAAAGCATGACAAACAAAAAAAAGAGTAGAATTGAATTCAAAAATAAATAAAGAGTACAACAATTTTAAAAGAATTAACAAAAAATAGAATAAAAAAAGATCGAAAATAATTTGCAACTGGAGATTCCATCCCGCCATTTTATCATCGAAATTAACCGAAAATAAACAGAAAAAGAAAAAAACAAGGTGAAATTTGTAAACTATCGATTTTATTGATTTTAATCAATTTTTAGTTTGTTTATTTTTGTACCATGATTTGCATAGCATATCTTTTTTTTATTTTTAATTTTAACTTTTCGTTGGTTTTCGTTAACTTTCGTTATTTTTCGTTAATTATTTTTTTGAAGAGTTTTTGTTTGAATTCATAAAACAATTTTCCGTTTCTTTAATCTGACTGACAAGAAAAATATCAAAGATTTAAAAAAACATTTCATACCTAAAATTAAAAATAAAAATATCAAAGATTTTAAAAAACATTTCATACCTAAAATTAAAAATAAGAATATCAGAGATTCGGATCGAATAAAATAACTAAAAATGTTGTTTTTTTAAAGAAAACAAAAACAGTGTCTTAGTTTGGATTAGGAAATTGATATTTCAACCAAACATAAAAATATTTGAAAGTTGTGTTTAAAAAAATATTTAAATTTTCTTTTTCCTTATTGATTGATTCGTTTTCTTTTTTATCAACACACATTAATTTCTTTTCTTTTATTTCCTCATCTTTTTCTGCACATATGTGTTACCCTATCCCTCTCTATCATTAACGTTTCTCTCTACTTCTTTCTCTCTCTCTGTCTATTCATTAGGTTGTCCGGAAAATGATGTCCGATTTTAGAACAAACATTTTGTTGTAAAGGTCATGATTTGCATAAGTGAAAATCTAACATAAAGGGAAATAATCAGGTATTGACTATATACGAAAGTACGTATATAAGACGGGCAGTCATATCTGAAAGAGAGCGAAGAGTAAACGTCTCTACTTCCTACCGGATCCCTGTTAAACGCAAACCACTCGGCGTATTCTTAATTTAGTATGTCCTATGTAATTTAGGATATAACACATTTATTCATTGAATAAAAGAAAACAAAAGCGGAAGTAAGAAAATATGTGGTGTTTAGTCACCTGTTTGCAATACATTTCTTTTATCGCTTATAAACGTGTGTACAGTCGAACATGTCTCCAAGGCAATTTTGATAAAGAGGTGATGCCTCGAAATATTAGGACTGTGCCGGTCTACATTTTGTAAATTGAGGAACAAGTAGTAAACGATTTAAAATAATATTACCTACACGTGTTAAGTCACCATATATTGTGTTACTGTCATTCTTTGTTTTTTATCATTTGCTACAGTACTCGCACAACTATACGTCCGAGTATACACACGTTTCCCAGGCACCTTTGATAAAGAGGTGATTCCTCGAAATATTAGTACTACGCCGGTATATACTCTGTAACTTGACGACGAAATAGTAAGGTATTAAAGAAATATTACCCACAAGTTCTAAAAAGAATGTATTCGTATACTGTTCCTTTTTATTTCATTTTATTCAGTTTTCCGGCATTATCACAACCTTCTAAACGATAAAAAATCTGTTAATACAATGCTTTATAAAACCAACTCAGCAAGCCTTTGTATATTACCAATTTATTTCATATCGTTAGCCCCGATTGATATACCTACATCAAGTGCCGCAGACATTTCTTTAACACTTTAAAATGGGTCTTGCTTTCAAATATTGATTGTGTTAGGGCAGCCTAACAAAACAGAATCGAGTTATTTCCCTTGAATCAAAAGTAAGAGTTATCGCCCTTGGATACAAGAAGTCGTCTGCTATGACAATTGAAAAAGTAAACAGAACGGCCTTCACGATCAAACAAGCATCTCGCGTTCAGCGGTTTACTACATTTCATTTATTCGGTGTTTTTGTTAAATAAATTTGTTAAAGGTTCAACTTCGTCCTTTCTTCATTTTTGAGTTGAAATTAAAACGATAACAACGTGTAAACACTAGACGTAACATATTGTCAACGGGCCTATCTTTTTATTCGAAACTCTTGTTACAAATATTTCTGAATTGCTGAAATCAGCTCCGTAACATATTGTCAACGGGTCTATCTTTTTATTCAAAAATCTTGTTACAAATATTTCTGAATTGCTGAAATCAGCTCCGTAACATATTGTCAACGGGTCTATCTTTTTATTCGAAACTCTTGTTACAAATATTTCTGAATTGCTGAAATCAGCTCCGTAACATATTGTCAACGGGTCTATCTTTTTATTCAAAAATCTTGTTACAAATATTTCTGAATTGCTGAAATCAGCTCCGTAACATATTGTCAACGGGTCTATCTTTTTATTCGAAACTCTTGTTACAAATATTTCTGAATTGCTGAAATCAGCTCCGTATTATCAGATTAATTTTATACCATTTTCCTCATGCTAGGTTGATGTTAAGCAACGTGAAATCTGGTCATACAAAGATGAGTGACTAAGTAGTTAACGACGTGGACTGAGCACCTGGGTGTGCCGGGTTCGAATCTAGTACGTTCAACAGAAACACTTTCATCAAAATCCACACCTGGCCTTGTGTCTAACCTCTTTGAGAGGAGCTAAATAAAATACAAAGATTAGTGGCCATTTGGACCCGTTCCGCTTAACACTAAATGAATCGGTATAGACACCAAACTAAAAACCATTCCAGGCTGAGAAAGGCAATACCTTTACTCATTGGTGAGCGTGTACATGGAGAATATGATTACACAACGATTATCGATTTCTCTCTGTCTCTCTCCACTTCCGACGCTGGTCAGTTATTTTGAACGAAGATCAAGTCAAATGAACCTCTTCTGTCTTCCACCAGCCTTGCCTCGACTTAATTCTTTTTGAAAGTAGAAATAAGGAGCTTTGATTTCAGTCTGGAAGGATTACTCAAGAGCGTGTAGGTGGAGATCATGCAGCTACCAAAGTTATAAATACAATCTGTGAACTTTAATGTTTTTTTAACGATTACGGCACCTTGGTTTCACAAGGTTGAAATGCAGCACTTGTTCATACACCTAGTTGGATCGTTACCTAACGGCACTTTGTATTCCGAAATGGTCCCCCTTCTATGTGTTGACATGGATCAAAGTTCCTTAGCTTCAATGACCGTGAAGAATTCTGTTTCAAATATAATCCTGTTATCTATGTCATCGTCGTGTTTTACACAAACTCAATGAGATTTGAGGAATCAACGTTTGAGAAAAGGTCGACTAGAAGGCGTCGGTTTACATACTCCAGTTTAAAGCAATGCGATTTATAGTTAGTTAACCTGTTTGTTTGGCGCTGAGACGCGGCACGGCGCGGCGAGGGCCGTTTTGCTTCCTTCTAATCACATTGCGATCCTCAGCTGTTGATGACACATCCACGACCTTTACTGCAACCGCTAACCCAGGGGACGTCGCCTCCAGCCCTAACAGAGCGACAAAGGCGTTTCTCACTCCGAAATAACAAACCCATGGACCTCAAAGGAATCAAACGGGAGATCGAATTATCGACAAACGTTTGTTGTGCTGTACCACCCCCACCACGGCCACCGGCAGCGACGAAGGTCGATTGTTTGCGATCAAAGCGTGGCGCGCTTTGAAACTGACTGTTCTGCTGTGACTATGATAAAATAACAGCAAATACAGTTAGGCTTTTATCTAGATTTTTACAATGATGTTTTCCTGATACTTATATTGGTTTTCTTTCGGACTATTGCTTTCATAAAACATCGCTATTTATATACTTTTCTTTAAACTTTGGGATGGGGAGTGATTCGATTTTTTTTTCGGACACTAGTTTTCAGAAACGTAAACTATTCTATTTCTACTATTACGTAACCTTCGATCTATTTCAGGTACGATGTTAACTTACAGTGATGGTTTCTCCGCATTTAAATACATTTCTGTTGTGTATTTATTGACTTTGATACTTCTTACATATGCAAGTATTGATTTCTATTGTGTATTTATGGACTTTGATACTTCTTACATATGCAAGTTTGATTTCTGTTGTGTATTTATAGACTTTGATACTTCTTACATATGCAAGTATTGATTTCTGTTGTGTATTTATGGACTTTGATACTTCTTACATATGCAAGTATTGATTTCTATTGTGTATTTATGAACTTTAATACTTATTACATATGCAAGTATTGATTTCTGTTGTGTATTTGTAAACTTTGATACTTCTAACATATGCAAGTATTGATTTCTGTTGTGTATTTATGGACTTTGATACTTCTTACATATGCAAGTATTGATTTCTGTTGTGTATTTATGAGCTTTGATACTTTTTACATATGCTAGTATTGATTTCTATTGTGTATTTGTGGACTTTGATACTTCTTACATATGCAAGTATTGATTTCTGTTGTGTATTTATGGACTTTGATACTTATTACATATGTAAGTATTGATGTCTGTTGTGTATTTATGGACTTTGATACTTCTTACATATGTAAGTATTGATTTCTATTGTGTATTTGTTGGCTTTGATACTTCTTACATATGCAAGTATTGATTTCTGTTGTGTATTTGTGGACTTTAATACTTCTTACATATGCAAGTATTGATTTCTGTTGTGTATTTATGGACTTTGATACTTCTTACATATGCAAGTATTGATTTCTGTTGTGTATTTATGGACTTTAATACTTCTTACATATGCAAGTATTGATTTCTGTTGTGTATTTATGGACTTTGATACTTCTTACATATGCAAGTATTGATTTCTGTTGTGTATTTGTGGACTTTAATACTTCTTACATATGCAAGTATTGATTTCTGTTGTGTATTTATGGACTTTGATACTTCTTACATATGCAAGTATTGATTTCTGTTGTGTATTTGTGGACTTTGATACTTATTACATATGAAGTATTTATTTCTGTTGTGTATTTGTGGACTTTGATACTTCTTACATGTGCAATTATTGATTTCTGTTGTGTATTTATGGACTTTGATACTTCTTACATATGCATGTATTGATTTCTGTTGTGTATTTATGGACTTTAATACTTCTTACATATGTAAGTATTGATTTCTATTGTGTATTTGTGGACTTTGATACTTCTTACATATGCAAGTATTGATTTCTATTGTGTATTTGTAGACTTTAATACTTCTTAAATATGCAAGTATTGATTTCTGTTGTGTATTTATGGACTTTGGTACTTCTTACATATACAAGTTTGATTTCTGTTGTGTATTTATGGACTTTGATACTTCTTACATATGTAAGTATTGATTTCTATTGTGTATTTATGGACTTTGATACTTCTTACATATGCAAGTATTGATTTCTGTTGTGTATTTATGGACTTTGATACTTCTTACATATGCAAGTATTGATTTCTGTTGTGTATTTGTAGCCTTTGATACTTCTTACATATGCAAGTATTGATTTCTGTTGTGTATTTATGGGTTTTGATACTTCTTACATATGCAAGTATTGATTTCTGTTGTGTATTTATGGGCTTTGATACTTCTTACATATGCAAGTATTGATTTCTGTTGTGCATTTATGGACTTTAATACTTCTTACATATGTAAGTATGTATTTCTGTTGTGTATTTATGGACTTTGATACTTCTTACATATGCAAGTATTGATTTCTATTGTGTATTTGTGGACTTTGATACTTCTTACATATGCAAGTATTGATTTCTGTTGTGTATTTATGGACTTTAATACTTCTTACATATGTAAGTATTGATTTCTATTGTGTATTTGTGGACTTTGATACTTCTTACATATGCAAGTATTGATTTCTGTTGTGTATTTGTAGCCTTTGATACTTCTTACATATGAAAGTATTGATTTCTGTTGTGTATTTATGGGTTTTGATACTTCTTACATATGCAAGTATTGATTTCTGTTGTGTATTTATGGGCTTTGATACTTCTTACATATGCAAGTATTGATTTCTGTTGTGCATTTATGGACTTTAATACTTCTTACATATGTAAGTATGTATTTCTGTTGTGTATTTATGGACTTAGATACTTCTTACATATGCAAGTATTGATTTCTATTGTGTATTTGTGGACTTTGATACTTCTTACATATGCAAGTATTGATTTCTGTTGTGTATTTATGGACTTTAATACTTCTTACATATGTAAGTATTGATTTCTATTGTGTATTTGTGGACTTTGATACTTCTTACATATGCAAGTATTGATTTCTGTTGTGTATTTATGGGCTTTGATACTTCTTACATATGTAAGTTTTGATATCTATTGTGTATTTGTGGACTTTGATACTTCTTACATATGTAAGTATTGATTTCTGTTGTGTATTTGTTATCTTTGATACTTCTTACATATGCAAGTTTTGATTTCTGATGTGTATTTATGGACTTTGATTCTTCTTACATATGTAAGTATTGATTTCTGTTGTGTATTTATAGACTTTGATACTTCTTACATATGTAAGTAATGATTTCTGTTGTGTATTTGTGGACTTTGATACTTCTTACATATGTAAGTATTGATTTCTGTTGTGTATTTATTGACTTTGATACTTCATACATACGTAAGTATTGATTTATGTTGTGTATTTATGGACTTTGATACTTCTTACATATGTAAGTATTGATTTCTGTTGTGTATTTATGGACTTTGATACTTCTTACATATGTAAGTATTGATTTATGTTGTGTATTTATGGACTTTGATACTTCTTACATATGTAAGTATTGATTTCTGTTGTGTATTTATGGACTTTGATACTTCTTACATATGTAAGTATTGATTTATGTTGTGTATTTATGGACTTTGATACTTCTTACATATGTAAGTATTGCTTTCTGTTGTGTATTTATGGACTTTGATACTTCTTACATATGTAAGTATTGATTTCTGTTGTGTATTTGTGGACTTTGATACTTCTTACATATGTAAGTATTGATTTCTGTTGTGTATTTATAGACTTTGATACTTCTTAAATATGCAAGTATTGATTTCTGTTGTGTATTTGTGGACTTTGATACTTCTTACATATGTAAGTATTGATTTCTGTTGTGTATTTATAGACTTTGATACTTCTTACATATGCAAGTATTGATTT
>OY744535.1:15635115-15640115 GCA_963556195.1 Sepiola atlantica
GACTAACTCGACAATCAACTAAATCTCATCCATTCACTGTGGAGGTCCTCAGATGCCGGAGAGCTTTCTACTCAAATAGCTTCTTTGCTCCTGCTGCTGACCTCTGGAACTCCCTCCATGCCCCCTGTTTCCCCGACAGTACTGACATGCAGAAATTTAAACCTTATGTAAACAGACATCTCGCTGCGCAGATCCCAGTTTAGGTTGACCCCCCAACCTTCTCTCCTTTTCTTTCTTCTCACGAGCCCCTTACGTCTACAGTGGCGGCCTGCCTTGTTTGGGGTGAACTACGTTAAAAAAAAAACCCCAAAAAACCATAATAACTGTAATAAAAACGGGAAGCCGAACATAACTTAAGGGTAAGTTTTATTTAATGTAGAACATTCCCTCATTAATCAAAGGGGTGAGACGGGCATCAATTACCTTTTGATACCACAATAACAAAGAATAATATCAACAATTATTTCTACCCTCTTATGGCTGATGAAATAAACACATTTTACCTCAATGGATAAAATAAATGGTTCTCTCTATCGGCCTCACCACTTTCTCACACTTGAGGCTATTCTCTATCTCAACAAATCTACTATCACACCATATTTAGAATACTGTTGTAATATTTGGGCTGGTGAATCTCTGCCCAATTTAGGTGTTCTTGATAAGGTGCAGAAACGTTTCTGCAATTTGATTGACCCTACCTTTTCTTTTTCTCTGCACGCTCTCACAAACAGACGTGATGTTGCTAGTCTCAGTCTTTTCTATAAATAATATTTTGGCTTGTGTTTTTCAGAATTATGGGATCTATTCCCCGCTTCTTTTGTACCAGCTCGTTTGCCTCATTGGTCTATTGGTCTCCATCAATTCGCTGTTTTTTATACCTCATTCCTATACAGCTTCCTATTCCAGCAACATATTTTCAAAGAACTGCAGGCTTGCGGAACTCTCTTCCTGGTGACTGTTTTCCTGCTACTTGGTCTTTTCAAAACCAAAGCCAATAGGCATCTTCTGTCTTTGCGATAATCATATTTGTTCTTGTTAGCTCTTTACATCAAGTGGTTTCATGCCTTGTCTCGAGCGATTTCCATAAAAACAGGGTTAGCTCGAAATTCTGTAAAGAGCTCGAAATGAAGATTTCTAAATTCAATCATTAGGTCCCCAAATTCGAGAAGATGCACCTGAAGACGGTCGGAGGTTATATCGGCCGAAACGTTGTTATAATAACAACCAAGATAAGCATAGTAATCCGAATAGTCAAAAAGATACCGAATTTATTAAATATATAATTTTGAAGTAATGTTTAATTTCATTAACGTATTTTGGTTGAAAGAAAATCTGAGCAGATAATGTTCGAAGAGAAACCATTTTTTATACGAATTTATCAATATTTTTCATTCTTTGAAACTTGAAATGTTATTATAGATTCTAATGAGAGATTCTCAGTTTTCTAATGCATTATCTGTATCTACCACGTGTTACCCGGCAATTGATGTCATTTTAGTTTTAATTTTAAAATTGATAGAAAATAACAACGTGTTTGCACAAAGAGATAAACACAGCCCTAAATGTGAGGATGATGTAACAGCAAGCAATTTGGGGCAAAAAATCTCGGAAGGCGAATGTATTTGTTATGCGCGCACGTGGCCAACGCTGAATATCCCACCTTTTTTCTCACCGTAAAACCGTAAATACAGGAAATAAATCAGTCTTACAAACATGTTCTAAGAAACAAAACAAAGAAAATTGGAAGAAAGCGAAAACTTAAATCGGTTCAGAGAACTCTGCGTTGCTTACCTCTATTTTACCAAGCTACTTGTCCCAGAACGACCAACGTCTAACGCAAGCTCATCGGACGTCCGAATCCCATGCTGGCTTATTTGAAAACAGACCGCTTCTGAGCAAGCAGGCGGTGTTGAGGCAAGACAGTTCCCCGTGCGCACGTCTTCCGGAAGAGGACAGTGCCGAAGACAAAATGTCCCCTTCCTGAAGTTTGACCGGCTAACATAGAAAACTCTTGCATTCACAGATGATAACGCATATTTTTACCTTAAATTTTACATTTTGAGCTACTTATTTAAAATTATCTCCATTGTAATAATCTTCCTTACCGAGATAATTATTTTCGGAAAGAAACTAATGGATAGCTATCTCCTTGAGGAAACACGAATCTTAATAAGCTCGATAAAGGAAGACATATATCCAATATGTTGCTAAGATTTCTGGAAAAATGGTGTGGTTATTTCCTCTAATTATTTAAGAGTCAAACAGGTCCTAAGGTGTATTACTGCAACAATACCTGAAGAGTGGCGGCTCAGACCACTCTTTCTTGCCTTCACAGGCTTCAAAATCGATTTTGCAATGTAGCAAGCGTTTTTTTATGCAAAATTTTGGCTAAGAGCAAAGCATAGTATCTGTTCAGATACAACGCTTCATCTTTTCTTTCTTCGGCCAGTGCAGGAGACACCCATCTAGACCAGGGGCGGGCAACATTTTCAGAGTGTGGGCCAGATGAGACTTTTGGAAGGAGATCACGGGCCGGAGTGAAAAACGAAATCTCAGAATTACTATATTTTGTTTACATGAATAAATTGTACAAAAATTGCATTGAACACTCTACAAATCTGTTATTTTTTCTCAGGAGACTTCTGTATGTAATGTTATAAAAGGCGGCGACGAAGAGCCATTTTGGAATCATGAAAAATAATCACGGGGGAAGTAGCAAGTTGATCCAGCATACATTTTGACACACCTCACATAGGTTCTATGTTTCATGCCCTTTCCTCGTTTCTCGTTTCCTCTTTGCCTCTCTCTTTCTCTTTTTCTATTTTTTTTTATCTAAGGCAAAGGATTTGTAATTTATAGTTAAAGAAAAATGAAATATACATGCATCATCCCACTGTAAATCTCAATCGAAACCTACTTTTACGTCTATGTCACAAAATGATATGAGTTTTACTGGGCGGTCCGGGGGTCGGATTGTAATAATAAAGCATAGCAGTGTGACGGGCCGGACGCTAAGCTTTCGCGGGCCGGGTGTGACCCGCGGGCCGGAGGTTGCCCGCCCCTGATCTAGATGGAAGTAAATTTTATTTTTCTCAAATTCCATAGTGCCCCTTTATGTGGAGCTGGATTTTCCACACATTAAAAAAGACCTAGTGTTAAATTCTTCCCTCGTGGGGAGGCACGTAAGTGGGTACATATTGGAATATTCCGTGTTTTTTTTTACTAAAAGAGGAACCTTTCTATGCTGAGGTAATTTTAATTTTTGTCACAACCAGGAACGCCCCTTTTTGAGAAGATGGATTATTGGGTCTTATTTTGCCACCGTGAAGATATGCTGTCAGGATGAAACGGAAGATACCGCTAGTCATAATAAAATATCGATTTGTCAGGTTCATTGCTATTTAGGCATAACATGGAAAGTCCGACCTACTTGAATTTATATAGTAGATAAATAAATCAATAAATGTGTCTAACATGGTCTAATTTATAAATTTATAATTCTGTATTTTCGATAAAGCATGAAAGTTATGGTGGCTTATGTGTCTCGGGAAGGGGCGCATAAATCAATGACGTACTTCACGCATTTCGTTTCTTGGCCGACGACTCTCACGACTGAAACCATGAACTCTGCAAATGGCGGTTTTTATCTCTTAAGGATTCCGATTTATTTTATACCCTTTTTATTTCTTTGCAAATCCTCCCTCCCCACAAGTCAATTTCTATTTTCTCTCATGCTAATTCTAAAATAAAAAAATGGAATCAATTTGTTTTACCATTCTAGTCAATCTTAGTAAACAAATCGCGAAACTCCGGATATTTCGATAACACAAGACATACATTTATAGCTTCTGACTAATACGCTGTCTATACGGACTTTAAGAGATTAAAAAAGACAAAAATACAAAAGCGAACATGCTTCAGAATTATGCAGATAGATTGTTTTACTGATGACTCTTTGCTTATCAAGGCAAAAAATACACTCGAGGATAAGGGTTAATGAGATAAATGGATCGCAGAACTATCATACAACCTTCTTCAGCTAGACTGTTGCTGTCTTTGCCTTTTCTTTGAGAAGAGGTTAGTTTAATGCTAATCGCCTACCAACGGGGCTGCTCAGGCATTTTTTGTAGGCGCTTATCCTAGTGCGCTGGCTTATAAAAACCACACCTGACCTTGTGTCTAACTCGTGTAGCAAATAGATCAGTAATAAATTTGGGAGGAGTGCACATGGTTAAACATGGGTCTGTGTGTAAAAAAAAAAACTAATCTTGTCATATTTTCCCTTACTGATGCGTGTATAAACCCTTATACGCCCGTGTCGTCGTCGGGAACCTATATTCTTGTCCGTCTGTTGATAGAATCACTCGGACGCCGATGTTGAGTCTTGAATAAAGGTTTATTACAAGAAAAGAACAATGACAGAAAGCATCAGATGAACGGGTCACTTACAACAAAAATTTTTTTTCCGTATTTTTCAGACTTTTTTCAACGTTATTTAGTAGTAATTTGGAAATTATCCAGTGTATTTATGTAACAACTTGATAAAAATGCTGACTCACTGAACATCCCCCATAATCCCATGCCGGATGTACACGGTCTTGCCCTAAATTCTATCCGGTTGTATCAGGTCATCCCATAAGTTATGTCCAGATGTATCTACTACTGACGTCATAGTGATAGGTACGTGACGTCATGGTGAGAGGTTTGGATAATATTTTAACAGCATCTACGCTTATCTTCAGACTATTGTGCACATGGAAATGAGGGGAAATCACTTTCGTACGTGTATAGAGATAGATAGATAGATAGATAGATAGATAGATAGATAGATAGATAGATAGATAGATACATACATACATACATACATACATACATATAAATATATATATAGAAGGAAATACGGAAATATAGATAGAGCGATACCTCGTTTCGCTACCCTCAGCAACACTCTGGTCGTTGCCTCTTCCCCACAATGGGACGGCTCCCTAAACACACGTCTT
>OY744535.1:15645115-15650115 GCA_963556195.1 Sepiola atlantica
ACCTATCAAATGAAAATTTTGTGTAAAGTTTTAACTATTTGGTTTATTGGTTTTTGAGTTATGACTGATCAAAGAAATGAGATTTCTAGCATAGGTCGTTTTTGTAGTCTATTAAGGGATAAAGCGCTATCGCGCCTCCCTTGATATATATATATATATATATATATATATATATATATATATATATATATATATATATATATATATATATATATGTCTATGTGTATATATTTTTGTATGCATGCAAATATGTTAATAGGCGCCTAACTATATTCGTTTGCATTTAAAACAACCGTCTTGCTTCTTGTTTCATGTGGATCCGAAAAAAGACTATTATGACAATTTCGATTTGAGCAGCTTATATATACATGCATCACGAATGATATAAACTTGCATATATATATATATATATATATATATATAAACACGAAAGGAATCTATATATAATACTAAAACCAATATTATTGCTTACCTGTCTGTATTCACATTTAAACTTGTAAATAGAGGAACGGGGTATGAAATAGACGCGAAGTGTTAGGAAGTAGTAGTAGTAGTAGTAGTAGTAGTAGGTATCGTAGTAGCACCAGTAACAGCGTTAGAGAATGAGAGTAAGATTATGATTTAAATTAATTAATAACTTAAATAAAGAAGAAAAGTAAAACACGAAGATTACGACATATGAAAAAGTGCAATGTCTAAGTACAGGATTGTTCTTATTAATAAAACAACATAAAAAAATAAATGCTATATATAAAATAATGAAGGAACGAATATTAAGCTATCATCATATTAATATCATGTTTATATATATACAATTGGGAAATTATTATTTATATTCCACATGTGACACTACAGGATGAAAGGCATTTATATTAGTCATGAAGTTTACAGACAAGATGAAGATGTTTATGACGTCAGTCAACGAACAATGAATGGGGAGAATAGTTTACTAGGATTCGGCAAACTAATAAACTTCCGAAGTTTGAAATATAGAGAACCGTATCCAAATTCCAAGCAGAGTTAATTTTAATAGGTTGGGAACAAGTGATTATCCCAGGAGGGTTTGTTGACGTCAATCATTGCATAAGCAAGAGGAATGGCTATACAGACCGACAGGAAAGAATATACGAAAGTAGTGAACGAGAAAAATTTGGAAGACAACGAGTAACAGATAGAGGAACGAATGTACGCAGTAGAGTACACAGCATACCAGCGTAGTCGATTAGAGTTAGGGTTAGGGGTAGGATTAGGCTTAGAGGTTAAGGTTCGGGTTAGCGTAGATCATTTGTAGCAGCATACGAACGCACGCATCATTCTTTTTATTCTCTTCCTGCCATTTCATTTTCTTTTCGTTTTTCTTTTTCTTTTTCTTTTTTCTTCCTCTTCGTTTTCTTTTTTTTTCTTCATCTTCTGTTTCCTTTTTTCTTCTTCTTCTTTCACATCCATTCAACAGAACATCTCTATCTGTTTCCTATTGTCCATTATGGACAACCGAATACAATGGCGCAGTTTCTATTGCTTATAATTTGATAATTGATTTGCAATTTCACTCATAAGGTTATGGCTCGTTCAAATGCCGCTTTTATATCTTAACGCCATTTACCTTATCAACTTTTACAAATCTCTTCAATTTCACGATATATTGTTCCATTTACTACAAATACTAGCACAGCTACAACTACTACTACTACTACTATTATTATTACAACAACTACTACTACTATTGTATTATCAAATGAAACTATTTCAGTGGTTTTATCGTAATATTTCATGACGCATGAAGCTGCCTTGTTTCAGCAATTAAAACTATACAATGTTATCACTAAAAATGTCTAAATAATCTTTAACCTTGCCAATGGATCTGAAATTAGTTAGAGGTCATGTGTATACAAGCGGAAGTACAAACATTGTCACATATATTGCACACCCAGAGGGCTATATATATATATATATATATATATATATATATATATATGTGTGTGTGTGTGTGTGTGTGTGTTTAATGTGAGTTAGTAAACGTTTATCTTTCTATATTGTTTACAAGATACATGTTAAAATATAGCTTATTTCTGGGATTGAGTTATATTGTAAACACCACAAGCACGTATGTAAATTAGATAGCAAAATAAAATATATCGTTTGTTTCATATAATCATAGTAAAGAAGAGTAATACTTTTATATATACCATCATTATTATTAATAATAATTAAGACAATATACAAGTAAATAATATACTTATTATAATTTTCAGATGCATAAAATAGTTGCAAAACTGTTTTGTTTGGAAAATTAATTCTTCCCGTCCTATAACGGGTATTCTTCTAGTATATTTATATAAACTAGCAAGACCTCGTGGAAATGCTACTGTGTTTATCTGTCCCCCTCCTCCTCCCCTATCCCTCTCTCCCTCCTACCCCCCCCCCCCTCCTACCCCTCTTCTCCTCCCCTTCCTCCCCTTTCCCTGCAATCTCCGTCTTCCTCCTCCCCCTTCCCTCCTCTCCCCTTACATCCCTCTCTCATCCCCTCCCTCCCTCTCCCTCTCTCAGGGGAAAAAGTAAGTACTAACTGTGTCTTACCCCCCCCCCTTCGATGTATATTTAGCTCACCATTAAACAAAAAAATCCTACGATCGGGCGATCCCATCTTCGTAAAAAAGGGTGTCAGAGCGTGACACAGGTAGGTAGATATAGGTAGGTACACGCTAGCGTATTAATATATAGATACATTGGTCTTTATTATAGAACAGAAAAGTATTATTATTATTATTATTATTGTTATTGTTATTATTATTATTATTGTTATTATTATTATTATTATTATTGTCGTTATTATTATTATTATTATTATTATTGTTGTTATTATTATTATTGTTATTATTGTTATTATTATTGTTGTTGTTATTATTATTGTTATTATTTTTATTGTTATTATTATTATTATTATTATTATTATTGTTATTATTATTATTATTGTTATTGTTGTTATTATTATTATTATTATTGTTATTATTATTATTATTGTTGTTATTATTTACTCACTAGGAGTTATCACACGGGTCATCGTCAGTGGTCACCCACCGCCGACAACCTGTGGTATTACCTGGAGTCTGAGTGACAACAAGTCTCCTCAGGCCTCCAGTATGCTCCACCTCTTTTCGTTCATCACCGCTGATGACCTTGCGGTAATCGCAACAGCCACCTACCAACGATTTCCCGCTGATTATTATTATTGTCATTATTATTATTATTATTATTATTGTTGTTATTATTATTATTATTATTGTTATTATTATTATTATTGTTATATTATTGTTATTATTGTTGTTATTATTATTGTTATTATTATTATTATTATTGTTGTTGTTGTTACCAGTTCCTTTGACTTTTGCTGTGTGCTCATTGCCTCGCAGGTCTCAAACACTTAAGATCATAAATTGCGTCATGACCTTTTCTTTGCGCATGCACGCCCTCTCACACACACTCGTGATAGAAAGAACACTTGTTTTTCTTCTTACAAGCACAGCCGAAACGATAGCATGTATTATTATTTTTAATAATGCACCATGTTTGTAGAAGGCGGAGTGTTTGTATTTACAAAAAAAAAACGCGAGTGACAACAGAGCAAGTCTCTTCAACGCTCCCGCACGATCCTCTTCGCAGATATGTGCACGAAGGAATGGCTGTGCGTATGCAGCTCAGTTCTTGCATCAACAGACACGTGTGGAAATGAGATCGGGTATGGTATTATTTATATAACGATGCGCTTATTTACGTGTGTACGTACATATCCACCTTCCCCACCCATTTTTAAAATGAGATCATCCGATTTTCAAGATTGGGTGTGCAAAAATAATGGTACAAACGGAATTTTTAATATGAGGTTAGGGGAACAAGAGAAGTGGAACACTCCATTAGAAGTTACAAATTAGAATAAGGGCTACGTTTCAAAACATGACGTCATGAACAGGAAGTTGGAAATGAGACGTGGCAAAAAGGATAGCAATGTCTAACTGTTTAGAAGGTGTGCTGACTGGGATCAAACGCCTTTTTTTAAACTTTTGTCTTCGTCTGTGCTCACCTTTGTACGAACCTTACCACTTTCTATACTCATTTTAAAAAATGAGATCGCCCGATCTTCAAAGATTAAATATAGAAATACTTAAAAAATTGCATGTGTGGCTGAGATAGAAAAAGTCGCGAACTTTTTAAAAATTAATTGTTCCAAAATCTAATTCTGTCCCCCAAGTTTTAAAATTCTAGGGGCAATGTATTGTAGGAATATAAATAATTATCGTACTTATAGATTTATATTTGCCAATTTTATTCGGCATTAAATAACCCATAGATGGTTGATATGCCGTAAAACAAACCACATCAAGTCAAACTCAGTTTAAAAAGCTTACTATTTCTATATTTAAAAAAAAAAATTTAAATTCAATTTTTAATAAACATATAATAGTTATAAATTCACTAGACTAACTCGACATTCTACTAAATCTCATTCATTCACTGTGGAGGTCCCCAGATGCCGGAGAGCATTCTACTCAAATAGCTTCTTTCCTCGTGCTGCTGGCCTCTGGAACTCCCTCCCTGCCCCCTGTTTCCCCGACAGTACTGACATGCAGAAATTTAAAACTAATGTAAACAGACATCTCGCTGCTCAGATCCCAATTTAAGCTGAACCACCAATCCTTCCCCCCTTTTCCTTTTTCTCAGTAGCCCCTTACGTTTACAGTGGCGTCCTGCCTTGTTTGGGGTGAACCATGTAAAAAAAAAAAAAAATAAATAAATAAATAAATAAATATGAAAAGTGATTTTAGTTTTATTTATTTAAAGAATATTTCTGTTAAAAATGACAAATAAGTTTACGGAAGAAGACAATTGTTTTCAGAATATTATTTATCGTGACAGACATCATTTCAAGATAAATATTATTAATAACTGTAAATTATGTAGATATATAAATACAGCAACCGTGGACTTTCCATGGGTCCGATAGT
>OY744535.1:15665115-15675115 GCA_963556195.1 Sepiola atlantica
TCTCGTGGTTGTTGTCCAACTTTCTACTTACCAGATACGCCAAATACACATTTAGTCGCCGATAACCCGAGTATGTTGCAGATAATACGTTTTTTATATAAGTCACATTTAAAAAAATTTTTTTTTAATTTAGTCGAAGTTCTCAGAAATCAAGGGGTCTCTCCCCGGGGCTAACACTTGATTTCTATATGAAATACATAGATATCTGTGTGTTTAATCAAGGTTCTCGCTTACCCCTTACACATGTAGTTAGTTAGAAAGTGAGGACCACTAATGTTCCTCTCCACAATTGACTAGTTTACTATGTTATAGTATATCTTTCTTGTAGTCTTTTGGTTTTGCCGAATTCCAGGACAAGAACTCATCGTCTAGGAACGAGCCCCGAAAGTTAGCTTAGTTGTTTCAACGCATCTCCCTGGCTGTATTTCGTGGCAACGCAATTTCAATTACCGTGTCATCCCGAAACAAAGACAGGCCGTCATTGTAGACGTAAGGGGTTACTGATGAGAAAGAAAATGGGAGATGGTTGGGGGGGGGGTCAACCTAAACTGGGATCTGCGCAGCGAGATGTCTGTTTACATTCATTTTAAATTTCTGCATGTCAGTACTGTCGGGGAAACAGGGGGCAGGGAGGGAGTTCCAGAGGCCAACAGCACGAGGAAAGAAGCTATTTGAGTAGAAAGCTCTTCAGCATCTGGAGACTTCCACAGTGAATGGATGGGATTTAGTTGATTGTCGAGTTGGTCTAGTGAATTTACGTCGAGGGCGCACCAGAGTAGCCAATTCATCGGAGCATAATCCATTGAAGTATTTGTAAAACAAGCACAAGGATGCTACATTGAGGCGATGGGACATATAGATGTCATTCGAGGTCGTGCATGTGTGTGTGTTTTATGTAAATAAAAACATTTTGGGTACTTTTAAAAAAATAGTTAATTTAATAAATGTTTTTCAAAGTAAAACAATACATTTCAATAAAGTAACATTTTGGCCAAAATATTGTAATAAAATATAGTTTCTGAAAAAAACAAAGAATTAATCTAGTTTATCCAGTTTAGTGCTGTTACTTGAGGTAACATAACTTGGAGAAGGTTCACTATTCCTCGTATGTGCCAGTTTGTAACCATGCTCAAGGGATCTTACATGGGCTTAGAATACGATGTTATTTTGAATATTTTGAATATTTTTAAATATTTTGAATATTTCGAATATTCTTTTTTGAATATTTTTTGAATATTTTAAAAATGTTTTTGAATATTTTGAATATTTTTGAATATTTTGAATATTTTTATTTTTGAATATTTTGAAACAATAAATTTCAATAAAGTAACATTTTGGCCAAAACATTGTAATAAAATATAGTTTCTGAAAAAAACAAAGAATTAATCTAGTTTATCCAGTTTAGTGCTGTTACTTGAGGTAACATCACTTGAAGGTTCACTATTCCTCGTATGTGCCAGTTTGTAACCATGCTCAAGGGATCTTACATGGGCTTAGAATACGATGTTATTTTGAATATTTTGAATATTTTTGAATATTTTGAATATTTTGAATATTCTTTTTTGAATATTTTTTGAATATTTTTTGAATGTTTTTTTAAATATTTTGAGTATTTTTGAATATTTTGAATATTTTTATTTTTGAATATTTTGAAACAATAAATTTCAATAAAGTAACATTTTGGCCAAAACATTGTAATAAAATATAGTTTCTGAAAAAAAAAAGAATTAATCTAGTTTATCCAGTTTAGTGCTGTTACTTGAGGTAACATCACTTGAAGGTTCACTATTCCTCGTATGTGCCAGTTTGTAACCATGCTCAAGGGATCTTACATGGGCTTAGAATACGATGTTATTTTGAATATTTTGAATATTTTTGAATATTTTGAATATTTTGAATATTCTTTTTTGAATATTTTTTGAATATTTTTTGAATGTTTGTTTTAATATTTTGAGTATTTTTGAATATTTTGAATATTTTTATTTTTGAATATTTTGAAACAATAAATTTCAATAAAGTAACATTTTGGCCAAAACATTGTAATAAAATATAGTTTCTGAAAAAAAAAAGAATTAATCTAGTTTATCCAGTTTAGTGCGGTTACTTGAGGTAACATAACTTGGAGAAGGTTCACTATTCCTTGTATGTGCCAGTTTGTAACCATGCCCAAGGAATCTTACATGGGCTTAGAATACTATGTTATTTTGAATATTTTGTCAGAGTTTACTGGTAGTGGGAAGTATCCTTATGTCAGGTTGTCCTGACACACCCTGTACAGAGAGACTTTAGATACCCGATGATAGTGTCTAGTAAGCATTTAATTTCTCCAACTTTTTTTTTTCAATTTTCTTATCTTTTTATTTTTGATGTTAATGAGGGAATACTACCGGATGCCAGACATTCACCCGCTATTTCAGATATTCAAACCAAGAGCTCTTTTTAAGATTCTAACCGCTATTTTAAGTGCAATTGTTTGTATCTCACTTGCACTTGGTTCACTGCATAGATTCACCAGTGTGACCCGAAGGAAGTAAACTTATAAATAAGATCATGCATACAAATTATGCGCATTTTTTTACTGGACTGATAAAAGATATTTACATATTTTAACATATTAGTATAATTTGTTTATCTGAACAACTTCCTTTGGCGTTCTGTCCTTAGTTTTCACTAAAAAAAAATTTTTTTTTTCTTTTTTTCTTCTACTTTTTTCTTTTTTTCTTCTACTTTTTTTTTCTACTTTTGTTCTTTCTTTCTTTTCATTTTTCTTTCTTTTCTTTCTTTCCTTTCTTTTTGCCCTCTCCCGTTAATTTCTTTTTCTACTGCTCAGATAACATGCAAACACCTCTAAAGAAAAGCACACTCTCTTTCTCCCTCTCTTTCTTTCTTCCTCTCTTTCTTTCTCCCTCTTTCTTTCCTTCGTTTTACTTCTCATTACACACGCACACACCTACATAAAGACGGACATTATTCTTTTTTTAAACACCCTCTCTCTCTTCTCATGATTTTCTTTAATGTTTCTTTCTTCTCCCCCTCTCCCAATCACACACCCACTATCACTTATTAGCATATTTGATTCCCTTCTAGCTGTTTGTCTTTATCCGTTTGCCACTGTCTGTGTGTATATCTGTACTCGCGTGTGTGTATGTTCTTACTCTGTACACATTTGGCTTTTTCACAACTGGACAAAGGCCAGCTATCCACCCTCACACCAATAACAGTGCCTTATTCTTTCAGTATTTTGGCAAAATTTAAGGTGTTATTCGAAGCTGTCTTGTTTTTATTTACAGTTTTGACCGAGTCGCGAGTATAACACACGAGAACTGAAAAATATTCATGTACAGCTTTTTTTTCTGTTGATGATTATTACTCAACACAACAGCAGAGATTTTTAATTCCCCCCCGACGAGGACAGAGTTATGAAAAATACAGCTCCCCAAAATGGCGGAACTCTAGATTGGGAGAACAAATAAAAATGACGACAATGTCCAAATGTTCAATTAACAAAACCACAATCATCATCATTATTAAAGTTGGTTTAACATCCATTTTACATGTGGGCATGCATTTGACTAACCTATCTCTGACCAGGCCTTTTATTTATTCATCTTTCTTTCAAGTTCATCCTTATCACTTCCTCCCATGTTTTCCTTGGCCTTTTCTTGCTACTTCAATATTCTATATCGAAACTAAGTACTCTCCCTCATTCTCTCAACGCGACTATATCAACAAAGTCTCCTATTTTGTACACACTTCCCTATACCGTCCAGATTTATTCTTCCGTTGAGGTCATCAGATCTAATCCCGTCTTTAAGACTCACATTACTTTCATTTATCATCACACTTTGTACAGATGCCTGATAGTATCTATTCTGTTCTCGAATCTAAATTATAATTTTTTTTTTGTAAACAAAAGAAAAAAACCCTGCAATTTGTACTAATTAGAAACAAGGCACTTAAACTTGTGGTTAATGGAGGGATGGTGCCCATTCCATGTCTATCGTCCCTTAACTTGACGCATTTTGACCCATTCATGGTTTTTTATGCTTCCATCATTGGTTCATTACTTTCATTCGAGCTTAGTGGTTAACGACGCGGACTGAGGACCTGGGTGTACCGGGTTCGAATCCAGTCTGTTCCATAGAAGCACTTTCAAAAAAACTCGCACCTGCCTTGTCTCTAACCTCCGGCAGAGCAGGTAAATAAAATACCACAATTTATTTTACTTAAAATGCCCTCAATTATTTAAAATCAATTTTATGTACAAATATTATTTACAATTTAATTTTTAAAAGTTGAAGAGCGAGACAACGTAAACAAGCAGGTCAGTCTCTAAGTGGGAGTGGGAGTGAAATCCCACAGAGAGGTTGGAGTTTCCCTCCTAGTCAGGCTAACTTCGAAAATAATGATTTTACATAACTACTAATTTCTACTCATATATTAAGCGCTACTTAAATATATATATATATATATATATATATATATATATATATATATATATATATATATATTATTCCACCGCCTCACGGGTAAGTGTATCTTAATTTCAATTACTGTCTGTGTCGATTTCTTGTGGCCGCGTAGCCTTGAGCGTTTGTCTTGTGATTCTAGCCCGAATCTACGAACTGCGTTCGAGCCCATGCGACCGCCTGAAACTACCACTCCTACACTGCTGAGGGCAAGGGCGCCTGAAACAACGTCGTCTGTAAGGGAAACACATTAATATTAACAAAAATATTTATAGTTAAAAGCCCTTTTTAAAGTGTAATAGTCTTAAAAGTAGAACCCTGTTTGAAATTGAAAAGATTGTTGTCATTTCTGCGATAAGCTCGTTTCGCTCGAGCGTGTAACACTGCAGAAAGAAATGACACTTCCCCTGCCTTCAAGGTAAGTGTATCTTAATTTCAATTACTGTCCGTGCAGATTTTTCGCGGCCGCGCGGTCTTGAGCGTTTGTAGCCTTATAGCCTTCATCTACGAACTGCGTTATAGCCTATGCGACAGCCTGCAACCGCTACTCATACACTGATGAGGGTAAAAGAGGGCGAAACAACTTTAATATTAAAAAAATATTAATATTAAATATATATATAGGCTAACGATACATGAATAAATAAATAAACAAATAAACAAATAAGTAAAAAACTAAACTAAACAAAAACCTAATAATTTAAAAATTAAAACCTAAAATAGAAATACAAGGAACCACGTGTTAAAATAAAGTAACCCATTATATTGATACAACAAAAGAAAACATAATTTAGGCCAATCTATAGAAAACAGAACAATGGAACAGGCTATAGGAAGTAACACTAACGACACCTTTGTTCGTGGGAAGCCCAACGATTGACTGAGACAACAACAAAGAATCTGATTGCTTAACTAGCCAGCCGTGTATATAAAAAAACCGGCAAAGATAACTCCATGCATTTTAGCCTGAAGTGCCCCCACCCCAGGGATAAAACTTAGGAGCCTCTGTGTAGCTTAATTGCCATCAATATATTTTTATAGCTTACTACCAAGCTCTACTTACGTATCGAGCACTCTTGAAGTAAATACTGAAAATTGATACATAAGAAAGTATAACTCTTTATAAAATTTTATGTGGATACATGATATATATATATATATATATATATATATATATATATATATATATATATATATATATATATAACTCATGAAACTATATTACGGCAATTAAGCTACACAGAGGCGTCCGCGTTTTATCCCCGTAGAAATACGTCTGGCTGAAATGCATATAATTTGCGTTACCAGGTGTTTTTATATATGCACATGGTGTTTAGTTTAGTTAGCTAACCAATCAGTTCCTGCCTAGTTCCACTCACGTATTGGGTACTGTTTAAGTAAATAATGAAAATCAATACATCTCCTTAAAGCATTTTATCTGGATACATGAAAAAATAATTATATATATATATATATATATATATATATATAATATGTTATTAATATAAGTATATAATATATAACAGTAATATATATATATATATATATATATATATATATAAAATGAAAAAGGAAAAACCAAAAGATGTTTTTTTTATGTATTCATCAATGTTTCGTCTTTATTTGTAAGACTTCTTCAGGATGATAATTTTAAGAAAAATGTCATGCAAGTACATAGAAATATTGGGTTGACATGATGGGTTAATGAGTAGAAGTAGTAGCACCTACTGGGAGCGCAGGACCGAGGTCCGGGCTGAGAGAAGTCGATGGCAAGGAGTGAAATGAATGTGGATAGCTGACATTTTTCTTAAAATTATTATCCTGAGGAAGTCTTACAAATAAAGACGAAACGTTAGTGAATACATAAAAAAACATATTTTGGTTTTTCCTTTTTTATTTCCCATTACGTCGGATTACTCTCATCCTTCCTTTCTCATATATATATATATATATATATATATATATAAATATATATATATATATATATATATATATATATATATATATATATATATATATGTATATATATATTAAATAATAAGGATTAATAATAGCCTTAATACGATATAAAAAAAATATCTTATTACGTACATTGATAGTAGCTACCGTATCGTTATTAAATATTACATATCCATGTTATCAGAATAGAATGTAATATGTTTGTAGAAACATGACGTCATTTCGGTAAAAGACAGGCACCATATCTCAATAATAGGATGTCTTTTTGTTTGGAAATTCTCTTATACATATTAACATCACGATACGCTGACGAGACTTAAAATAAATCCGTTAATTTCCCAAAGATATGTTTGGAAACGCGAACACCTACGTCAGCAACCGGCTTCATTGACGTTCAAGCGGTACCAGCGAATACTTTCAAGAACTTAAACACAAGGAAATTAGTTCCATACTAACCCTCCTTTCAATCTCGACAGAGAATGGTTACGTTATCTGAAGCTGCTTGCATATGGGGAGAGTTTGGTGAACCAAAGGTGGCGCAATGTAGCATCCTTGTGCTTGTTTTACAAATACTTCAATGGATTATGCTCCGATGAATTGGCTACTCTGGTGCCCCCTCGACGGAAATTCACTAGACTAACCCGACAATCAACTAAATCTCATTCATTCACTGTGGAGGTCCCCAGATGTCGGAGAGCCTTCTACTCAAATAGCTTCTTTCCTCGTACTGCTAGCCTCTGGAACTCCCTCCTGCCCCCTGTTTCCCCGACAGTACAGACATGCAGAAGTTTAAATCTAATGTAAACAGACACCTCGCTGCGCTGATCCCAATCTAGATTGACCACCCCCTACCTTCTCCCCTTTTCTTTTTCTCAGTAGCCCCTTACGTCTACAGTGGCGGCCTGCCTTGTTTGGGGTGAACTATGTTAAAAAAAAAAAAAAAATTAATAACCGCATCTTTCCTAAACGGCAATAAGAACTGTAAACAATACCAAAATAAGCAGAGAAAGACTGGTGTAATTCGTGAGTTTTACTTTTAGACTAATTACAAAACCCAGCATTCAGAGGCTACCGTAGTGTTTGATCAATAACAGGGGGGTATATGGATTCATACCTTTCCCGTGTTAAATAAAGTCACTTGTTAATTCGATACATTCACAAAAGGGGTGCGTCACATCCATAGAGAACAAAATAAAAGAAAAAAGGTCAAGTAAAGGTCAGCCGAACGTTTGTTTTAGAGAAGCTCTGTCATTGGCTAATGAAAACATTAACCTGTACGAGAGAATGAAATAAATATGATTGATTAGCTAGCAACGAGAATATTTAAAAATAATCACTAACACAAATTCCATGCACTTAGCCTGATGATTCCCTGCGGAGATGAAACGCGGACGCCGCTTACTTGCCATAAATATGTGAGCATACGTTACTATATATATATATAGAGAGAGCGTACACAATTTATAACATAGTTAATATTTTTGTAATAATGTTCCCAAAAATTTAAGATCAACAATATTTATCGTTATACATTATCATTTAAACCGCAAGTTCAAAATTAACATACATCTCATATTCAGAACAAAAGTTCTTCATTAATTCGTTGTAATTGCTAAATGATTGCTTAGTTTTAACGTTTATAACACTTTTTAGTTCATACTTTTGCTTCTATGAAATCTGTCTTCTGAACAATGGCGGCTAACAAGTCAATTTTGGGTGCGATAATGAACGCGTTCCGATCTCTCATTTGTAGCAGACAATTTAATTTCTTTCATGGCCGATATTATTATTTATTCCGATTTATTTAGTGAATTGCAGTTATATAGTTGCATTTCACCCTCCTCAATCATTTTTATCACCTCCCCACCAATAAATTATTTTTCAAAACATTAGTTACAATCTTCTAGTCAGGATTCTAAGCCTAACTGGCAGCCACTCACGCTTTGGTTTAGTGGTAAAATATTTTTGTAAACTACCCTAAAATTCTAGAAGGTCTATTTATCTTAAATTCATATACGAAACTGATTCCCCACTCTAAATTCTAAAATAATAAAATAAAATAATAATATAAAGATCTCAGGAGGTTTTTTTGGGGGGGGGGAGAGGAATGATTTAGCGAGAGGTGTTAATCTACAAATGTACAAATAAAAAATTATTTCTCGTTAAGGTAAACACAATAAGGTAAGACCGTAATAATAGGCAATACAAAAACTGAAATAATAATAGGCAATACAAAAACTGAAATAAGAATAGGCAATACAAAAACTGAAATAATAATAGGCAATACAACAACTGAAATAATAATAGGCAATACAAAAACTGAAATAATAATAGGCAATACAAAAACTGAAATAATAATAGGCAATACAAAAACTGAAATAATAATAGGCAATACAAAAACTGAAATAATAATAGGCAATACAAAAACTGAAATAATAATAGGCAATACAAAAACTGAAATAATAATAGGCAATACAAAAACTGAAATAAGAATAGGCAATACAAAAACTGAAATAATAATAGGCAATACAAAAACTGAAATAATAATAGGCAATACAAAAACTGAAATACTAATAGGCAATACAAAAACTGAAATAAGAATAGGCAATACAAAAACTGAAATAATAATAGGCAATACAAAAACTGAAATAATAATAGGCAATACAAAAACTGAAATAATAATAGGCAATACAAAAACTGAAATAATAATAGGCAATATAAAAACTGAAATAAGAATAGGCAATACAAAAACTGAAATAATAATAGGCAATACAAAAACTGAAATAATAATAGGCAATACAAAAACTGAAATAATAATAGGCAATACAAAAACTGAAATAAGAATAGGCAATACAAAAACTGAAATAATAATAGGCAATACAAAAACTGAAATAATAATAGGCAATACAAAAACTGAAATAATAATAGGCAATACAAAAACTGAAATAATAATAGGCAATATAAAAACTGAAATAAGAATAGGCAATACAAAAACTGAAATAATAATAGGCAATACAAAAACTGAAATAATAATAGGCAATACAAAAACTGAAATAATAATAGGCAATACAAAAACTGAAATAAGAATAGGCAATACAAAAACTGAAATAATAATAGGCAATACAAAAACTGAAATAAGAATAGGCAATACAAAAACTGAAATAATAATAGGCAATACAAAAACTCAAATTAACCGAAACGAGATTGCTCCAGTCAAGAAAATTCGGTGGAAAATATAACAACTTGATCTTCCTCAAATCCAATGTAAACAAAGTCTCGTCTTATACCGCCCCCATAAGTGATCAAACACAGTTCTATACCAGTGATTAGTACTCCCATAGTTTTCCTCATTTTTTAGCTGATAATAATTCCATTTAATTAACTCTTATTCTCGAGTAGATTTTCGGCTTGGTAACTGGTGAACTAATAGAAATAAAAGGTACCAGTTTTCTAATATTTACTCTCTTGGCCTTTTGGCTAAGATCAAAGTGTAGTATCTGTTCCGATGGATATTGCACCCCATAGACTGGTATTGTCTTGGCCTTCGGACCTTGATTTACGCCGGTCTATGG
>OY744535.1:15692615-15695115 GCA_963556195.1 Sepiola atlantica
TACATATATATATATATATATATATATACATATATATATACATATATATATATATATATATATATATATATATATAGTAAGGTATGAAAATATATTTATGACCTTTAAGCTACACAGAGGCTCCCGCGTTTCATCGCCGGGGATCTTCAGGCTTAATTGCCATAAATATATTTTCATAGCTTACTACCTAGCTCTACTCACGTATCGAGCACTGTTGAACTAAATACTGAAAATTGATACATAAAAAATGATATCTACTAATAAAATTTTATGTGGATACATGAAATACTAATATATATATATATATATATATATATATATATATATATATATATATATATATATATATATATATATATATATATATATGAAATTAAAATGGAATAAGCGGAAGACCTAAAAAGCTAAACGTTTCGCCCAAATGTTATATGGGCTTTGTCAAGAGCGAACGAAAAAATGCAAAAAATGACAAAAGACGAGAAAGTATATAAATTATGAGGAATATATATAGTGGTAGGGTTCATGTAGAGAGAGAAGATATATAAATATGTTTAGAGTCAAATATAAATACATAGAAAAAAATACAAATAAAAATAAAATAAAATTAGTAACGGGAAAGAAAAGAAAAGAATAAAGAGTAGAAAGGGGGTCCAAAGGAAGATTAATTCAGAACTCAGGGAATCAACCGGTGTCTAGATATATTTTGTTTTCATGAATAATTGCTTTTGATAGGTTAGGGAAGATAAATAAGAAGCACATTCTTTTTTGTATTTTTTTCGTTCGCTCTTGACAAAGCCCATATAACATTTGGGCGAAACGTTGAGCTTTTTAGGTCTTCCGCTTATTCCATTTTTATTTCATACCGTCGGATTATTTTATCCTTTCATCTATTCATATATATATATATATATATATATATATATATATATATATATATATATATAATGGATCATATAAAAATAAAAATAAATTATATTAGATCCTATCAGTAGAGTGGATAGGGCATTTATATACGGATAATGAAGCGATGAAATTAATAAAATTTGCATAGTTTACAAGTTTATTAACATATCAAGTGTTCAGGCAAGGAATACAAATACAAATATATATATATATATATATATATATATATATATATATATATATATATATATATATATATATATATATATATATATAACGGTCCTACCTTTTGCTCAGTTCTCATGAGAAATGCTGATGGCGGGTGAAATATTTCGACGCCATTTTGCAGAAAGTGCGTGTAATTACAAAAAGACTCACCTGAAAAAAACAAAAAAAAACAAACAAATATTAGATTCGATAAGAACAAAAGATCAATAATTATATATCGCGGACATCAAAGGGGGTTGATCAATCTTGGCTACATTACTTTGAGTCTACTGAAGGTAACATTGACCTTTGTGTCAAGGCAAATCTTTTAATAAAATTACATAAGATTGTCCGTTATTCTCATAAAATTGTCCGTAACTTTATTCGTTTTAAGTCTTTTAATACGATTGCATACAAGTGTCCGTTTTTTTTATTTGCATCAACTCGTTCGTAAGTTTTTCTTTACATTTTTCTCATAAAATTTTTCAATAATTACACGATTGTTGGTTATTTTATTGTCACAAACTTGTCTATAATATTGCATAATATTGTTCGTTATCTTATGCTCGTAAAATTTTTCAATAAGGTTGCATAAGATTGTTCGTAAGTTTATTTTCATCAAATTGTTCGTAAGTTTATTTTCATCAAATTGTTCGTAAGTTTATTTTCATCAAATTGTTCGTAAGTTTATTTTCATCAAATTGTTCGTAAGTTAATTTTCATCAAATTGTTCGTAAGTTTATTTTCATCAAATTGTTCGTAAGTTTATTTTCATCAAATTGTTCGTAAGTTTATTTTCATCAAATTGTTCGTAAGTTTATTTTCATCAAATTGTTCGTAAGGTTGTAAAATTGCCCGTTACATTATTATCACGATATATTTTAATAAGATTACATCAAATTGTCCGTTATTTTATTGCCATTAATGTTTGGTGGGATTGCACAGAATTGTCTGTTATTTTTATTTTCATCAAATTGTTAATCAGATAATATTTCCTGTTATCTTGCAACTAACGAACAATAAGGGAGGGTAGAAATATAAACAAAATTCTGTTCAATGTGAAACGCCCAATTAAAATCATCATCTTTAATCTTTATTCTTTACAGTCACGTAGTTAAACCAAACGATCCGAAATATTTTTTCATTAAGATAGTTCATCTATATAGTAAATAAACACGTTTTAAAACATCAAATAAACGATATTGCAAAATAAACTGAAAAGAATATAAGAAATGCGATGAATTGTTTTTACTTAGAAATATATCATTTGCTTTTGACGTGACTGTCGATTGATTAAAACTAACTGAGGTTCATAAACGACAGACGTTAGATTTACCGTTGCGAAGATCGTGTCAAATGGCAGATATTTTCTATAGATTATTATTGCTTG
>OY744535.1:15700115-15707615 GCA_963556195.1 Sepiola atlantica
TTCTCGATAGGTTTAATTTGTAGTTTAACCATGTTCTGTGTTCGACGTGGGTTCTATGTCTTGTATATATATATATATATATATATATATATATATATATATATATATATATATATATTGGGTATTTAGATCTGTATGGCTAGGTTTCCTTCCTCTTATCTACTTACCTTTCTGGTACCTAAGGTACTTAAGCTTTATTTTTTACTTTTTACTTATTTATTTACTTATTTTTAAATGCAACTTTAATTCTAATATAATTTTATTGCTAGCTACCATATTGCAGAATGGTTCTTGGGTGTAGTGTTTAGATAGTATTATTATTATTATTATTATTATTATTATTATTATTATTATTATTATTATTTTATTATTATTATTATTATTATTATTATTATTATTTATTAATGTATATATTAGTAAAATTTTAAGCTGAATTATTTCGACACTTGATTATTGGGGAAATGGTTGTTTAATCAGTACCATTGGAGAGCCATGAATATTATAACTGTCCTGTTTTTAAATCTCCGAAACAGTTACATGGTAAACAGCTGATGATCCCCGTGTTAATATTAGACGCTTAAGGTCTCCTGTTTTTGTTTCACTGTTAGATACTTAACCCCCCTTTTAAAAAAAGAATTATTTACTTATTTTTAAATTTTTTAAATTTAATTTTATTTTTTATTCATGAATTTGCCAACGAATGTTAAGTCTGCAATATCTTGGATTTAGTTAGTTTCTCTGGGAATTTAAACTGCATTTCACTTTTTTTTGTTTGTTAAAATGACCTAAACCTTCTTTAGACTATATATATATATATATATATATATATATATATATATATATATATATACTGACACGTAGCTATAAGGCATATTCCGACAACGTTTGTTAAATACTCTACTCAATCTTATTATATGCGCCCCCTTCGCATAAATAGAACTTAAATTTCCTTCTTGACGTGTTAATGTGGCTGTATGGTTATGACGTTGCTTGTGGAGTTTAGTTAAAAAATAAAAATTGCTGACATTTTGGGAATAGACATCATTTTTTGTCATTTACTTATGATTTTAATTTTATTTGAATCTAAAGGAAAACAGTTTTCAGTGGGGGGGGGGGGGGTGCCGCTCGGGGACCCGCAGCGTTTAAGTGATATATTTCTGATATAGCCTACGACCTTCACTTAAAGGTCAGTAGTCCACATGCCAATTTTCAAGCAATTCTGTCCAGCGGTTTGGGTGAACATAAGACACAAAGATCAGGCGGACACATACACACACAGAGTTACTATTTTATATATAGAGATATGAAATAATTCAGCGATGACCTGGTAAATAAATTTCAGGGCACCACGTAGAATACAAATGAAATATTTTTTTGTGACTTAATCATGTCGTTGCGGGTAATATTTATAAACACAATAAATACGTAAAGAGGACGATGCGTGACAGTCGAAACGTCAAAGAGCAGCTTCCTCATCGCGCTCCTTGTATTATCCTGAAGATGTTGAATTCGTGCAGCTGCCAACCTGACACTCCAAAGGCAGTGTTAGTTTGAAGTCGGAAAAGTCGTTTCTTTTAACGTAAGACGAATTTCGCCTTCAGCGGAATACCATTCAGGTGTCAGGATTTCAAATCTATTTCATTCGTCTTCTCATACTTTCTCATATATATACACACACACACACACATATATATATATATATATATATATATATATATATATATATATATATATATATATATATATATATATATATATATATATAATAGTACTTCATGTATCCACATAAAATATTATAAGGAGATATAATTTTTTTATGTGGCAGTTTTCAGTGCTCGATACATAAGTAGAGCTAGGTAGTAAGCAATGAAAATATATATGGCAATCAAGCTACACAGAGGCTCCCGTGTTTCATCCCCGGGGGGAATCGTCAGGCTAAATGCCCGACGATTACCCCCGGGGATCAAACACGGGAGCAACTGTGTAGCTTGATTGCCATATATATTTTCATTGCTTACTATATATATATATATATATATATATATATATATATATATATATGTGTGTGTGTGTGTGTGTAACTTCTTTTTAATATAGCAGGAAAAATCCCAGCAGAGTGCTCGATTAATTGAGAATTAAAGTTAAAAATTAAAAATTAAGAGAAAAATTAGTACACCATTCGTACCGTCGGTTTCAAGCACAGAAGGGCTTAGCCATCCGGCTCTCTTCAGCTTCTGTTGTCATCTGTTTCGGGAATGTGAAGTCACGTGTCACTCTCGTTTGGACGCGTTATTTGCTTAGAGTGTTGTGTATGTTTGTTTAACTTTAGTGTAAGGAAGTTTTAATAAGGTTTGAAAAAAGGGTGGCGCTGAAAAGTAACAGTTGAGATTTAAACCGGAGAAGGTTTACAGAGATATAAAAAATAAAAAAATAAAAAATAAAAAATAAAATAATAAAATATAAATCCAGCTTCATTAAACCCCAAAACAGTAACGGCCAAACATACGATATTCATAATATTGGCTCACGGGATTTATATAGAAATGTTTTTTTATTTTTTTAATTGTTTGTTGTTATTTTTTATATCTCTTCAAACCTTCTCCGGTTTAAATCTCAACTGTTACTTTTCACCCCCCTTTTTTTAAACCTTTATTAAACCTTCCTTACATTAAATTTAAACAAACATACATAACACTCTAAGATGACAACAGAAGCTGAAGAGAGCCGGATAGCTAAGTCATTCTGTGCTTGAAACCAACGGTACGAATGTTGTACTAATATTTATGTACCAAAATAAATAAATAAATAAATAAATAAATATATATATATATATGTATATATATGTATATATATATATATATATATATATATATATATATATATATATATATATATATATATAGCTTGTGTGGATCAACCACTGTATAGTGTAGATTTTTTAAAGACACTTTAATCCAAGAACTTTTTACTCTTTGTAAATTTTTCTGATGATTTTGTAATGTTGCAGAGACGATATTGACATAAAAATATTGCTTGGCACAAGACAAATGAAGCGGACCGTATAAAATATATCTCATAGAAATGTTATGTTTTTTGGTAATGTGAAAAAATAAAAATAAAACTAACAAAATAAAAACATGGTTATTGGAATATACTATGAACCTGACTTTATCTATATATATATATATATATATATATATATATATATATATATATATATATATTATTATTATTATTATTAAAATATATCTATGACAAGTCAGCTGCACGGAAACGTTCACGTTTTATTAACGTAGGAAATCACCAGGCTAAATTTAGCAATCAAAAAATAAGCCCACATCTACAATTTTAAAATGGATTTTCTGGATATTCCTTTCTTTAACGCTCACTTGTCTGCGATTACCCTCATGATCAACAGTTAAATGTTATTGACAAAGTGTATCTTAAACATCTTACTAATACTAACAATAAAAAAGGACTGGATTTAGCATGTCACTTTATTCGACTTCATTAAAAAAAAACACCCTTTCCCAAACGTAAGCAATACGATAAAACATGTAGTTTCACATTGATTTACTCTTAAAAATATATTGTTTATAGTGAAGCAGGACTTTTTAGTGTGTTTCTCCTATCGACAGGTTGTCCTAATCTAATTTGTCACATAAAACAGTACAACAGAATGCGCTATATTTTTTCCTCTGTTTTCTTTCTATTCCGGTTTTTCACAGATCGCCCTGGGGGTAACTCCTTTCATAATGCCGCCAATTCGACCTTTTTATGTCAATAACCGAACATTTGACTCTTGTATGTGTAGCACTTATGCAGATAAACCCCTAAAATGATTCGCTACAAAGGACCCTCACATAAGTCGGTGTATCACATTTTGTCTGCCTCTTTCACGTATGTTCTGAAGTACAGTCATTAGTCTCGAGAGACAATGAATACCCTCTGTAGGGGTGCCGCGCGGCGAATCAGTTGTGAAGCAAGGGTTGCGGAATCTTTAACTACATCTCTCCTGAACAGACATTGCTTGAGTCTAGTGGCAAGAGGAACTCCAGGACGCCTGAAAACAATGCCAGGAAGAGCAGAGAGCCCTCTTACATACGTACATCATCTGGTATTCCCAAATTGTCACCCAGGCTCAACGATGCATAGTTTTTTGGATTCAATTTATCATCGCAAGAGCTTTCGCGAAAACAAATTTTCAATGCTGAATCTCATTCAAATGTGTGGCCAGCAATAGTCAATTTTATGCACTGGCTCTGACAATTTAATAGATTATTTCTATTCTGAGCCGCATAATATAGCCGTCGTTTCACAACTGGAGAAAGGCAATATAACTGGGTAATATAGCCGTCGTTTCGTATCTAGAGAGACGCAATATAACTAGATAATAAAAGACGTTTAGGTGTGATTAAATTTTTACTTGTTTTCACGAAGGTTTTTATTTCTGAATTTTTCTTCTATTTTTTATACCTTAATTTTAGATCGGTTCTCATCGTTTCGTTTGCGATTTTCGATGAATTTACGACGTTTCAGTTCAATACAACGATTCCACGTTCAGAGAAAAGCAAGACAATAACTAGGAATATATATATATATATATATATATATATATATATATATATATATATATATATATATATATATATTCTTCAATCCAATTAAACATATTCAAAAGTTTTGTTTTAGTTTGTCTATCATACGGCATATCGACACATTTTAATTAATTTGAATGCTGGATACTCCTTATGTAAAGAGAATGATTGACGGATCAGTGAGCAGAAAGAATGACCTCAGCGGGTAAACGGAAGTAAGGGTATAACGTGAGTTTCGAAGAAAGGTAACTCAATCTCTTTTCGTGCGCACACTCAAACGAATCAGTTACGCAAAACCTGCTTGTTCCCGAAAATCCTGATAGAGCAGGTTAACACTATAAATGAGGATAATGTTGCGGCTCAAGTCATCTCTATCTCTTTCTCTCTCACTAACCCCTGAAAGTACATATTTCCCTCTGGTCCCTTTAACTGTCACTAATTCTGACAAATATATTTTTTATTAAAACAAACCTCGGTGTCCGTGTGACTGGATTAGACGTAGGTGATAAGGATGAAGAGGTGGCCGGTGTGTATAACGGAATTATACACGTCTCAGAGAAGAGACATTGGAACAGTAGCTTTAAAGGCTGAACTCTATATATGTGGAATAGATAGTCAGCTTGCATTTTGTTGTTTAGTCGCTAGAATATATATATATATATATATATATATATATATATATATATATATTAAATTATATTAATGAAAACAATTTTATTCAAAGATCATGTTATGTTCAATAATACTTTGCTTTACTTTTGAAAACTAGATTTAGAACTTATTTAAAATTACGGAATTACATTTAAATTTACATTTATTAAGATCCAAAGACCACTCGAAGATAAGTGTTTATTATAATAATAATAATGGTAATAGTAATACTAATAGTAATAATATAATAGTAATACTAATAGTAATAATATAGTAATAATAATAATAATAGATAATAATAGTAATAATAATAATAGTAATAATAATAATAGATAATAATAATAATAATAATAATAATAATAATAATAATAACAATAATAATAATAATAATAATAATGCTAATAATAATAGATAATTTCGTTTTAAAATATTATAAAGAAAAAAAACTAAACAATTGTATATATCAGCATAATGAAATTTACTCAAAAAAATTGTTCTTGTAAATGATTCCCTGGTTTTATTTATTTAAAAAAGTTGTCTGAACGGGTGTTCTGTTTTTAATGTTGTTTGCTAGAAACCTTTCTAGCTTGGACAATAATGACATTTAGAAAAAAACATATTTAAAGGGAGATAACTTGTCAGAGTTATCTTCCCTTGCAAGGGTTATATCCTCTTTGCTTCTTACCGAGAGAGACACATTTGTAAAAAAGTATATCGTTTCAGCTCCCACTATAACTGTAATTAAATTAGTAAATCCTGTATTTCATATCATGAAAAGTGAATAAATAATTATCTCTGAACCTAGTTTCCTCATTCAAATCATTCCGTCTATCTTTGTTTATTTACTCATATTTGCGTGTTCAAATGCACACTCACTCAGAACCGAAAACGGCAACTTCAAATGTGAAACATAAAATATCGTATGTAAGAAAAACGGAATTGTGTATAATTTAGCTCCCGTAGATCGGTATTTAGATTTCAATCTTCTTTTTTATGGAAATCGCTACACGACAAGACATGAATCCACTTGATTTAAGGAGCAATCAAGGACAGAATATGATTATTGTAAAAGCAGGAGATACCTATTGGCCTTAGTCTTGAAAAAAAACCTATAGGTTAGGAGAAAACAGTCAACAGGAAGAGAGTTCCACAAGCTTGCAGTTCTTGGGGGAAAAAAACTACTAGAATATGAAGCTGTCTTACAATGAGGTATCTAAACAGCGAATTGATGGGCATCACTAGACCAACGAGTCAAACGAGCTAGAACAAAGGAAACAGGGAATAGATCACGCAATTCTGGAAAACACATGCCATATAGAAAAGACCGAAACAAGCGACACAACGTCTGCAAGAGAGAGGGTGCAGAAAAGAAACAAGGGTGGTGCCAATTAAACTACAGATGCATTTCTGCACCTTATCAAGTCTCGGATATATTTTGACATTCCCTTTTGGAGATCTACTTACATTTGAGTAACCATAAGTTTTATCAGTCGTGAAGCTCAAAGTTCGTCTACTATTTACTAAACTACGCTTTCTCGGCATCAAAGTGTAGTATCTGTTCCGAATGATACTGCACTCCATAGACTGGTATCCTCTTGGCCTTCGGGGCTTGATTTACGCCGGTCTACGGGACGGTCCTGTGCAGTTTTAGGAGGTCCACCCTCTCAGGCTTTGTCTCCCCTCTTTGGGGAGGAGTAAGTTTATTTCTTACTGCCTGAGGCGCCCCTACCAGGGAATGCCGACGGGGCTGCCCAGGCAATTTTTAATGGCCAGAGTGCTCACCTTCTCTGGCGCTGGCTTTTCAGGCCCCACTTTCCCGACCCGACCTTGGGTCACATCTTACCTTGTGGGAGTAAGATAAAACTGGCCTTGTGCCTAACCTCCTGGCGAGGAGGTAAATAAATACCTACTCTGCAAAACCAAGTTAGTAGCATGGTCTGTCTTTTTGACAGTCTACAGTAAGGGTAGAGACAAATAAACCACCCCCAGTGAAAAAAATCTTGACCTTATTTGATCAAACTTCAACAAGAACTGGTATATAATAATTAAAACATTTGCAGCAAAAACTCGTTTAGCTACAACCACTGTAAAAAATTTCCCTTTCTCCTTCTGTGTACCCGAAACTAAACTGCACTTCTGTGAACAAAGTTCTTGCCAAAGAACTTCTCGTCTGTGAAAAAACAATACCACGAGGCTGCTTCTCTGGTCGACTGCGAATGATCGTTTTCAAGTCAAATATGTACACATTTCT
>OY744535.1:15715115-15730115 GCA_963556195.1 Sepiola atlantica
GTAGCTCTCACTTATACTTATATATATATATATATATATATATATATATATATATATATATACATATATATATATATACATATATATATATATTAATATATATATATATAACAATATATATAACAATATATATATATATATTGATATATATATATATATATATATTGATATATATATATAACAATATATATATATATATTGATATATATATAACAATATATATATTGATATATATAACAATATATATATATTGATATATATATAACAATATATATATATATTGATATATATATAACAATATATATATTGATATATATAACAATATATATATATTGATATATATAACAATATATATATATATTGATATATATATATATAACAATATATATATATATATATTGATATATATATATAACAATATATATATATATATATTGATATATATATATAACAATATATATATATTGATATATATATATAACAATATATATATATATATATTGATATATATATATATTGATATATATATAACAATATATATATATATATTGATATATATATAACAATAGATATATATATATTGATATATATATATAACAATATATATATATATATTGATATATATATAACAATATATATATATATTTTCATTGATATATATATATAACAATATATATATATATATTGATATATATATATAACAATATATATATATATATTGATATATATATATAACAATATATATATATATATATATATTGATATATATATAACAATATATATATATATATATATATTGATATATATATAACAATATATATATATATATATTAATATATATATAACAATATATATATATATATTGATATATATATATAACAAAATATATACAAATATATTGATGTATATATATACCAATATATATATATATATATATTGATGTATATATATACCAATATATATATATATATAAATATATTTATATATATATATATATATAACAAAATATATACATATATATTGATGTATATATATACCAATATATATATATATATTGATGTATATATATATACCAATATATATATATATAAATATATTTATATATATATATATAACAAAATATATACATATATATTGATGTATATATATATACCAATATATATATATATATTGATGTATATATATATATATATACCAATATATATATAAATATGTTTATATATATATATATATATATATATATATATATATATATATATATATTAAATCTTTTTTTGAAAAGAAACAATCGTGCAATAATTTTATAAATGAAAAATTTATTTATTTAAATTTTTTTCATCGCGAATTTTCGTTGTAAAATACAACCTTGTCAAGCGAGACTGTTTTTTTTTTTCAGTTTCTTCCTCCTCATTTTGATGGTGGTATTAATCCCGAGGGGTCGAAAATTCGTCGAGTTTTTTAAGACGTTAGAAGTTTAGTCTGGTCGATGTCATGCGCAGATTGGCGCTATTTTTTTAAGTAAGGAAGTAAACATCTTTGAAACCCGGATTAGAATGTATTAAATATTTTTTTGAAAATCAACAATGAGTAGGAAGAAAAGGAAAAAAATATATATAGGACAGTCTCGCTTGACAAGGTTGTATTTTACAACGAAAATTCGCGATAAAAAAATTAAATAAATGTATTTTTCATTTATAAAAATATTGCACGATTGTTGATTTTCATAAAAATATTTAATACATTCTTATCCGTGCTTACAAAGATGTTAACTTCCTTACTTTATATATATATATATATATATATATATATATGTATATATATATATATATATATATATATATATATATATATATATATATATATATATATATATATATATAAATGTGAAGCGAGAGCTTGCGGGGGAAGCCAGCTAGTATATATATATATATATATATATACACACACACGTGTATATGTATTCTAGTATGCGTTCTAGTACGTAAGGTTTTGATAAAACTTCTAGATATTTCCTTTGTATTTATTTATCTACCTTTTATGTTTATCTATTTATCGCTCAATCAGTTGATCTATCTTTTGAAGTCTATCTATATATCGATTGATCGATTTCTATACATTTGTATCGCTTTTCTTTCATCTCTATACACACATACACAAAAATACACACGCACACATTCATATCCTCATACAGACATATCTGATTCTTTTATCTTTCTAATATTATAAGCTACAATTGACTGTCCAGCATTTCCCGAACCTCACATAGGTAATTAAATCTATTTCCTTACTCCATTGATTTTGACTCTGTAATGTTAACTAACATAGTGTATTGTTGTATTATTTATTTTAGGACTGATTATTAAGTTTACAAATGTCCTGTTGCACGTAATTTATTGTCGTATGTATTTTTGTAGTTATTTGATTTTCGTGACGTGCATTTACTCAATGTCTTTAAGATCAAAGTGTAGTATCTGTTCCGATGGATACTGCACCCCATAGACTGGTATTGTCTTGGCCTTCGGGGCTTGATTTACGCCGGTCTATGGGTCTGTCCTGTGCAGAGATCCACCCTCCCAGGCTTCGCCCCCCCCCCCCCTCTTTGGGGAGGAGTAAGTGTATTGCTTACTGTCTGAGGCGCCCCTACCGGGGAATGCCGACGGGGCTGCCCAGGCAATTTTTAAACCCCACTTTCCCGACCCGACCTTGGGTCACATCTTACCTTGTGGGAGTAAAATAAAAACTGGCCTTGTGCCTAACTCCTGGAGAGGAGTAAATCAATACTCAATGTCTTTAATGGTTTATTTTTACTAAAACGCGGTTTCATGAAAAAAAAAACACGTTGTTTTTTTAAAGTTATTTTTTCGATTTGAACCGTTCTATTGTTCTTATGTTCAATCCAATCGTCATGTTTTGTTTTACGAATTCAAAAGAGCGAATGGTGCCTATGCAGAAGCCAAACCAAAAGTTATATCATGACGGTGTCCGGACTTAAAGAAGATATATGGTATAGTTTCCACGATCTAGGAACCAGGAGTACATCCTGAAGGATCAATCTTGGGAAAGGGCGGGGTAGAAGGTTTTACTCGGATACATTGGAATCCGGTATTCATGCAAATACGATGGATAGAGCTGGAAAATTCAATAGAGACTTTCCTGTGAACCATCCCACCATGAAAATTGATGTGAAAAACGTTTTAGTAGGTGTAAAATATTGGAAAAATAGGTTGTGCTCTCATCCTTCATAATGACAAAGATAGACAAAAAAAATCCTTAGAAGTCATGCATCACCCACCATGTTCTCCGAACACCGCACCAACAGCTCATAATCTCTTAAGAGGTTTCAAAAATCATTTGCATGAAATAAGTGGAAACTAAGTTAGTTTCTATTCTTCGATTGGAAACCGAAGATATTTTACGAACGTTGAATTCAAAAGCTAGTTGACCGATAGAAAGAGGTCATAGATAAAAAGGTCACAGATAGAAAGGTCACAGATAGAAAGGTCAAATATTGAAAGAGGTCATAGATAAAAAGGTCACAGATAAAAAGGTCACAGATAGAAAGGTCATAGATAGAAAGGTCACATATTGAAAGAGGTCATAGATAAAAAGGTCACAGATAAAAATGTCACAGATAGAAAGGTCACAGATAGAAAGGTCACAGATAGAAAGGTCACAGATAGAAAGGTCATAGATAGAAAGGTCATAGATAAAAATCGTGGGCTCTTTTGTAGAAGAGTCCCGCCAGAAAAATAGATCACCCTCCCCCAAAGCAGACAAAATGCGAGTTTTAAAACAAAACATTTTTCTACTTACTAAAGAGGATAGAATCTATAGATGCCACTGAGTATTTACAGAAAAAAGACAGGTTACTTTGTATATTTGCCTCCACATAAATTCACACAGAAAGCTGTCCACAATTCCGCTTTCCAAAGTAATGTTTATTCTGCATTGTGTACACCATAGCCTTAATCCAACACATGTCTAGATATGACTTACGCAGGTAGGTTAACAGCTTGTGCGCGCACTGCGCACGATTGACAAGACTATTTGTGAATTGGATACGAGTCTCTTCAAGAAAAGACGTAAATTACAAAAGTGGATTAATGGCTGGTGTATGCACTGCGTATGATTGGCGGGACTATTTTTTTATTCGATTCGAGGCTCTTATAGAAAATATCTCAGTTACAAAAGTAGATTAAGTGCTGGTTCGCGACATGCGTATTGTTGGTGGGACTATTTTAAAATTAGATGCAAGACTCTTCTAGAAAATACTTCAATTACATAATAGATCAAGGGCTGGTGCGCGCACTGCGCATGATTGGTAAAACTATTTCTTTTATTCGATGCGAGACTCTTCTAGAAAATACCCCAATTACAAAATAGATTAAGGGCTGGTGCGCGCACTGCGCATGATTGGCGGGACTATTTTTTTATTCGATTCGAGGGTCTTATAAAAAAGAAGTGCTGGTTTGCGACATGCGCATCGTTGGTGGGACTATTTTAAAATTAGATGCAAGACTCTTCTAGAAAATACTTCAATTACAAAATAGGTAAAAGGCTGGTGCGCGCACTGCGCATGATTGGTGAGCCTATTTTTTATTCGATGCGAGACTCTTCTAGAAAAGACTTCAATTACAAAATTAATTAAGGGCTGGTGCGCGCACTGCGCATGATTGGTGAGACTATTTTTCAATTAGATACGAGACTCTTTTAAGAAAATATCTCAATTACAAAAGTAGATTAAGGGCTTGTGCGCGCACTGCGCATAGTTGGCAGCACATTTTTTCAATTAGTGGATAAGCTATACTACAAAAGATTTCAATTGCGACTTATGATTACATACGTCTGATATTCTGTTTTTTTTTTATTCCTTAATTGACCCTTAAAATGGGAACATCACTTCCGTTACAGAATGATCGATCTTTTAGAAATTCTATAAGTGTGGTTTTTTTGCTCATTCTCTATCTTCTATTATTTACATTTATGATGGAATGTCTTTTGTCTTGTTGCCAAATCCCAGTCTATCCTGTCTCACTGTATTTGTAGCTGCAAATATTTCAGTTTTGTTTATCGATTTACGTTGGCTGTTTTTCTATCTTAGCATGTATTTTATTATCTACATCATATCTATGTGTCTATCTCGACTACCCGCGTTATATATCTCATATCTGACTATGTATCTCATATATCTATATATCTATACTAGATAAAAAAAAGTGACCCGTGGGATCATCAACTGAATTCAGAGTTTAAAAAGCCAGTTAAATACTAAAAAATAATGGGACACAATCCCTAAATCCCAAATACATTTCTTTCTTCTCGGTATATAATTGTAATACAGCTTCATATTCGATTGTTTGTGGAACTCTCTTCCTGCTGACTGTTTTCCTCCTAACTATAGCTTTTGTCTTTCCAAGACTAAGGCCAATAGGCATCTCCTGTCTTTGCGATATTCATCTTTCATTATTGTTAGCTCTTTACCTTAAGTGGCTCCATGCTTTGTCTGGAGCGATTTCCATAAAAAATATCCCCCCTTACCCATTTCTCTCTCCGGTTTTTTCTCTTCCTTTAGTTACAAGTTAAATAATGTTAGTAATATTGGTAATACTCCATTTTACTGATAACTGACTTTTTTTATTACTTTTCAGAGTTTATAAACAGATATATATATATATATATATATATATATATATATATATAGAGAGAGAGAGAGAGAGAGAGAGAGAGGGAGAGAGAGAGAGAGAGAGACAGGCTGGCAGACAAAGAGAGAAACGGAGAAAAGGAGAGAGAGAACAAGAGAGAATGAGAGAGAGAGATACATATATAAAGAGACATAGATATATACATTGAGAGATAGCGAGACACATATAGAGAGTGATACTTCTTTTTTATGGAAATAGCTTCAGACAAGGCATGAAGCCACTTGATGTAAGGAGCTAACAAGAACAAATATAATTATCGCAAAGACAAAATATGCCCAAGACCAAGGTTATAGGTAAGAAGAAAACAGTCAGCAGGAAGAGAGTTCCACAAGCATACGGTTCTTGTTAAGCAGCTAATGTACTAGGAAGCTGTATTACAGTGAGGTATCTAAGCAGCGAATTGATGGAGACCACTAGACCAACGAGTAAAACGAGCTGGAACAAAAGAAGCGCGAATAGATCACATAATTCTGAAGCACACATTCCATAATATTATTTATAGAAAAGACTGAGACTAGCAACATCACATCTGTGAGAGAAAGGGTTCCGAGAAGAAGAAATAGGAGGGCCAATCAAATTACAGATACGTTTCTGCACTATATATAGAACCCTTAGATAGGGCAGAGATTCATCTGCATCAAATATGACAGCAGCACTCCATACATGGTCTGATAGTAGATTTGTAGAGATAGAGAATAGCCTCAGGTGTGAGAAAGTGTTTGGAGCAATAGAGAGAACCGACTTCATGAGAAGCAGTAAGAGGAATGAATCTAATGTATGAACTCCAAGAAAGATTTGATGAGCCAGAAAGATCAAGAAGTTTCAGAATAGATTTCTCCTCAAGAGCAGAGTCCCCCATGAGAATCTTAGGAAGAAAAGGGACACGCCTACGATTGAAAGACACGAGCTGAGTTTTAGCTTGATTAAATGAAACAAGCCATTTCGTACCCTGATCCACAACTGAACCCAGCTCAACTTCTAGATTAGCTGCATTTTTCGATTTATCCGAGGGAGATGGGTGAGAAGCAACACCAGAATAGAAAGTGATATCAGCAGCATAGATATTAATTTCTTCTATTTTCTTCCGATTTCTTTTATTTCCTCCTACCCCTTTTTTATTTTCTATAAACTATCGTCTTCAAATACCTTATTTTTCTTCTAATTTCCTCCATTTTGAATCAATTCCTTTGTTTTATTATGTCATTTTATTTATTTTTCCTCTGTCCATTCTTTCCTTTTTCTTTATTTATTCTTTGTAATTATCTGCTTCTTTTTCCATTGTCTGCTTTCTGCCTCCATTCTTCTTAATCACCAGTCTCGTTTCTATTATCCGCCATTTTTTATCCCTACCTTTTCATTCGCTTCTTTCTTTTTCTCTATACTTTCCTCTTTCTCCTGATTTCTGTATTTCGTTCCAATTCAATAAATTCCCGCGTTTTCCTCCTCTAATCTTATCCATCCAATTAAAAGACCCCTTTTATTCCTTCCTTTTAATAACCCCTTTTCTTCGCTGTTTAGCCTCTAAAAGATCCCCTCTTCTTTTCCACCCTTTATTTCTTCCTCTCCATTAAAAGAAATAACCCTTCGTTGTGCATAACCTTTTTTTTTTGTTCACCAAACACCTATCATAATTAAATCCCGACAAAGATCCAAAATAACAATTACCTCTCTTTAGCACGATTAATCAATAATCATTAGCATCCATTTTGCTTCTCTGTTTTATTACGGCTTGAAAACATAAATGAAATACGTACCCTTGAATGAATTCCTTTCATGTAAAATAAAGTCCCGAATTCTACAAAACCAGACTTAATACCTGTAAAATCCCTCTTGCCTCTCGATCTTCTTATTTTCACTAGTAGCAAAATCACACCCCTTTCTCTGTAGAGGTCTTTAGATGCCGGAAGATGTTCTACACTGATAGCTTTTTTCCTATGACAACTTGCCTTTAGAATCCCCTCCCTGTTTCACAAACCGTACCAAGGTGCTGAATTTTAAATGTAATGTGAAAAAAAACCGTTTTGCTGCCCAACCTTTATAAATCTGGACCTATCACAGTAGCCGCTTGCATTTCAGTATCAAGATGCCCTTTTTGAGGTTAACAAAGTGAAAAAAATAAAACTTGATGAATATCTTTACAACAAAATTTGAAGGTATTTCACAAAATGTAACTATTATAAAATAAGTAAAACGGACATGGTTCGTATATTCTTTGAAAAGTGATCGGATTCTTAGGGGGGAAAGGTATGAATCCATACACCCTCTTTCCAGCTCTCGATTAAATACTAATGTAGAATGATTGGTTTGAATTTGTATCTTATATTAATAGTTTTGTCTTTATAATCTATAAGATGCTGATATAAACACTAAAATTTGTTCGAATAGTAACACTAAAAAACACTAAAATATAAACACTAAAATTAATTCGAATATAAATACCAAAATATAAACACTAAAAAACACTAATATATAAACACTAAAATTAGTTCGAATATTAACACCAAAATATAAACACTTAAATTAGTACAAATAGTAACACTAAAAACACTAAAATATAAACACTAAAAATACTAATATAGACACTGAAATAAACACTAAATATATACACTAAAATATAAACACTTAAATTATACGAATATGGACACTAATATAAATACGGATATATATATATATATATATATATATATATATATATATATATATATATATATAGAGAGAGAGAGAGAGAGAGAGAGAGAGAGAGAGAGAGAGAGAGAGAGGGGGGGACACAGAGAAAAGTAAAAACTGGCGCTATTCCTGACCATATAATTGACTTTGGGAGAAAAATGAATTTACGCTTTGCTATTCCAACTCGAAGAATTACGTCTTGATAACGGGTTTAGCGAAAGACGAATAAGCGTATCCTAATAAATCTATCTATTCTCGCTACGGCCTCGTCCTGCGTCTGAATCTATGGATATAAATTTATGTGTCTCTGCAACCAATTCTGAGGCATTCCTCGTTGATTAATGCCTAAAGTACTTCGCATGTAGACTATGCCTATTAAATCATTACACCGAAAAAAATCATTCTCGTTCTAAAGTAAACTCCATGAGTAAACAAAGTTACAGTGTTAGATTTGATTATACACCCATCTATCAGCAAAGACGTGAACTCAACAAACACACATACATACATACATACATACATATATATATATATATATATATATATATATATATATATATATATATATATATATAGTCTAAAGAAGCTTTGAGTTCTTTTAAACAAAAAGACAAAAAAAGGAAAATGCAGTTTAAATTCCCAGAGAAACTAACTAAATCCAAAATATTGCAGACTGAACATTCGTTGGAAAATTCATAAATAAAAATATATAATAGTAAGTAAATAAAATAAAAAGAGGAGTTAAGTATCTAACAGTGAAACAAAAACAGGAGACCTTAACGTAAGCGTCTAATATTAACACGGGGATCATCAGCTGTTTACCATGTAACTGTTTCGGTGATTTAAAAACAGGACAATTATAACATTCATGGCTCTCCAATGGTACTGATTAAACTACCATTTCCACAATAATCAAGTGTCGAAATAATCCAGCTTAAAATTTTACTTATATATACATAAATAAATAATAATAATAATCAAATAATAATAATAATATACTACCCTTAGACTACCGTGTGATATGGTAATTTGCATATCACATAAATTCTTTATAACAATAGTAATACTAGTAATAATAATAATAATAATAATAATAATATCTAAACACTACACCGAGAACCATTCTGCGATATGGTATCTAGAAATAAAATTATATAGGAATTAAAGTTGCATTTAAAAAATATATATATATATATATATATATATATATATATATATATATATATATATATATGGGTTTGCAGAAAAATTCGACACTAAACAAAGAGTAAACGAAACACCAGGATGTGTTGAGGAGTATGGTGAAGTCCTAGATAGACGAGATCGCCGCAAGACTCCCCCACGTGTTCCAGCAAGACTAGCCTCCTGCAAACAAGGCCAAGACGACAAGGTCGTTGGTGCTCAACAACGTCCTTCACCACAGGTCTCTGGACTTGTGACTGACTGCAACCGTTTTTACTATTTCTTCTAGGATGTGATCGAGGCCAAGACAAACAAGCACGCCCACAACACTGTCGACTCTCCGAAGGCTGCTACCGTTGAAGTGTTCGCTTCCATAGAACATATTCACTAAAGCAGGTGACTAATTTCGCGGCTTTCTGAAGATGATCCTCTCTGCTTGTGCCTGTTACATTAACACATATTGTAGAATGTTACGCTAACTGTTATTATTCGCTTATTTTGTTTTCTTTTGGTAAAATGTTAACTTTTGCTGCACACCACGTATATTACACCAAAGTTGGTTTAGAGAAATAAATATCCGACGGAATCTGTTGGTATAGATAGCAATCAGGTAATGCCCAAAGAGCTAACTCGATAGAAGCAGAAAAATAACACAGAGTCATGTGTTTAATGAATCGATATTTCCTTTCAATTATGTAACAAATTTTCGTAACTGAAACGAAATATCAAACCAATATAAGCATGACTCTGTGTTAATGTTTTCCGTTGTAATTACTTTGCTCTTTGCTTATTACTTTATTTATTTCTATACCAACAAACACGCACATATATATATAATATATATATATATAGTCTCGGAAGTTTCTCAACCATTAAAACTATATTAAAAAAAAAAGAAAAAAAAATTATAGTCCCAAGTCTTCCAGTGGAAAATCACTCATGTAAGTCAATTTATTTTTTACAGTTATTATATTAGTTTATTTCTAACACTATTTTAAGGGATCATCAGTTGTTTACCATGAAAAACTGTTTCGGGAATTTAAAAACAAGACAGTATTTAATTTCATGGCTTCCCAGCAGAGTTGATCAGACCCCACTTCCCTTAAAAGACAAAACATAAACGTTCCTTATACTAAATCTACGCTGTTCGTCTGTCTAATCAAATTTATATATATATATATATATATATATATATATATATATATATATACGAGGGTGAACTTGAATGTCTACTAGACACTGTTTTTGAGTGTCTAAGGTCTCTCTGTACAAGGGTTTGTCAGGACAACCTTGCATGACGATACTTCACCCTACAAGTAAACCCTGACAAAATATGTAAAATAACATAGTATTCCAAGTCCAAATAAGACCTCCCTCGGTATGGCTACACACTGTCTCATACCAGGAATGGTGCACCTTCTCCAAGTAATGAAACCTCAAGTAAATGCCCTTAACTGGATACTCCCCCAGACTAGAGGAATTCTTGTCCTGAAATCCGGTGAGACAAAAAAAAAAACACAAGAAAGATATACTATAACATAATTAAGTAGTCAATTATGAAGAGAAAACATTGTTCATAACATCTTTACTAAACGTTTTACAGGTAAATGAAAAAAATAATGGAACACTCGATGCGCCTCATAGATCAAGTGTTAGCTCAGGGAAGGGACCCGTTTGAATTCTGAGAACTTCGACTGAAATAAAATAAAACAAAAAAATATACATATATTTATATATTTATATGTTATTTTTTTTATTGACACCATGGTGTAGAACTAGGGCACTTGATTCAATTTAATGTCATCTAAGCCTTGGTACATGCAGGGAACAAATTACTATGATTCTAAGAAAAAGTTTTTATTTGCATACAATTGTTACTGCCGTCATCAATCACATACATTTTCGTGATATACAAAATATATCAAATATCCAGAATTTATTGATGGGTGAGGTTTGATCAGTGAATAAAAAGTTACCCCATCGGGCTGAAAAAAATTGATGTAAATTTAGTATCCATTTATATTTTATAATTGTTATTGTTGTGGTTGCAAGGTTGAACAATAATTAGTGAGGAATACAATGAAGACGCAAACAACAAGGAGAATGCAATAATAAGTGTATTAAAGAAAAGGTATAGTTACAGTATGTACAAATGAAGGTGTCGAGTCAGAGAGTCTTGGTGGGGGGACATGTTGCTCTTCGGCGTCACTTCCGGTGGCATTTAGGTAACACACACTAAGGCCAACCTAGGCTTGCCATTTATAGTGTAACGTTATTCGTATATGCAAATGAGTGGTTGCCACCACAACAGTTATATTTTATATATTTTATGTGTTGTATTTTCTAGTTGCTAACTATATTATTTCTAGGTAAACGCTTAGTTTCTCATTGGATTGCTCAAATTGTAGTATGTCTGCACCATATACGTTTAATTTTTTTCGGCGTGTATATATATATATATATATATATATATATATATATATATATATATCGATATATATATTCAGTTAAAATTATTAAAAATAATTTAATAGTTATTCCCAAAATATTTAATAGTGTAAGTAATTATCACTCAACGTTTTACTGTAGTTAACTCCATTTTTGCCGACGAAAAGAGATATACTAATTATAACTATTGTTTCAGAAAGTAATTAATGTTAACCAAAATCAATTTCCAAAACATAACACTTCATTATTTTAATTATAATGGCTACGGACATTTCAGAAATATAATGTCCAGGTAATGTTGGAATGTTTGATATAGACCGCTTGTCTCATACGTGAACCGGGCTCAATTCTCTCGTTTGTCGACTGGTCGGTGGTATACCTGTCCACCATTTTTTCTTTGAAATGATTTATTTTCGATCACGTTAGAAAAGGAAAACTGTCCGAAAAAATAACAAGATGTCACGACTCAATTCAGTTTTGTTGCTCTCTTGCAAAAAAAAAAATCTCTGTGAACAGTGGGCGGTTTTAAATAGCCCAGGGAGCGGAGAAAGCAGGCGCCCGCCAGCGGTCCAAACACCAGTCGATGGCTGACAGACGTTGGACACGGAGGCAATCCTCAACTAAAAAAAAACAAAAAAAAACTGAACTTACCGGAAAACGGAAGTCACTTGACTCATGACGTCACCTTCTCCTTTCACGGTGAACAGTGAGCAACTCGCGTCCTCCCTCATAACATAAATGCAGGATGATGATGCAAAAAATGTTCAATACTAAAGACAAACCTACGATCGGTGTCACCACTGGGAAGATTTCTTCTTTAGTCCGGATATAGAAAGTGTTGTTGTTATCCAGTAAGGTTCATTCAGCTTATAAATTATATATATATATATATATATATATATATATATATATATATATATATATATATATATATATGTTTTGAATTCCCGAGTTCAAATGTATACAGGTGAAATAGCTCCTTTTGTTTTTTAAATTAGAGCCAACGGCATTTCCTGAAGCAGTTTAGTAGAAGTTCAATAATGGCTACCGAAGTCAAAGTTAATAAAATTAACTATCAAACGGAAAATTGGAATAGTCAATTATAAACAATAGAGAATAGCACGTCAGTTGGTAATACTATTTATCCCAAGACATTTCAATGGAAACATCTGCTGATTATTCGACTTTTCAGTTCACTAGAGCTTTTTTTGCACGCTTATAACACATTTAGTGTGGTCTGTGTAAACACGTAGTAATCTACGTTCTTCTACACAATGTTTTAAGTATCATTTTGTGGGATGTCATCATCATCATCATCATCATCATCATCATCATCATCATCATCATCAGGGTCTTTTTTATTTCACTCCTGGTGAAGGAACCCCACTCTGGTTTCTTTCCACCTTGTTTGATCACTGGCTGGGCGTGGCCAAGTAGGACCTAGTTAACTATTGAGGTCGTCTCTCCACCGGGGTTTTGCCCTTTCTCTAGGTCTTTTCCATTGTCTCGGGATCCATTCTGTCGCTCTATATGTCCACCTGTTGTCTGTACATCTCGAAAGATGACCTGCCTATCTGTGTTTTGCCATTCGTATGCTAGTGATTTTGTCGTTTACTTCGTTTGGCATGAATGTCGTCGTCGTCGTCGTCGTCGTCGTCGTCATCGTCCGGGTCTTTATTTTTTCACTCTTGTTGGATAAAACCCTTCCTTGGTTTCTTTCCACCTTGTTTTATCCCTGGCTAGGCATGGCCAAGTAGGACCTAGTTGACTATCGACGTAGTCTCTCCACTGGATTTTTGGCCTTCCTCTCGGTCTTTTCCATTGCTTTGAGGCCCATTCTGTCGCTCTATATGTCCCTTTAGGATATAGTAAGTTAATTTCTTGATTTACGAAAGCAATAACAGATATACTGTGGATGCTACCACGAACACTTCAATTCTTGCGCTAAAAATGCTATTTCAAAGTTAAGCATGAGAGGCCGACCAACAAACGGACAGACGGACATGTGCCTGCATGGAAATGCGTGGGTGGATCTAAAAAGAGTTGTACAGTGAGATATTTCTCAGAGTTAAATTCACCACACCGGTATTCAATTGAAGTGTATGATAAGGTTGTTCATTGGTCCGGTCCGACTTCTTAAATCTAATCGAACTAATTGAATTGACCAACGACGTCTACTTGTCGCCAGTGTCAAACGTCATGCTGGACGCTCGAAATCGCATGTGTCGAATGGTCACGTAGATTTTGTCATTGTGGAAACGCTTCCGGGCGCAAGGTGATTGGCTTGTTTGCACGGATCAGTTGGCACATTTTTATCAGACACGATGTTCTGTACCGAAGCTGACAAGACTTGTCGCGTTCTTTAATAAGCGATTGCAAGACCGTCGAGTTTTTCGCCAAAGTGTAAAGGTCAGTGAAGAGCAATGAACAATGCTAGATGAGTTGAACACTGACCGGGCACGATGAGGCCAGTGACCAGAGATCAGCACAGTAAACTGACAGTAGGGAGATTAAATTGAAATAATTACGCAAGTGACCTGTGCAAGGAACATGTGCTTGTTAAAGTGTCAAGGGAAGGTCTAGATCTTACTTTTATTAAGTGAAGTCCACCATCTAATCCAGGTGAAAGATTATCACTATTAGACATTTTGTCTATTTGTACGCTTGCTGATCACCTATTCCCGACAGTCAGCAAAAGACGACGGTTTCCTTAGCTCAGATAATTAATCCTTTGAACAAAGAGAACCGTCGTCTTGCTGAAATTTGAACGCTTGTATGAAAGGAGCGAACCCACATAATTTTTATACATAAAAGAATATAAAATCTATTTATTCTATTTCAGCTTCAAATAAAATTATACAACTTGAGAGTCGGCTGAGCTGGGATTCGTACAGCCGTCAACTACGAAAATAAAATCCCAAGTAAAATTCTCCCTCGCTGGCATTAAAACGAGAGAGAGAAAGAGAGAAAGAGAGAAAGAGAGATTGTAGTCCCACAGGAG
>OY744535.1:15735115-15740115 GCA_963556195.1 Sepiola atlantica
GCCTTTTGGCTAAGATCAAAGTGTAGTATCTGTTCTGATGGATACTGCACCCCATAGACTGGTATTGTCTTGGCCTTCGGGGCTTGATTTACGCCGGTCTATGGGTTTGTCCTGTGCAGTTCTAGGGGGTCCACCCTCCCAGGCTTTGCCTCTCCTCTTTGGGGAGGAGTAAGTTTATTGCTTACTGCCTGAGGCGCCCCTACCGGGGAATGCCGACGGGGCTGCCCAGGCAATTTTTAAACCCCACTTTCCCGACCCGACCTTGGGTCACATCTTACTTGTGGGAGTAAGATAAAAACTGGCCTTGTGCCTAACTCCTGGAGAGGAGTAAATCAATACTTATAATTTATATCTCGACTTGTAAGACATTCACATCAAGAACTCGTCTTCTCTCAAAACGAACACAACACTTTTCTTTCTTTCTCAGTGTGCCTTGTGCCAGACGAAGTTTCCGGGAACACGAGATTCTTCAGAAAGACTTCCCGTCTGTGGAAAACAGTACCGCGGGACTGCTTCTCCACAGATTACAACTTAGTCGTCTTCAAAGCCAATTTTGACTGACTCCTATCTAGAACCGTTCTTCAGAAATATTCGGATTTGATGCAAGCAACAATCACATCTCATTAACCCTTATTAGCAATTGGCATCTGGTCTTGATAAGTGATGACCACATTTTTAGTAAAAAATAAATTAATTAATAATAAGGAAAGATAGTTTGATTGAAGAATTGTGTGTAATGCGTATATAGAGGAGTATTAGAAGGCTATTACAATGCAAGAAATGGAAATATGTCGGCGTATCATATTTTATATATATATATATATATATATATATATATATATATGTGTGTGTGTGTGTGTGTGTGTGTGTGTATTTTTCTGAAAGTGTCACAATGTAAATTGAAAATTTTATGTATTTAAATTTCACATACTTGAGTACTCAATGTTTTAAATCAAATAAGGATATAAGGAGAGGTAGTTTGCTTGAAGCATTGTGTGTAACACGTATATAGAGGAGTATTAGAAGGCTATCACAATGCAAGAAATGGAAATATGTCGGCGTTGAGAAGTAAGACAAAAAAATGTGATTTTAATTATATATTTTTTCAAAAACTTTTTTTAATAATTTTTTTTTTTCATATAGCAAATCTTACTTGAATAGGCAATACTGATCTAATCTGGGTGACCGTGTTTAATGTCATGGATATCAGCTAGTAGTTTTTCGTTCAATCAGTATAAAGACAGACAGACAGCTAATATTATATGAGGGAAGAATGCGTCATTATTTGTTTTCTAAAAGCATTTTCGAGTTTGCTTAAATCACACAGAACCCATACTAAAATATACACAAGCACTGTAATAACATGATGTTTGCATAACATAACATTTTAATTCTTAGGATCAGCCGTCATTTGCAATTAACTCCGATCTTAACCTTAGATCATATTTGGAAAGAACCTTTCCAAATATGATCTAAGGTTAAGATCGGATTCTAACTCTGCCTGATGAGGTCTCTGTTTATAAGAGCTGTCGATCGATCACATCGACATGCCAGTGTCGAGGATTTAGTACGTGTCTGTGTAAATAAAAAATAATCATATATAAAAGCTCTATTTGATATTGAGCACTTTTTATAAGCCCGGTAGAAATTCTTTGAATTACTATCCTGTGTATGTTTACCATGCCTGAATATTATATATATATATATATATATATATATATATATATATATATATATATATATATATATATATATATATATATATGATGATAATAATAATAATAATAATAATACTAATAATAATAATAATAATAATAATAATAATAATAATAATCCATGTAAAACATCCACAAGATAGTAATCCAAAGAATTTCAACCGGGTTTATAAAAAGTGCTCAATATTAAATAGAGCTTTTATATATGATTATTTTTATTTACACAGACATATAAAAAATAAAAATATTAATATAAAATATAAAGATAATATCTAAAATATAAAATATAAACTATAAAATATATAAAATATAAAATAAAATAAAATTTTGATTTTGAGATTTTGATTCTTAACGGTCCCAACCACGTGACTTTCCAAATTTTAAAATTTAAAATTTCTTTTCTTTTTTCTCCATTTCATTCTTTCCAAATATGATCTAAGGTTAAGATCGGATTCTAACTCTGCCTGATGAGATCTCAGTTTATAATAGCTGTTGATCGATAACATCGACATGCCAGTGTCGCAGATTTTGTACATGTCTATGTAAATAAAAATGATCATATATATATATATATATATATATATATATATATATATATATATATATATATATATATATAATAATATTTTTATAAATAAATATTAATTATTTAAATACCTACAGACATCGATGTTTCATGCTAACGCAATCTTCAGTGTAGGAACTAAGTCTCAACGGTCGGTAGTCGCGAACCTCGATCACAAATCACCATTGATTCGTAGTCGGGGATCTTACCTATCGGCCATAGCCAATTAGTTAGTAAATATAGAGGAACTTTTAAAATGTAAATAGCGAAATCGGCGGCTATGTACCAGGCAGTATAGAGTGATCTACGAAACGGCGTTCGGATCGTGCATATAGCTATTTGTACTGCTTGTTATTAAAGCTACTCGAGAGTGCCCAGCCTTTGTGGGAGGGGGCTGATAAACAATACTATTTTTATAAATAAGTATGAATTATTTAAATACCTACAGACATCGATGTTTCATGCTAACGCAATCTTCAGTGTAGGAACTAATTCTCAACGGTCGGTAGGCGCGAACCTCGATCACAAATCACCGCTGATTCGTAGTCTGTACCTAATTAAGGAGTTTTCATTATATATATATATATACATATAAGTATAAATTTTTATTTATACAAACATTATATAAATAAATAAAAATAAATAAAAAAATAAATAAAAATTTATACTTATAAATAAAAATTTGTAAATAAAAATTTATACTTATAAACAGCTCTACTTGGTATTGAGCACTTTTTATAAACACTTGAGTTTCTACGGATTTACATTTACAGAAACCAATACATATACGATATATATACATATATATATATATATATATATATATATATATATATATATATATATATATATATATATATATATAAATATATATATATAATGAAAACTCCTTAATTAGGTACAGCTATTATTAAATAGAAGTGTGTATTTAATAAACCGTTTATAGTAGGTATTGTAATTAAAAGATATTAAAACCGTAAACCAGAGTCGATAGGTAGACATGTATGCGTTACATCCTTATCTTACGTTTAATGTAAACAGACGTTGGCCGAAATCAACGATTGTCGATTGGTGGTTTTAGCAAGAGGCGTATTTCATCGTCGTCGTCGGCTTGTTGCTGTGGTTTGTACATTCTCAGTCGGCACGAGTGAACTCGACGAGTGCGCATTCGATATCAATCCGCGGCGTCAATCTCGCGAGACCTGCGTTGACATTTATACGAATGGGCAATCAACGATCGCCATTTTTTTATTTCGAGAATTTCAGTGGAGCAGCACTCACCGGGGAGTGATCGCCATGAATAAATCAAACATGCCGCCGTGGGGCATGCGTGGAGAACTGTGAGCAATCAGCCTGGCCGATCTCTTCGACGAATTCTCAGCCAGAGTTTTCCAATCAGCATTAGCTTACACCGAAATCGAAGAGCAGATATTTATAAATGAATTGACCGGAATAAACACACGATTATCTATCTATCTATCTATCTATCTATCTATCTATCTATCTATCTATCTATCTATCTATCTATCTCATATATATATATATATATATTTCAAGAGATGAAAGATGAGAATATCTTTGAAAATCCATGGATTAATGATATGCGACTACTTGCTTTGAAGTTCTGATGTTTTAATAAATATTGAATGTTTACAATTTCTTATTCTCATCTTTCATCTATTATATTGATTGTTCTATTCAATATATTGAGCTTTATATTATCACAATAGTTTATTATTAAACGATAAATCGATTATCTTTAATTTAATATTCTAATATTGTAATATATATATATATATATATATATATATACAACGCTGTTTAATATTGTACCTTACTATCACGAAATTTAATGCATACAAAATCTTTCTCTTTCTGTAAAAGACTTAAAGATATTGAAAAAAAAAAACAGGTCGTGAGAGACATTGGTATACATAATATATAATGATAATTTATAAGTTTATACTTATTCTTATTCATTGTTGTAGGATGGTTATCTAAAGTTATCTTCCCTCATAAACTGACATAGATTTCAACGGCGTTACCTCCTTGCGAATGCTCCCATATACGCGCTCGGCATCATTCCAGCAATCCTGTGTTAGTATCTAAAACCTACGTCCGTAAGCCGTGTTCCTACGGGTGTCGGGCTGAGATAGTGGCCAACATTACCTATCTTTATTCATATTGGGTGAAGAAGCGACGCTCGACAAATGGATCTGGCATCGTCAAACGGAGGTCTTTATTAGGATTTAATTTCGCTATGAAACGACTGATTTAATTTCGCTATGAAACGACTTCTGCGAGGAAGGTTCTCACTTTTGTATAATCTATATTTAAAGCGTTTTCCATTTAAAACCTCTACCACAAACCAAATTCATAAACCTAACTTTCTCGCTTTCAATTTAAATAAGCATTTACAGTCCACTGGTTTATTTGAAGATCAGAAAGGCAAATCTTGATGAAGGTCATTTACAAAAATGTTAAGTGACCACTTCTAAACTGTTGCATTTCGACATTCTATCACTGTTGTCTGTTGACAGATTAGGGCAGAAAAAAATCTCGCGGGGTTGGGACCTTCGCGAGCAAAACCTGTAAAAAATCTCATATCTTCATTCCACGACTTTCGCGTACAATAAAAGAGTTGAACCATGAAATCGTGTTGTGTAGTTGGAATGTTTATATGTGATAAAACATTTCAAGATGGCTAAGTAGGCAAAACC
>OY744535.1:15745115-15755115 GCA_963556195.1 Sepiola atlantica
AACTAAAGCTGATGCATAATTCATATAATGATTTTTAAACGAAGGTTTTTATAATATATATATATATATATATATATATATATATATATATATATATATATATATATATATATATATATATATAGTCTCGGAAGTTTTTTTAAACCTTCAAAACTGGAGAAAAAAAAATTTCGTTGAAAGATTTTTGTCTAGTAAGTCAATCAATCTACTGCAATCACTATATTAGTTAACTTCCAAGAATTTACTCCAATATAAATATATGTTTTTTTATATAAGGGATCGTCAGTTGTTTACCATGAAAACTGTTTCGGGATTTTAATATATATATATATATTTAGTACTTCAATGGATTGTACTGTGATGGGTTTGCTGCTCTGGTACCCCCACGACGTAAATTCACTAGACCAACCCGACAATCTGCCAAATCCCATCTATACACTGTGGAGGTCCCCAGATGCCGAAGAGCTTTCTTCTCCAAAAGCTTCTTTCCTCGTGCTGCTGGACTTTGAAACTCCCTCCCTTTTCCCTGCTTTCCTGACGTTACTGACATGCAGAAATTTAAAACTAATGTAAGCAGACATCTCGCTGCGCAACTCCTAAATTAGGTTGACCCCCCCCCCCCAAAAAAAAAACCTTTACCCTTTTTTCTCAGTAGCTCCTAACGTTTACAGTGGCGGCCTGCCTTTTTGGGGTGAACTATGTAATATATATATATATGTATATATATATATATATATATATATATATATATATATATACATATATTTATATATATACATATATTTATATATATATATATATACATATATTTATATATATATATATATATATACATATATTTATATATATATATATATATACATATATTTATATATATATATATATATACATATATTTATATATATATATATATATACATATATTTATATATATATATATATACATATATTTATATATATATATATATACATATATTTATATATATATATATATATATATATATATATGTTTCGTCTAACCAGTGTCGCTAGATTAACAATCTACCACCAGTCGCTGGGTTCGAACGCTGAACTGAAGTCATCTTCGACTTCCATCAAATATATTTACTATCTCGGCCACTGTAATAACATACGAAATGGAAAAGAATTCTACCTATTTAACACTTACCATTACCTATTAAACCCTAACCCTAACTATTACATATTTAACCCTAACCCTTACCCTAACCGTAACTTATTTAACCCTAACCTATTTAACCATAACCCTAACCCTAACCTATTAAAGATTCTATACAATGTTTATTATTTCGGGTAAAGGGGGCGTGAACAACGCAATTTTGCTTTAATTCAGAAACTTTTCGTATTTCCTTACAGATTCATTATTTTTTAAAGAAGCAAGAAAATGTGTTTATAATAAATATTTGGAGTTTTTTAAATTAAAATTTATATATGAGAGATATAGGGATTATATATATATATATATATATATATATATATATATATATATATATATTATACCATTTCAGGCTGTGCTGACGAAGACGGGATTTGGGGATCCAACCTTTTTCCTGTCAGAAACCGCCGGTCCATATGTCTGATTGAAATCTGTATTTATAAATAAAACATATTACGCTCTTAATTCAATTTAATTGAGCACTCTGCTGGTATTTCCTATTTATTCTTTTTTGAGTATACCTTTATACTTTTATATATATATATATATATATATATATATATATATATATATATATATATTAGCCTCATTTATTATCAGCTTCTTTAAAAAATGTTTATAAAAGATGAACTGTCCTATTTTAATACAAATTTCGCGGGCATGCGTGTTACCTAATATTTGAAAAGTGAATGAACCGTTATAACAACAACTCGTCTATTTTCCATCCTTACGGACTGCTACAAACATACAGAACTATTATTACTTTTCCTCACACTTTGAAGATGCTATGTATCTAGCGAAATTATTAGCTATAAGATCAAAGTAAAAAATGATTTTATAGGCTTTTAGCTCTATTTATCATATATATATATATATATATATATATATATATATATATATATATATATATATATAAAAATATTTGTTGTTGTTTATTATCAACGGACGTATACGTTTCGTCTCTTTTCAATCAAGACTCTTCAGCGTAGAAGTATGACTATTCACTACCGGTCACTCGGTTCGAAACCCTGGATTATAAGTATTTTTCAACTTCAATCCAACGTTTTTAACCTCGCGGCCAATATCCGAACAGCTGATAAACTGTGGTAGTTTAAATACATTTATAAGCGGCGATGAGCGACACAGGCATTCTACTTATATTAAGGAATGATGCATTATAAAGCAAATGACGTCACGCTGTATTTGCACTACTACTAAAGTGCTCTACTAATTATTAAGGAGCGACACATATGAAAATATTTGTTGTTGTTTATTATCTACGGACGTATACGTTTCGTCTCTTTTGTTCCATATCTCTCTCATATATATCTATTTATATAAAGTTACGTATGTGTATATGTTTATGTATTTGTATGTACAGGATTCACTCATGAAGTAATTCACCTATAATTATGAATTTTGGACTACGGCTGTTTAGGTGGAAGTGTGGGTAATGTGTGCTATATTTTATTTAATTTTAGTTTCTTTTACAACAATTTTGACTACTATTTGTTTCAATAGCCGCTATCTAGAAAAACGACATCACGCAGCTGTTTACACGCGAGGCGATATCTATTGCGGTAAGAAAAGACTCATTCAGAAACTGTCACACTAATCACAGTGTTGACGTCATCAATTGTTTTAAATCGTTTATGAAGTTTTTGCAATGGAAATAGTTGTAATATTTAATCGTGCATTTTGGAAATGGCAACGGTTATTTCCCTCGCACTGTAATCATTTGTAATCTGTAATTATCTCCCTTGTTCTTTCTGATGTACATAAACAGAAGCTTACGCGTAATCGTCCTTATGCACCGGGCGACCTACCAAGTAACATCGTGTTGTGTCCTTTTTTTACCTCTGTCCTCCTTGCTCGTATTACTTCTTATTTCAGTGAATGACCACGTCATAATACTAGTAAATCGTTGATTTGCTAGTGTTTCACGATTCAATTCTCACAGAAAAGCTCGTTACGCTTGAAGATTAGTTTGCTGCATGGGAGCAATGAAACCAATCACAATTTCTTTTGTGATTGAGGTCATTGAAACGATTGATTCATCTAGAAACTAATTTTCTGTATTGGGAAGTATTATGTTTCGAAATTTTGTAGATGATGATTGATTTGTATTATTCGGACTACTGTTCTCATCTTGTGTGTTATTCTCACAACGTTTCCGTCGATGTAACCTCCAACCTTCTTCAGGTGCATCCGGTCGAACGCGGGAATCTTAAAAATTTCGAACCGAGTTCTTCATTTAATCAACGAGTGTAGCTTCCTATCGTTTAGTCAGACATGATCGGGTAGAAGTCTTTAGTAATTTGTAATTATTTGCCCACTATCGTCTGTGGTGAGGATTGAACCTTCAACCTCCAGAAGACTGTCACTTCGAACTGATTATTACTTAGCACTTTTATCCGCTGCGGCACGGGTCCCTATGCACAAATTCCCGAGTTCGACAAAAGGCACCTGAAGAAAGTCGTAGGTTAGATCGAGCGAACCGTTGTGAGAATAATATCACATGAGAACAGTAGTCCGAATAATCCAAATAATACAAGTAATTAATCCTCATTCATAAATAATAAATTTTTTTTTTAATATTGGAGATTATCTTCGACAATATGTTCTGTATTATGTTACTGTTTTTGTTTGGGCTTACGTTTTTGCAGGTAATATCACTAAGCAATGGATTTATTTATTATTCTTTATATATACCCAGCCCCGCGAACTAAATACATCCTTTGTTAGGTGATGCTAACGTTCGAAATGTAAAACAGATACTACGGTATGTACTATCTGTTGTATTTAGTCTCAGGACTATATCCTTCCAAGCATTACCAACTTTTTTGTGAGAAAGTATTTTTTAAGCTTCCGGTTGCTAGCCGTGCATTCACCGCGAAACACCTATCGGACCGACAACAGCAACTTCTGCACCCAATGATAGTCTCCTCTTCTGGGTGAGTTGTGTATCCCATATTAAAGATACCGGAGCTCCTTCTACTCCAATAGCTTATTTCCCCGTGCTGCCAACCTCTGGAACTCCCACCCTGCTCTCTGTTTCCCCGACTGTACGAACATGCAGAAGTTTATAAACTAATGTAAACAGACATCTTGCTACATCTCCCAACTTAGGATGATATACTAAACCTACACTATAACTCTCAGTAGCCCCTTACGTTTACAATGGTGGCCTGCCTTGTTTGGGGTGAATTATGTTTTTAAAAAGAAACAAAAAAAAACGACCTTGTGTCAGATCTGTTGTTGGCGGGAAGAATAAATATTTCATTGCTTCCGGACCAAATTCAAAATATAGTATCTATTCTGGTCGGTGCCAGGAGGTTATACACAGGCAATCTTTCCTTTCTTTGTGGGGAATATTGCCGATCGCCTCAGACACATTCATTAGGATATCGATCGTAGCACGTTATACACTCGTCCAGAATACCACCTTAGTGGGAAAACAGTATTTCCACATTAACCTGATCTGGCGTCACATCCAGTTTTTTGCGGGAAGAAAGGCAAATATTACCTCTTCTCCAGGTCAGGTTCCAAATCTAGTATCAATTCTGTTCGTACTCAGGAGGCCATCACTCCAGGAATTACTTCCCCCTTTTTAGGAGTTGTGGCCATCTCCTCGAACACTTTTATCAATATATATGTGTCTGTAATTTGATTAGCTCTACACTTTCTTCTTCTCTGCACCCTCTCTCTCACAGATATGATGTTGCTAGTCTCAGTCTTTTCTATAAATACAATTATTTCATGTATTCTTCAGAATTATAGGATCTATTTCCCGCTTCTTTTGTTCCAGCTCGTTTGACTCGTTGGTCTAGTGGTTTCCATCAATTCGCTGTTTAGATACCTCATAGTAATACATCTTCCTATTCCAGTAACTTATTTCCAAGAACCGCAGGCTTGTGGAACTCTCTTCATGCTGACTGTTTTCCTTCTACCTATAACCTTGGTATTTTCAGGACTAAGGCCAATAAACATCTATTGTCTTTGCGAGTAGAATATTTGTTCCTGTTAGCTTCTTACGTCAAGTGGCTTCATGCCTTGTCTGGAGCGACTTCCATAATATATATATATATATATATATATATATATATATATATATCGACGTCAAGACAAACACAGATAATTTTGAATACCCACAATAAGTGACCTTATGTCTAACTTTGCCGATGTAGGAGAGAGGTTAGTACAGTATTTCTCATTTCAAAATCGTGTTTTCCATCCTGTCAAAAGATTAGTTAGTTAAGTAAAAACCTAATAACAAACTTTTATTAGTACCAACAAGTTTACCCTAACCCTAACGTAATAACAAAGTTGTATGAGTACCAACAAGTTTACCCTAACCCTAACTCAAGAAGTTTACGTTGATGTTAAATACTGATTTAAATAATTCTCTACTTGAATTACTCTATCTATTCCTGCATGGTCTTGTATGATTTTCTATCCTATATTTCGCGTATACTAATCATTGTTTTGTTTTTCTTGTGATATAAATGTTGCTTCTGAGAATGCTATTTTTTGTACGGCAACATGTGCCATAGAAGTCGACTGGTGGTTTATTCGGCTGACCGTTGCGTTTATTCTCTTAGGTGCTTTAATGGTTCTGTTGACGCCACAGTTGCAATTGCAACCGTCGTTAATGCGATAGCGAGGCACGGTTTTGGATCTACGATTGTCGGTCAACGGGCGATAAAGGCATGTAGAGGCGGAATCTTGTTTCCCGCCATATGCTAGGCTGGACGGGATTTTGATGCAATCTAACTCATTATGGGCAAATGAACAAAAAAAAGAGAGGTTACGAAAAAGAAGAAAAAAGAGGAGAAAAAGAAAAAGATGAAGAAGAAGAAAAAGAAGAAGAAGAAAACGAAGAAGAAGAAGAAGAAGAAGAAAAAGAAGAAGAAGAAGAGGAAGAAAAAGAAGAAAAAGAAGAAGAAGAAGAGGAAGAAAAAGAAGAAAAAGAAGAAGAAGAAGAGGAAGAAAAAGAAGAAGAAGAAGAAGAAGAAGAAGAAAAAGAAAGAGGAGGAAAAGAAAAAGATGAAGAAGATGAAAAAGAAGAAGAAGAAGAAGAAAAAGAAGAAGAAGAAGAAAAAGAAAGAGGAGGAAAAGAAAAAGATGAAGAAGATGAAAAAGAAGAAGAAGAAGAAGAAAAAGAAGAAGAAGAAAAAAAAGAAAGAGGAGAAAAAGAAAAAGATTAAGAAGAAAAAAAAGAAGAAGAAGAAGAAGAAGAAGAAAAAGAAAGAGGAGGAAAAGAAAAAGATGAAGAAGATGAAAAAGAAGAAGAAGAAGAAGAAAAAGAAGAAGAAGAAAAAAAGAAAGAGGAGAAAAAGAAAAAGATTAAGAAGAAAAAAAAGAAGAAGAAGAAGAAGAAGAAAACGAAGAAGAAGAAGAAGAAGAAGAAGAAGAAAAGAAGAAGAAGAAGAAGAAGAAGAAGAAGAAAAAGAAGCAGAAGAAGAAAAAGAAAGAGGAGAAAAAGAAAAAGATGAAGAAGATGAAAAAGAAGAAGAAGAAGAAAAAGAAGAAGAAGAAAAAGATGAAGAAGAAAGAAAAAGAAGAAAAAGAAGACACAAAGAAAGCGAAAGTTGGCGAGAGCTACAGATCGACTGAGAGAGAGAGAGAGAGAGAGAGAGAGAGAGAGAGAGAGCAATAGAGACACACATGCATTCACACTGTACGGTAAGCCCTCTTCTCCACTATAATTTCTAGAGAGAATGGTCTCGACTGATAACGCTCAAAACGTAACATAAATAGCAGTAACACATTTACAAACAAGAATTGGATTTTAAAACGAAAATAATCTGATGTACTAAGGAAATAAGCGAAGGCATTGACTGAAAAACGTATGATAGCTGACAGTAAATCGCCTTGCGTTCAACGGATCATATATATATATATATATATATATATATATATATATATATATATATATATATATACACGTCTTCATTCACATTTTAAAAAACTCCAGATACTTGACGGACCGTTTCGTCAACACGTGAACAATCATATATACGCCATGTTAGAACGATTTGCAAAACACAGCCAACAAACAAAAACAAAGTAACTGCCATTAACCAACTAGCCATGCCAGTGATAACATACAGCTTTGGCATTGTTGATTGGCCACAAAAGGATATTAACAGACTATACGCTAAAACGAGGAAAATGCTGACACTTTACAGTAAAGTACAGAAACCAGTGTCTACGAAGGCTGTATCTGTCAATAGGAACAGGAGGTATGGATATCTCAGAAATTGACCATCAACATCGAGACCCTATTGTGAGCATCGGTCAATATCTGATGATCTCTTAGAACCGCAACCTTATTATGGTATGCCAACACTAAGGCACCAGAGCCAGTGGAACAGCGTCTGTCAATAAACTGACCAAACATTTTGGACAGGAGCGTCTTACAAATAAGGCAGAAACGGAAAGCAAGCTTGACAGGAAAGTAGCCCGGAAGAGCTGCCAGAAATGCACCAAAACCTTCCATTGCAGAAAACTGGAAATATGGGCCAACCAAAAACGTCCTAAATATTTTTCCGATAAACTATCCCATGGATATATAGATACGGAAGGCTCTGTAGACTGGCTGAAAAGAGAATCGCTCCACCATCATCAAGAGAGAATGATAATGGCTGCCTAAGATCCAGGTTTGATGACCAATGCTTTTAAAAATATGGGTGGTCTCAGCAACGTCAACATTTGCAGGTTGTGCCACACAAAAGTGGAGAGTGTGAGCCACCCGACATCCCGTAAATAGCTAGGGGCTGGCTACAATACACCGCGACACAACGAAGTGTGCAAATATATTCACTGGACCATCTGACCAAAAGTTAAATATCCAGTGTAGCAGAAAGTCCTGGAAATATATACAAGAAATAACAGTCGGAAATAAGTCATACACTATCCACCACGACTATGCACTCCCTACAGCTACATATCTAGTAGCTGTTAAACCTGACATAATGATATGGGATAAAAGGGAAAAAGTAGCAACCCTTGTTGAAGTCAGTGTCCCTAATGATGATGGCTTAAACAGAGCTGGAAGGGAAAAGATAACGAAATGCCAAGGTCTTATGTACGACATGAAAAGAAACTGGAATGTCAGGAAGATTTCTATCATTCCAGTAATTATAGGAGCAAACAAGCGTATGAAAAATAATTTCAAAAACTATCTGGCGAATATATCCGGTGAACCAAGTGAAAGGGGGATACAACCAATTGCACCTGAAGGGACGGTTAGAACCTTTAAAATATCTGAAATAGTAGGTGGATGTCTGGAATCCGGTCAGACGTCCCTATCCCCAGCAAAAACAAAAAGATAAGAATATTTAAAAAAAAAAAGAGTTATATAACCTGCATTTTCCATGCGAATGGCTTCTTTCTCTTTTCGGATCGCTGGACTCTTATATAATTTCCCGAAAGTCGTGGTCAGCGCACAGACGTCCGAACAGTTCACAGCAGCGTTGGACACATCGTGGAGTATTACCCTTTGTACATAATCTCTTTTCTTTCATAACTCGTTTTTTTTATGGATATTTTTTGCTCATCTATTGAATTGACTAGTGAATTTAAAAACATGTGTGTGTGTGATTAGAAAGAATGTGCAAACCGATGTTACCTCCTTCAGCAAATTTGTGCAGTACCAAACCCTAACCCTAACCCTAACCCTAACCTAGGTAACCTCATTCATTTCTATGAATCCGCTTGACCTCACACCAATCCTTAAAAAGAATAAACATAACTTTCTTCATCTACGACCTCTAAAAGGTGTCGCCTAATTAACATCCTAACTTTATATCGCTTCACTATTATTTAGGTTACGTCCCTAGGTATATTGTCTCGAAAACATCTAGTCCCTTTTTTTAATTTTCACTTTTTATTTTGTTTTTACTAGGGATAAGATATCCTACCGGATGTCAGACAGTCGTCCGCTATTTCAGAGACTACAACCGATAGATCTTTTAAGGATTCGAACCGTCTCTTTAAGTACAATTGTTTGAATCTCTCTAGCACTTGGTTCACTGAGTATGTACGCCATGTAGCATCTTATGTTCTTTTCATGACCCTAGTTACTCCTTCCCCGATTAATGATCGTTCTTTTCTACGCATATTTGTCTCGAAGATATTTGGTCATTTATTGTGTTTATCGCCATCCTTAATGGCGATAATTACTAGACCTTACATCAAGTTCTAAAAACAACGGGCATAATGTAATATTTGTTCTCCCACCTTTAACAGGTTTCGCCAAATCCAACGGGCCCTCTTGATGTACATCCTTTTCTCTTATTTTATTTTCCCGATAAATGCTCGTACTAGCATAGGCAGGTTTGTCTCGAAGATATTTGGATATTTATGCAGAATTATGTTTAGCGGCATTCTTCATCGCGATATCGCTCCAATTTATCTTACTCCCTACCGCAGGGAGATATAGCACAAAGATGGAAGATGATGATTTGAAAAGCCAGCATCCAAGAAAAAAACCCCTCTGGCCTACAAAAAAAATGGCTGAGACAATTCTACAATAAACTTTTTCTTATAGAGAGAAAGTAAAACCTTGAAACGGGGAGCCAATAGAACTACACAGAAGCATCGGTAGACCGCACACAAAGCCTAAAAAACATGGCTTTCTTTACAACGTAATATTTTATCTCCGACGCGTAACAGGTTTCGCCTAATTCAAAAGACCCTTTTGAATTACGCCATTTTTGTTAATCTCCTTTTCACATTAATGGTCGCAAACTCGCTTCTATGTCCACAGACTCCGACGAGGAGGGACCTAGCCATATTCTCCTAATATGTATCGGTTCCCTCA
>OY744535.1:15760115-15765115 GCA_963556195.1 Sepiola atlantica
CCGAGTTCTATATTTGGCATTATTTCCTTTAATGTTGATAAAGATAGAGAGAGAGAGAAGGAGAGAGAGAGGGGGGATAAAGACAGAGTGAGAAAAGAGAGAGAAAGAGAGAGAATGAGAGAGTGAGAGAGGAACAGAGAAGAACAGAGAGGGAGAGAGAAAGAGAGAGGGACAGAGGAAGAGAGAGAAAGAAAGAGAGGAGAGAAAGAGAGAAGGGGAGAGAAAGAGAGAAGAGAGAGAAGAGAGAGAAAGAGTAGGGTGAGAGAAGGAGTAGGGTGAGAGAAGAAGAGAGAAAGAGAGAAGGAGTGAGAGAGAGAGGATGAGAGAGAGAAAGAAAGAGAAAGAGAAGGGGAAAATAGATGGAGAGAGAAAGAGAGAAGGAGAGAGAAAGAGAGAAGGAGAGAGAAAGAGATGAGGAGAGAGAAGGAGAGAGAAAGAGTGAAGGAGAGACCCAGAGAGGGTTAGAGAGAGGAAGAGAGAGGAGAGAGGAAGAGAAAGAAAGAGACAGTAAGAGAGGGAAAGAGAGAGAAAGAGAGAGTAAGACAGAGTAAGAGAGGCGGGAGAGAAAGAGAGAGAGAGAGATACAAAAAGAAAGAGAGAGAGAGCGAGAGAGAAAGAGAGAGAGAGCGATAGAGAGAGGGAGAGAGAGAGAGGAAAAGAGAGGAAGAGAGTGGATGAATGAGGAGCGGAGATACTCTAGACAAAACAAGAAAACACGAAAAACAAATAAAAATTAGTCTCAAAGAAATTGTCGATATTAATAAACAATACATAAGGAAAGGGAATCCCCAAATGTACAAATGGCGCCAACCTCTCAAAGAAGGTCTGCCCCCCCCCCCGTTTTGTTATTGAGGCAAATAAAGACGAGCGTTAATTTGTGTTCGACTTAATACGAGATGCGCAGTCTGAACCACATTTTTTGGCTTCTGCGCATTTCTATCTTTCTTTTTCTTCATTTCTTTTTCCTACTTTTTTTGGAATGCGACGGAGCGTCTCGTTTTTAAGTCAGTATGTCAAGCATGCAGTTTTGATTGTACATACAATCTCCAAACGCGCAGGTTGAATTAAATCAGTAATAAGCTGAAGGTGCGGTTCTTTTGTAGAGAAAACCTCCAAAATATGCCCGCCACTCGAAACCCCACCCCCATGACAAAATGCGGATTGTAGTAAAAAAACAAAACAACATTTTATTAATTACTCAAGAGGATAGAATCCACTCATATCATCGATTATTTACATAAAAAGATCGTTTCCCTTATATTTATATCTCCACGGAAGCTCATATAGATAGCTGTCAACTATTCCGCGATGCGTTCCACAGTGGTGTTCATTCTGCATTTTATACGGGAAGAAATAGGGGTTTCATCGATCTCAATATGGATACATGAACCGTAACCATAACACTAACGATGGCCTTATCCTAACTTGGCGAATGACTAGTCATGACTTACTATAGCAGGTAAAAGGGTGTGTGCGCACACTGCCCATGATTGGCATAACTAGTTTTTTTTTCAGAAAATCAACTCTTCCATTACTGACAGGGGTCCTCTACAAAAGAGTGGAATAACCCTAACCTTTTACAGCCTTTTACACCCTCGACGCGTCTCATTGTAGAGTATTGAGTTACTCCTCTCCAGGAGTTAGGCACAAGGCTAGTTTTTATCTTACTCCCACAAGTAAGATGTGCCCCAAGGTCGAGTCGGGAAAGTGGGGTTTAAAAATTGCCTGAGCAGCCCCGTCCGCATTCCCCAGTAGGGGCGCCTCAGGCAGTAAGCAATAAACTTACTCCTCCCCAAAGAGGGAAGGCGAAGCCTGGGAGGGTGGGCCTCCTAGAACTGCACAGGACAGACCCATAGACCGGCGTAAATCAAGCCCCGAAAGCCAAGACAATACCAGTCTATGGGTTGTAGCATCCATCGGAACAGATACTACACTTTGATCTTAGCCAAAAGGCCAAGAACAAAGATCGCGAGTTGATATATGAACCATATCGAGGCACTGTTTGGCTATTGATTTTTAAAGCCAAATTTAGACAGTAGAAAGACTTCTAAAAGAATTCTATATTGTTCTGATGTTGTATTTTTTTTAAAGAATGGCGACCACGCTGTAGACGTCCAACTTATTTATGTCTGCAGGAATTCAGTGTTCGATTAAATAATCAAATACGCTCGTAAAACTAATGTTCGCCAATAGAATCCATTTTGGCGGGACAAATTTTAGAGTAATAATCATCTATTTGTCAAAAATAATGTCCGTCGAAAACAACGTTGGAAACACAAGGGAAACATTGCGGAAAGATTTAAGGACTTTTCTTTAGAAAATATATCGCTTTTTTAGTCTCTCTTTTTCTCATTGTTTATTTTATGGATCCGGTCTGCCCGTTTCCTGAACTCTTCGTGTATTTATGATCTTAACTACGACATCTTATGAAAGGGAGATTACCGAGTAATGACTTAACTTCAAAGTATGGTGGTTACATTCAAGTTAAATTCAACTGAGCGAAGTGTTGTAGTGTTGTATCTGTTCTAATACTGCACTTCGTCTTTTTTCTCTTTGGTCGATGAAGGTGAAATGTTTCTATGCATTTATGATCTTAACTACGACGTCTAATGAAAGGGAGATTACCGAGTAATGACTTAACTTCTAAATATGGTTGTTACATTATATTAAAGTTAAATTCAACTGAGCGAAGTGTTGTATCTGTTTTAATGCTACACTTCGTATTTTCTGTCCTCGGTCGATGAAGGTGAAATGCTTCTAGACTGAGGCAATTTTAATTTTTTTTTCTAATCCAGAGTACCCCTTTTTGCGGAACTGGATTCCCCCCGCATTAAAAACCGAGATTGTGTCTAACTCTGCATTGGTAGGGAGGCAAATAAATAGGTCATGCGCAATGGTGGATTCTGGAGCAATAAGTTTTCTATTATTTGAATTATTCCGACTACAACTCTTATCTTGGTTACATTCAACAACGTTTCGGCCGATGTAAGCACCGACCTTCTGTAGGCGCGTCTTGTCGAACTCGTTGATCTTTATGTTAAACTTTAGAATCTTCAAGTCGAACTCGGGAACTTTTTTCATTTACTTTTGTTCGCGCCAAACAAGGCATATGGCCACTTAAACGTAAGAACCCGCTACTGTGATGAAGTCCAGATTCATAGGAGGGCCATCCAAGGTGAGAAGTTAGAGAGAAAATATTTATTCACACTGAATTTAGATTTATGAATGTTTGTACGGTCGGGAAAACAAAGAGAACAAAAAGGTAATACCAAAGGCAAGAAATCCGAGGAAATCTGCCGACATTTTGGGACCTTTACAGTGAAGAGGTGGGATTTTGCTGATAGTTTATGTTGAGGGGTACAAGTGCTGTAAGTTCATCGAATCACATTCAGTGGAAGTACTTGCAAAACAAGAGGGGACCTATTAAGTTAGAAATTATTTTTTTCCACCATGTCCAAGCAGAAAGGGTTAGTGGTGGGTGCACCAGCCCAGATGTAGCAACAACCCTCCATGTATGGGCAAATGCTTGCTTTATAAAGATATGTGTGAGTTTTCTAGCCTAGTAAAGGGAGACTACCCGCATTGAGACTTCATGTTACCTGAGAATGTCAGGCCTAGGAGATTAAACGAGTAAGGTGCTATCAGCCATGACAATCGGTGCTGGGAAAGGTTTCCGGTACGGAATTTGGTACTGAACCGAGTCAAGCATAGATTAATGTTTACTTGAATTGCCGAAAAGAATTGTAGATTTTATTAACAATTGAAGAGTTCGAACACAAAACGCGATAACTCTAATTCGTTTAAATTGAGAGCTTAAACAATAAAAACACGAATATATTAAATCCAGACTTCGAACGTAAGCTGATTTTAATTGAAATCAAAAAGAAATTATTTCGGTATCATATGATGTAACACATAGTGTTGGGGTATCGTTGAGTGTTGAAATGCAACACTTTTTGTAGGGACAGTTTCGTGATTTTAAAAATGGCGTTTATCGCGTTTTGCATTCGAAATTATATATTTAACATTTTTTTAAGTATCAACTTTTTAGGGGTCACCCTGTAACTAATCTTTTCATATGTACACGCAAAATATTTCCTCCCTGAGGGCGCATACATGTTTGGTACCAATTATAATATTATTTTTCCACACCCGGGAACCTTTTACATAAAACCGAGAAATAAAATCGACTTTTTATCGGAATTTTCAAAATGGCCACTATCCTTAACCATATTACCAAGAACGAAAGCGTTATCTTTTTATTTACTTTATTTGAATAATTTAGATCTTCGTTATTATTTCATCAATTATTGATCGACTCGCCGACAACGTCAGGTGCTTTGGTTCAATTCATTAATGTTTATTTCATTTTATTTCCCACGAAATTCGAGTTTTTATTTTCCGCGTTTCCATTTTGAGAAACGTCGTACTGAATGATCAATTTCTTTTAGGTCAAACGATAATTTTGAGGTTAATAAAATCAACGATCACCGAAATATTTCATCGGCACTCGTCGAAAAACGAAGAAGTGGTTGAATTTATTGATTAAAAGCGCGTCTTCAAAAAAATAAAAAAATAAATAAAAAAACAAAATAAAATAAAATAAAAACAAATCTCTATGCTGTCTGTTTATATATATATATATATATATATATATATATATATATATAACTCTGGTTCTAGTGTTTGAATCAGGAAAATGAGTTTGCAAAGACAGTTAAATTTATTAAAAAAAAATGAAACAACATAAAAAATAAGTCACTTTCTGCTCGCTATAGCTACCTCTATTTGCCTTTACCGGTATGTTATAAATAGTATCACGGCTTTTTATGATGCCCCGTTTTTTTATAAGGGACAATTACACATCAGCATTCTTTTTTCACTTTATTATAATGAACTGTTAATAAACAGAGAGATAGAGTTACGCAAGCGAGAGTCATAGATAGCGTATATGATAAACACGTGTAGTAACATGGCATACTGTGAATAAGGATGAAATT
>OY744535.1:15777615-15780115 GCA_963556195.1 Sepiola atlantica
TCTTTCAGGTTTATGAATTATTTTTCTAAACTTTTTCAGTTCAGACTCGTCGGTTTCCGATGCCAGGAAGTAGCTTCAGAATAGTCAGTTATGTGTCAAATATTCAATGAACTTTTTGCCAGAATCGGCTGATCCGAAGGTTTGATATCTTACACAAAGTAAAGTTTTGCTTTTACGAATGGATCACCGGTTATCAAGGCCCGTGAGCCACTCGAGGATAAGGTTTATAAAGATGTTTGGTTTGCCGTTGATTGCCGTCATGAAGGGGTAGGAAACAGTTAGTGGAATTGGAGGAGAGAGTTATTTAAGGGACCATGATTTCCCAAGAGTACGGCTTGATAAGTATTTGTTTACATTAGACGTAAAGACGACCATAATGCAGCCGGTTGGGAAGCAGATTGGTGGTATCTTTTTCCACAGATGGGATATTTTAGGAAAGGAACTATTTGTGCAAGCTCTGCCTTGTGCTTGGATGAAATAGAGAGAGAGAGAGATAGAGATAGAGAGAGAGAGAGAAATATATATATATATATAGAGAGAAATAGAGAGAGAGGGGAGAGAGAGAGGGGAGAGAGATAGAGAGAGAGAGGGAGAGAGAGGGAGAGATAGAGATAGAGAGAGAGAAAAAGAGAGAGAGAAAGAGAGAGAGAGCGAGAGCGAGGGAGAGAGAGAAAGAGGGAGAGAGATAGAGGGAGAGAGAGAGGGAGAGAAAGAGAGAGAGAAAGAGAGAGAGAGAGAAAGAGAGGGGGAGAGAGAGAAAGATAGAGATAGATATAGAGAGAGGGAGATAGATAGGTAGATAGATAGATAGATAGATAGAGAGAAAGAGAGAGAGAGAGAAGAAAAGTTACTTGCTTTAGTTGTAACCAGATGAGTTCTTGCTGTTAATGTTTACAGGAAGGAACAGAAGTTGGAGCTCAGTCAAAAACCTACTATAGTTCAGTAGAAAGAAGTCACCAGCATCTATTCTGCGTAACACAGGCTGCAATTGCGAGAAGAGATAACCCCTCACCAAATTGCGTAGTCGATTTTTTACTCTGTCAAGACAAAAAAAAAATTACACCGAGCGGCGGCTCCCCATATATTACAGTAATACTATCTTAGGACGAATCTGGTTCTTATACAGGAAGGGGATAGCATCAGGAGTAAGGTACTGTCTGGAGCGGTAGAATGATCCAACAACCTTAGCAAAAGATGTGATGTAAGTCTTTCATTTCTGGGATGGTATGAGAGTCAATCATAACGCGTTCAAGAACGTCTTCATTTACTCCCGTTCTTATTTTTGATACAACACATGACTAGACACGAACTTATCAAGACTGAAAGAAATTCGAGGATGAAAATTGTTGTGAAGTTGTCCAACAGTAAATAATAAATAAAGGAAGTCAAGTCGAGGGTTGGTTTAACAAGTGTATTAACAAAGTAAGAAACTGACTAGCTCTTGGCTAGACAGTTACAAGACTGTGCTTTGTCTTCTCTGTGTCTCTAGTGACTCGCATTATTTATAGTTACAACCGGTGCAGTTTCTCCTGTGTAAGAACGGCCGGTGTAACAAAAATGTTGACGTGTGTATGAATATGACTATTATGAAAAGAGCGAGAATGGTAAATGGAAGAATGATATTGGATGACTGATGAAAACAGGGCTAGGTCAGGTGTTTATTTCTATTAGATTTGAAGATGACCATGTTGTAACCCTCAAGGAAACAATCCTGTGGCAATGTGTTTCACAGATGTGAGATTCTTGCTAATACGCACTGCACATAGAGATTCTGTTTTGTGTCAGGCATAATGAAGAAAAGACGGTTCTTTTTAGTGGTGATAGGGAGACGAGTTTTTGCTATCAACGTTTTACAAGGATGGACACGAGATTGAATGTTAGTCAAGCACTTTCCATGGAGATAACGGTGGAGGAGATAAAGCCTGACAACACCCCTTCTCTAGAAAAAGGGGGTGTAGAGAACAGACGTCGTCATCCTTCACTAAACTGTGAAGCCGATTTTGAACTGTCAAGGTAAGAAAGAGTGCTCTGGGCGTTACCTTTCCAGCTATGTGAGCAGTACTCCTTCTTATCAGTACTCCTTTTTCTAACATTATAAAGGTAGATGCTTGTATCAGGAGTTACATACTTTCTGGAGCGATAGAATGACCCAGCAGTTAGCATAGTAGATCATATTTTAAACTCATTACTTAGTTAACAGTAAAATCCTTAAATTAGTGATTGGGTGGTTTAATAAATTATGTAACGACCTTGTACTAAATAAGGCTGGTTCAAATATCGATTGTTCTAGGTGAAGCCAAGTACGTTCAGGTGCTATTAAGAGACAAAACATGAAGAACTAAAATTACAAAATTTTTTATAAGTATTTAAAAGAAAACGTGTTATTATTTCTAAGAACTAGCTCTACCCAGCGGCGTAGCCCGAGATTCATTGCTTGCACATTTTTACATAACAGAGAAAAAAAGTGATGCAAAAAATGCTCAGTAATAAATCAAACAAT
>OY744535.1:15785115-15797615 GCA_963556195.1 Sepiola atlantica
GCGGTTTTAATTCCCAGAGAAACTAACTAAATCCAAAATAGTGCAGACATATATATATATATATATATATATATATATATATATATATATATATATATATACACTATGAATATTTTTATTAAATATTAAAGTGTATTTACCTACAGACGAAGTCTTTTTGACTTACGCCCTCATCAGTGCAGAAAGTGGTGGTTTCAGGCGGTCAGATGGGTTCGAACGCAGTTCGTAGATTCAGAAAAAAATCACGATCCTACACCAAAATCTATTAGGACAACGGAACTCTCAACATGCATTACTGAAATTTAGATAGCTTGTCTGTAGGTAAACACACTTTAATATTTAATAAACTTATTTATAATATATCTTTCTATTTATCTCTATCTCTATATATAATATTACTATTTCATGTATCTACATGAAATTTTATAAGAAGATATAATTTTTCATGTATCAATTTTCAGTATTTACTTCAACAGTGCTCGATACGTAAGTAGAGCTAGGTAGTAAGCTATGACAATATATTAATGGCAATTCAGCTACACAGAGGCTCCCACGTTTCATCCCCGGGGGGGAATCTTCAGGCTATAACGCATATATTCATAGCTTACTATATATATATATATATATATATATATATATATATATATATATATATATATATATATATATGGTCCCATCTAGCAGGTGTATATATATATATATATATATATATATATATATATATATATATATATATATATATATATACGTTATATCTATATATGTATATATACATATGAGTTTTTTGTCGCAAAACTTCATAATAGATTTAATTATTATTTAAAAATCTGAAGCATAAATACTAGAAAGAGAAATGTACTTATTTGAGAAAAACAAATATGTATATATATATATAGTATTATTATTATTATTATTATTATTATTATTAGCGAGAGCGTAGAAATATCTAGTATACTACATAGGCGCGATGCTACCCAACTAGGCGAGATGGACCCGTAGATTTTGTTAGATCATTCATCTAGGAGACAGAAACTCCGATATAAAGCCTGCGTTCTACATAGTCTCTCAGTTGTTTGGCTTCAGCTTGTCATTGAAACCAGGCTTTGTACAAACGCAAAGCATGGTCATCTACATGTTCAGATATCCTTACAAGACCCATGGCGATCAAGACCTGCAAAAATGAACTGGACATGCTCGAACAATATGCGCGATCACAACCTGACATTGCAATCTTTGTAGGGAGACCCTTCTTATGTAAAGTAGTGGCATTCATCATATATATGAAAATATTTTTATTGTTTATTATCTATGGACGTATACGTTTCATCTCTTTTCAATCAAAACTCATCAGCATAGAAGTATGACAATTCACTACCGGTCACACGATTCGAAACCCTGAATTACAAGTATTTTTCAACTCAAATCCAACGTCGTTTACCGCGCAGCCAATATTTGAATAGCTGATAAACAAGGTAGTTAAAACACATTTAAAGCGGCGATGATGTCCAGGTATTCTACTACTATTAAAGAATGATGCATTATAAAGCAAATAACGTCATGTGTTTTTACTACCACTAAAGTGCTCTACTAATTTTACGAAGAGCGACAAATATATATATGTATATATATGTATATATATATATATATATGTATATATATATATATATATATATATATATATATATATATATATATATATATATATATATATGAGAAAGAAAGGATGAGAGTAATCCGACGTAAAGGGAAATGAAAAAGGAAAAACCAAGAGATATTTTTTTTATATATTCATCAACGTTTCGTCTTTATTTGTAAGACTTCCTGCCACTGACTTCTCTGAGCTCGGGCCTTGGTCCAGTGTGGTCAGTAGCGACGGCTACTACGTTTTCTCATCGACCCATCATGTCTATCCAATATTTCGATGTACTTGCATGACATTTTTCTTTAAATTATCATCCTGAAGAAGTCTTACAAATAGAGACGAAACGTTGATGAATATATAAATAAAATATCTCTTGGTTTTTCCTTTTTCATTTCCCATATATATATACATATATATACATAAATGCATATATATATACATATATATATAAATGCATATATATATACATATATATATAAATGCATATATACATATATACATATATATAAATGCATATATACATATATACATATATATATAAATGCATATATACATATATATAAATGCATATATACATATATACATATATATATATATATATAAATGCATATATACCTATATACATATACATATAAATGCATATATACCTATATACATATACATATAAATGCATATATATCTATATACATATATATATATATATAAATGCATATATACATATATACATATATATATAAATGCATATAAACCTATATACATATACATATAAATGCATATATACCTATATACATATACATATAAATGCATATATACCTATATACATATATATATATATATAAATGCATATATACCTATATACATATATATAAATGCATATACACCTATATACATATATATATATATAAATGCATATATACCTATATACATATATATATAAATGCATATATACCTATATACATATATATAAAAGTCATATATACCTATATACATATATATAAAAGTCATATATACCTATATACATATATATATATAAATGCATATATGCCTATATGCATATATATATATATATATAAATGCATATATGCATATATATATATATATAAATGCATATATGCATATATATATATATAAATGCATATATGCATATATATATAAATGCATATATGCATATATATATATAAATGCATATATGCATATATACATATATATATATAAATGCATATATACATATATATATATAAATGCATATATACACATATATATATATAAATGCATATATACATATATATATATATAAATGCATATATACATATATACATGTATATATAAATGCATATATATATATAAATGCATATATATATATATATAAATGCATATATATATATAAATGCATATATATATATATATAAATGCATATATATATATATATAAATGCATATATATATATATATATATAAATGCAGATATACATATATATATATATAAAAATGCATATATACATATATATATATATATATAAATGCATATATAGATATATATAAGCATATATATATAAGCATATGTATATATATATAAGCATATATATACATATCAATGCATATATATATATATATATATATAAATGCAGATATACATATATATATATATATAAAAATGCATATATAGATATATATAAGCATATATATATAAGCATATGTATATATATATATAAGCATATATATACATATAAATGCATATATACATATATATATATAAATGCATATATACATATATATATATATAAATGCATATATACATATATATATACATATAAATGCATATATACATATATATATACATATATACATATATATATATAAATGCATATATACATATAAATGCATAAATATATATATATATATATATAAATGCATATATACATATATATATATATAAATTCATATATACATATATATACATATAAATTCATATATACATATATATACATATAAATACATATATAAATGCATATATACATATAAATGCATTTATACATACATATATATATACATATATACATATAAATACATATATACATATATATATATATAAATGCATATATACATATATATATACATATATACATATAAATACATATATAAATGCATATATACATATATATATATAATGCATATATACATATATATATATACATATAAATACATATATAAATACATATATACATATATACACATATAAATGCATATATACATATATATATACATATATACATATAAATGCATATATAAATATATATATATATACATATAAATGCATATATAAATATATATATATATATACATATAAATACATATATATATACATATATACATATAAATACATATATATACATATAAATACATATATATATACATATAAATACATATATATATATACATATAAATACATATATATATATACATATAAATACATATATATATATACATATAAATACATATATATATATACATATATACATATAAATACATATATATATACATATATACATATAAATACATATATATATACATATATACATATAAATACATATATATATATACATATAAATACATATAAATACATATATATATACACACATATAAATACATATATATATATACACACATATAAATACATATATATATACACACACATATATATATATATATATATATATATATATATATATATATATTATACCTTGCATGTATACATTAAGCAAATAAAAAAACGGTGCATGTTACTTTTCTCATAGTTTCGGGAACATATCAGTAATGACCGATGCTCCACGCATGCGCAGTCACACATGTCCAGCCGTCGGAAATAAATGAAAGCGCGCAATGGCTATAACAATGAAATGACTCTAAATAAACAGAGGACACGTAATACGCGTAACACTGCCGACATCATTTTGCATTGGGAACGAAATGCGATAAAACAAAACAAAAGATACGAAGAAATACGAAAAACAAGAGAGGATATTAGTAAAAATCATGAAAATGGCCGAACGTAGCAATAAGTCGTGGAACGAATCCGAACAAGATGGCTGACTGAAAACAAGATGGCTGACTGAAAACAAGATGGCTGACTGAAAACAAGATGGCTGACTGAAAACAAGATGGCTGACTGAAAACAAGATGGCTGACTGAAAACAAGATGGCTGACTGAAAACAAGATGGCTGACTGAAAACAAGATGGCTGACTGAAAACAAGATGGTTGACTTAAAACAAGATGGCTTACTGAACACAAGATGGCTTACTGAAAACAAGATGGCTGACTGAAAACAATATGGCTGACTGAAAACAAGATGGCTGACTGAAAACAAGATGGCTTACTGAAAACAAGATGGCTGACTGAAAACAAGATGGCTGACTGAAAACAAGATGGCTGACTGAAAACAAGATGGCTGACTGAAAACAAGATGGCTGACTGAAAACAAGATGGCTGACTGAAAACAAGATGGCTTACTGAAAACAAGATGGCTGACTGAAAACAAGATGGCTGACTGAAAACAAGATGGCTGACTGAAAACAAGATGGCTGACTGAAAACAAGATGGCTGACTGAAAACAAGATGGCTGACTGAAAACAAGATGGCTTACTGAAAACAAGATGGCTGACTGAAAACAAGATGGCTGACTGAAAACAAGATGGCTGACTGAAAACAAGATGGCTGACTGAAAACAAGATGGCTTACTGAAAACAAGATGGCTGACTGAAAACAAGATGGCTTACTGAAAACAAGATGGCTGACTGAAAACAAGATGGCTGACTGAAAACAAGATGGCTTACTGAAAACAAGATGGCTGACTGAAAACAAGATGGCTGACTGAAAACAAGATGGCTGACTGAAAACAAGATGGCTGACTGAAAACAAGATGGCTGACTAAAAACAAATAAGCAGTAATGATTGTAGTTTAGGTTTATTTTTTCTGATTCTCTTTAGTTTTCTTGTTTTTCTTGGTATTCATTTTATTTTTATGGGTACAATCTATTTTATTTCATGTCTTATACCTAATTTTATCGTATGGTTGATTTCTTATTTGGATAAATGCTCAATTTACAATAATATTTATTCACCTCTAAACAAGGCATATAGTCACTGAGATGTACACGGTTACTGTGATCACTTACCAGATTATAGTAAAAATGCTAAGTGGGGAGTCGTGCAGCAGATGTTTGTTCACCTTACATTTTCTTTTGCATGTTGCTACAGTAGGAGAAACAGGGAGCAAAGAGGGAATTCCGCAGGAAAGCTGTCCGAGGAAATAAACTATTTTATAAGTAAAGCATTTTTGCCAGAATCTTAAGACCTCTAAAATGAAGGGTTGTATTTAACTGCTAGTCGGGGTGCTTTACGGTTATTACGTTGAGGGGGGTACATGTTCAGTAAGTACGTCGGAGCACATTCCGTGGTAGTACCTGTAAACCAAACAATGATACAATATTGCGGCGAGGAGACAAGGGCTGGAACTTGGCAGAGAGTGCTATATTCATATATAAACACGTTCGCTAATACGAACGAAACCGGTCAAATCTCTTGTTTTTTGTGTTTATCCTGCATTTAAACCTGTTTTCCGTTTGTCTTTTTTCATATATACATATATATATATATACATATATCAATAATATTATTATTATTAATAATAATAATAATAATAATAATAATAATAATAATAATACACAGAACTTTCCAGAGAACTGAAAGGAATAAGGAGCATGAAAAAAGTAAATATAATACCAATAATCGTAGGAGCACTGGGAACAGCCCCAAAAGAACTGGGGAAAAAACTGGAAGAAATTGGAATCAAAGGGATCACTGAGACCATATAAAGGAGGGTAATGATAAAAATAGCTGCAATCTAAGGAAAATCCTCGAATGCGGAAACCAACCCGCATAAGTTAATGGTAATGAGTCACATGGAAGTTACAAAAAATAAAAATAAAACCAAATGAAGAACACCACCGCATGAACCAAGAAACAGAAACTGCAAAAAACATCATAAGCTTACCTTTCAAAAAATGGCACTGGCCTCGGATGACACCACACAAATAATCATAGAGGGTCAAGGAAGATTAAAAGATCGAGGAGAGAGAGCCCTAATCAGACCTCCACTAGAAGAGTGCAGCCAGTGGTGGGAGGTTGGGGAGGCTTATTGCCACCCAAATCGAAAATCGGTATCGCAACAGCCGTCTACCATTGATTTCTAGCTGGCAACGATCATTGGTCTCCTGGGACGTAGTGACAAAATAACCATGATGTAGTTTTTAGGGAAACATACTCGCGGTAACGTGTTCCACAAGTGGGTAGTTATTGGAAAGTAACTCTGTTCATGGATGATTAGGTACAAATAGTGAAAATGGAAAGTTATTTGCAGTGTCGGAAGCACAGCGTGTTTTTGCTTAGAAGATCCTACGGAGGCGGACCATGGCTTAGAGCTCAGTCGAGCACCTACCATGGAAACAGTAATAAAGTAAGGAAAGACCAGAAACGTCTCTTCCGTTAGAATGTGGCTGCTGTGGTGGTTTCTGAGCTTAAAATTTTACATAAATTTCAATCGGACAAACATATTTCTTAGTAATCAAACTATATTCTTGCAAAATCAGTACAAACTAAAAATGAAGATCATTTGTAATATGATGATCTATGTTGAAACTATAAAATAACTTCAAAAAGATGCAAAATAAAATATTCAAATAACTGTTAATGAAATTAGATTTTTTGGAAAGGATGCAACTTTAGTTCACACTATACAAGTTTGACCTTTGACTTATTTCTTTTTAAACTTCAGCTAGTATACATAAGAAAACCACCCGAACTTCGAAGCGCATACCATACAAAATGAAAGCGAAAATCTATAACGCATATGAACTTCCTGTAGTCTTATATGGACTTGAATGTGTCAACTGGACTATAAAACTATCAGAAAGTAGAAACTTTCCAAAACCACATCAAGTGCTTCATTGCGAAGTCGACTTTCTACTCTCTCAAAACAAGTAAAAATGCTCGAGCGACATTTTTGTTGTTCCCGAAGAGTAGCAGTTCGGCCCAGACAATTTGACGGATGGCGTCAGCATAACGAAACCACAGCGTACGGGTTTAAAGTAAACTAAAAGCCAAGAAATAAATAGAAAAATATTTATTAAGGAAAATTACTAATTTTAATTATCATAACAATTATAAATTAACACAATTGGACATGCAGACATGTGTTCAAATCTGGGACTCTCTAACGAAAGTGGGACCCTTTTAAAAATGTACGAAAATAAGAAAAAAAAATTAAAATCATACAATAAATAAAGGTAAAGTTAATATTAATTATAAACCTAATTATAAAGTTAGTAATTGCAGATTCAATGAAAACTCGAGTAAGCGAAATGAGTTACTGGTCTGTAAAGCTACTCTCTTTCTTTCTCTTCTCCTATTTGTTTTCTTTCTCTCATTTTCTTTTATTTCCATTCCATTTTCCCTTGCTAATAGCAACAACGATCACAAGTCGAAATTGGAGATACGAAAAATTGTTACAATTACGTCCGTATGAACAGGTTACATGAATTGCAACAATCTATAATCGACTTTTGATTAACCAATTGGAGACGCTCCCTTGTGATTAGTGACAGATAAAAACCAATAAACTCCAAATATTATAACCTGGATACGACGTGTCAAATTGTCAAAAAAATTGACACTCCTGTCGTGGCGCTGCCCTAACATTGACTGTGGAGTTCTTCTTCAGTTCATGAATAGTCAATGTATCATTTTAGTATACATTATCTTTAAAATAACACCACATATAAAATGCTAAAGTCTAAGTTCCAGAGAGCATGAAGCAGATTGAGGATCACACTCTTCTACTTATCGGAACGATCCTTAAAAGGGGTCCCCGAAGACATTTCAACGAGTCATTTGAAGTGTAGAGCGTTTACATCTAGCTAAAAGCATTGTCCTTCCCAAATATAACCTCTCCGTGTGCCTAAGGCACCCAAAAGTTCTTAACGAACATGGGTGGCACTTTTTGGAGAAGTCAGGCGGGGATGCCCACCATGTTATAAAATATTACGATATTTTTTTTACTAAACAATCAGTTTAAATTATTTCATACTACTGGTTCACCGCTTACCAAGGCCAAATACCACTCGAGGATAAGGTTTAATGTGATTGTAGTTGGATGATGAAATATTACTGACATGATTGACACCAATGGACGAACATTACATGGTTTGACTACTTCAAAAGACGGCCCGACAGGTATTTGATGACACTCGACTCGTAAACGACCATGCTGTAGTCGGAAAAATGCAGTCCTGCAATAACGGATTTTTACATATAGAAAGAATTACCACGCCTAATAAACTAGTATCGTCCGGGCCTTTGGGTCTGGATTTACGCCCGTCTATTGGGGGTTGTCTGGTCCTGTGCAGTTCTAGGAGGTGCACCCTCCTAGGCTTTGTCTCCCCTCTTTGGGGAGGAGCATGTTTATTGCTTACTGCCTGAGGCGCCCCGTACCGGGGAATGCCGACGGGGCTGCCCAGGCAATTTTTAAATGGCCAGAGTGCTCACCTCTCGAACGCTGGCTTATCTAATCCCACTTTCCCGACCTTGTGTCACATCTTACCTTGTGGGAGGTAGATAAATAATATCATACTAAATCGACAGTGTTCATGACAAATTTGCGAATATTCATATAAAAAAACGTCACACTTGAAAAAGACGACACAATTGGGCTACAAACTAATTATTTTATAGACGTTTCTTTAATCAGTTTCCTATTGATTTATCTCCCCTTTGATTAACTCGCCGCCTGGTGTTAAAAAAGGAGAATACCAATAGACGATAATGAATTGAATAAACGATTGGTGACTACAAAAATTGGTGACTACAAAAATTCATTAAAAACTTGCCAAGTCATGTCCACCATTTTGAAATGGATACAAGGTGTTTGGAAAATCAATGGCATAACTTGGCGATTATGTCCTATAAGTGTTTATAAGTCCGGAATCGCTTGGTTTACGAGCTATAAGCCATTTTACCAAATACAGATCAACATTATTTATTGTAAATATTTAATACGTACAATTTGTGTGATAGTGTATTGTTCTTTATACATATGCGTTGATAAACACTATCTCTGTGATAGGATCACAGGTAAAATAAGCCTGGGTCGGGTGTTGCCACATACATCAACAAAACAATGAAAAACTGAGACCAAAAAAATATAAAGGCATGGGGCTAAGAAGAAATATTCGAAATTCATGATCGTCAAGGCCTCTTTTGATAGCAAATCTAGGGTAGTCGGTCGGCATCCTGCGAATGTTGGCCTTTTTTTATAACAGGTAACAAAACATAACAAACAAAATATAGGTTAATAAATATGCTTAGCACAAACTAAAGACAACGCAGAGGAAGAAATAAGCCACCACAAATGCAATTAGATTAATAATCGATTGCTCTCACAAAAGCTACCTCGAAACAAAAGCTTTTTTGCATGTATAGAACATAATTCAAAAGTTATGAAATCGATTTTCCAAACACTCCCTATTGTGACAAATCAAATCACCTATAAGCAATGAAAAACATAACCCCAAAAAGTCTAGACAAAGTATTTTTCTGAAATTTCAAATTGCTTGTTTTCAAAAGAAGAAATAATTCAACCACGGAACGACGCACCCCGCCACACGACGAGGAAAGATTGCAGGTGCGAGAAATTTAAAGGTATGCAAACTATATGATTTTTGGTGTTAAAAATGACGAGTTGTTAAAACGAGAACTGCCACGGCCCGTTCCGGGACGGGTACACTAAAACGAGAACTGCCACGGCCCATTCTCTGGACGGTATGCAACACTCTGACAGGAGAAATTATATAAATAAAGTTAAATACTAAGACCAGAAAATAAACAGAGGCAAAAGTTCTAATTAATTTTGAAACCCCAGAAATTTGGTGTGAATTTTGCTTTTGTGAACGAGTTATCCAACAGAAAAATAATACAAATATGGCTCCCTTAAACAAAAATTACATTTTTCTGTGAAAGACAAAATTCAAGATGGCGGATGTACGAGTTTTATTTACCTGAGATGTGAAGATGGAAAATTAAGTGAGTCAACAGAATGGAAAGGAAATGAAAATAATTAAGATTGATGTGATGTCGATAATTAGGGAGGGGCGGCAAATAGAGGTCATTTAGAAAAAAAAGGAAAGGAGGAAAGAAAATCAAGGACCGATTATCTTAAGATACGTTCATTCAATTAACGCGTTTATCAATGGAAATGTTTTTTCTCTTCAACTAAACCCTGGCGCACAAAGAAAAACGTTTTTCGGAAATGTTCATCCGTAGAACATATTACCACAGGACTGCTTCCCAGACGACTATAACTAAGTGGTCTTCAAATCCAATGTAAACAAATACTTGCAATAAAGTGTCCGGATAAGAATTCAAGGCACTTCTTTAGTTTAGCTGTGAATCAGAAATTGATTTTGAAGAGTTACGTTTACTCCTAACCCTATCAACCGGAAGTAATTCAGACTTTGAATTTTGGCACTTCTTTAGTTTAGCTGTGAATCAGAAATTGATTTTGAAGAGTTATATTTACTCCTAACCCAATCAACCGGAAGTAATTCAGACTTTGATTTTTGGCACTTCTTTAGTTTAGCTGTGAATCAGAAATTGATTTTGAAGAGTTACGTTTACTCCTAACCCAATCAACCGGAAGTAATTCAGACTTTAATTTTTTTCATCCAAAAATGGATCTTTATTCATACCATTATTTTTAAATAATAACTTTTCATTTTATAAAGTTTTAAATTATTAAAAAAAAATCAATATTGACTGTTTGTTTGATAAAAAAATCGGACAAACTCTTCGTATTTATAAAGTTTTAAATTATACAAAAAAATCCTTGTTGACTTCGTTTTATAAACCTTTAAATTATTAAATAAAAACACTGTTTGTTGTTATTATTGGTCGCTTTATTTTTGGATAAAAACTTCCAATTCTATATTACTTCCGGTTGATTGTTCGCCCCTGTTTCAAAATTGAAAACAAATACATTCTAATCCACAGCTAAACTAAAGAAGTGCCGAATTCAAATGTTCTCATTCCATTCCTCAGTTTCAATCTAATCATAATCTTCTTTATCATTAAACTGACAATCAAGTGATTTTTTAACTCTTATCTCTGAATGGCTTTTCGCCTTGACAAATGATGACTATTTAGAAGAAAAAAACGTTTATTCAATCGTTGCGTTTAACACTAGATATATTTGAATTTCAAACTGCAACCCCTTTCTTACACACTAGACGTTGCAGGTATCTTTGCTTTATCGTTATTACGATTGAAGGTGCTCGACTGAGCTCCAATCTTGTGTTCCTCCTCGTAAGACATTCACAGTAGAAACCCGTTTTGCTGCCACATCCAAATAAGACTTTCCTTTCTCCGTCTATGTGTCTAGCGTCAGGCAGAACTTTAATAGACAGAGCTTCTCTGCAATGACTTCCGCTAGAGGAACACACGTCCGCAGGACTGCTTCCCTACTTGCTACAACTTTGACGTTTTCACATTCTTGTTTCAAACCGCCTCATAAGTAATAAGTTCATACCATTGATCAATGTTAGTGCGTCTATAGTTTTACTCATATTCCTGCTGGCAATAACTTGTCTCATTAACCCTTGACCTCGAGTGGCTCTTTGCCTTGATAATTGGTGACTCAATAGTAAAAGATTGTGACAGACCGACCGACTGACCGACCGACGTCGAAAGCCACTTATAGACATACGAGGACGCGTGTAAAGCAAATTAAAGAGTGTACTAATGACAATCTAA
>OY744535.1:15805115-15837615 GCA_963556195.1 Sepiola atlantica
AAAGCAAACCGTATAGACTATTTCGAAAATCCATTAGTCGACATTCGCAGCTGTCACCAGTGTAAAATGCCTGATGAAATTGGGGAAGAGTGCAAGATGGCGGTCAACACTAAAATCACATTTCGCTGATATTTTCGAATTCCTCGCCATCCTAGAGGTTTCCAAGAGGGCAAGGCCCACAAATGTCTATACTAAAAGCAACTGATTGGAAAGAAGGACACTTATTTGTCACTGCAGGCCATCATTTTAACATCAATATGCTTTTATGCAGCCCTATTTCGGGTCGTATCATCTCGACTGATCGAGAATAAAAACAGCATCGCGCTCGCAAAGGAAAATAGAAGATGAAATAATGAAAATAATAAAAAGAAAAGATGGCGGAAACGGAAGGGTGGGAAATTGATGAAACGTCTTCTCTAATCTTCAAGATGGCGGATTGTTTTTGGACCTGACAAGGATTTGTGCGCATGCGTATCACATTTTATGCGCGTGCGCAGATTGATTTCCGAATGATAAACGCATTTGTCGAAGCGATGACATCTTATGCCTATCAATATGCTCTCTTTTCGGGCGGGTTTGCGAATGACGATGACATCTGCAGATATTTCCACAGCGGCTAATAGCAAAAACTCTCGGTTGTATTAATCTGAGAGACGATTTCTCCTTCCATCTCCCTAATTGTGTTACTACTTTTCTTTCTCTTTGTCTCTTCTCCATTCTTACCCAAATACACGAAGACTTAGGTGTAATCTCCGAAATATACGGCGACTCAGATTTAATCTCCCAAAAAGGAAATATTCATTGCATACATATTTCCTGAGCGTATTTACGTTGGACCAAATAAGAAAAATGGAAGTAGGAGGATTGCTTTTCTGTTTTACAATATATCAACCTGATTAACACGAAACTGCAAATATGTTATATTTTGGTAAGGGAATATAACATTCTTGCTACGTTGACAATACGTTATAGTAATCAAATATTACTAATGCTTAGGTCAGAGAATGTAACGTTCTTGCAACGTTGACAATACGTTATAATAATCGAATATAACTAATGCTTAGGTCAGAGAATGTAACGTTTTTTTAACGTTGAAAATACGTTATAGTAATCGAATATTACTAATGCTTAGGTCAGAAAATGTAACGTTCTTGCAACGTTGACAATACGTTATAATAATCGAATATAACTAATGCTTAGGTCAGAGAATGTAACGTTTTTTAACGTTAAAAATACGTTATAGTAATCGAATATTACTAATGCTTAAGTCAGAGAATGTAAGGTTCTTGCAACGTTGACAATACGTTATAATAATCGAATATAACTAATGCTTAGGTCAGAGAATGTAACGTTTTTTTAACGTTGAAAATACGTTATAGTAATCGAATATTACTAATGCTTAGGTCAGAAAATGTAACGTTCTTGCAACGTTGACAATACGTTATAATAATCGAATATAACTAATGCTTAGGTCAGAGAATGTAACGTTTTTTTAACGTTGAAAATACGTTATAGTAATCGAATATTACTAATGCTTAGGTCAGAAAATGTAACGTTCTTGCAACGTTGACAATACGTTATAATAATCGAATATAACTAATGCTTAGGTCAGAGAATGTAACGTTTTTTAACGTTAAAAATACGTTATAGTAATCGAATATTACTAATGCTTAAGTCAGAGAATGTAAGGTTCTTGCAACGTTGACAATACGTTATAATAATCGAATATAACTAATGCGTAGGTCAGAGAATTTAACGTTTTTTTAACGTTAAAAATACGTTATAGTAATCGAATACAACTAATACTTAGGTCAGAGAATGTAACGTTTGTGTAACGTTGAAAATACGTTATAGTAATCGAATATTACTAATGCTTAGGTCAGAAAATGTAACGTTCGTGTAACGTTGAAAATACGTTATAGTAATCGAATATTACTAATGCTTAGGTCAGAAAATGTAACGTTCTTGCAACGTTGACAATACGTTATAGTAATCGAATATAACTAATGCTTAGGTCAGAGAATGTAACCTTTTTTAACGTTAAAAATACGTTATAGTAATCGAATATTACTAATGCTTAGGTCAGAAAATGTAACGTTCTTGCAACGTTGACAATACGTTATAATAATCGAATATAACTAATGCTTAGGTCAGAGAATGTAACGTTTTTTTAACGTTAAAAATACGTTATAGTAATCGAATATTACTAATGCTTAGGTCAGAGAATGCAATGTTCTTGTAACGTTGCAACAATGTTATATTTTGGTTACTGAAGATAATGTTCTTGTAACGTTGACAATACGTTGTAGTAATGGAATATTACGTTTTTGTTTTTACTTTTATTCATCCCAAACAAGGCATATTGTCACTAAGACATAAGGGGCTACTGTGATTAGGCCAGATTTATAGGAGAAATCATGAGAGGGAGCTGTGTAACAGTAATAGGTTTGTTCAGATTATATTTATATTTCTACTTCTTTCTCTTCATCTTCTTTCTTTTCTCCTCCTCGTCCTCCTTCTTATTTTTTCTTCTTATTCTTCGCTTCTTTCTTTCTCCTCCTTCCTCTTTTTCTTCTACTCCTCCTCCTCCTCTTTTTCTTCTACTCCTCCTCCTCGTCCTTCTTCTTCTTCTTCTTCTTCTTCTTGTCATTCTTTATTGTCCCCTTTCACTTCCTCCTTCTTCTTCTCTTCCTCCTTTCTCCGACTTCTTTCTCTTTTTCTTCTTCTCCTTTTTTTTCTTCTTCTAATCCTCTTTGTTCTTCTTTCTCTTTTTCTTCTTAAATTCCTCTCTTCTTTCTTTCTTTCTTTCTTCTTCTTCCCCGCCTCCTTCTTTCTCCTCTTTTTTTTCTTATTCCCATCCTTTTTCTTCTCCTCCTCACCTTTTTTCTCTTATTCTTCTTCGTCTTTACTCCCTCTTTCTTTTTCTGCCTCCTTTCATTCTCCTCTTTTTTTCTCTTCTTCTTCTTCTCCTTCTTCTATGTCATTATTTTCAATAACAGCTTTCTTAAGCGTTACTAATAAAAAACACTACACAAATGATTGTTTTTTTTTAATCTTCTAAGCTAATTTTCGTTTTATAGTAAACCATTATACGCATAAAACATCAAACCGACTTCCATGGAAGGAGGCAGCAACTATCCAGAACCAACTACTCTCTCCAGCCATTCAGTGACAAGATAAAGATCTTCCTTGCTTAATTACCATGTCTTTCTGTCTCTTAGACGTTACTGGAAGAACAGCTTATACTCGAATTCTACTTGGAAAATTCCATTTCAACTTAATTTTTAACATTAAGTGAAAATATACTAAGCTTATTTTAACACAACGAGTCTGAATATTATTACAGTAAGTTTAATAATGAGATTCATGAAAAAATCTTAAATCAATATCCAATACTTCTGATTTTAATTCAGAGTTGCCCCGTTTAGGGCCACTTCAAACTTCACTTATTTGATTGTGTATTCGATTGCAATTTTAAAAGAAATTACAGCATAAAATTAGAGTTAAATTTAACAACATTCGAATGAGTTCACTCATGAAAATTTGTATCATTTTTTTTTCAATTTCCCATATTTTAATACCCGGAAATACCCGGAAAGTATATTAAAATACCCGAAAAAATGTACTGGGCTTACTTATGTCTCTTTTCACTTTAAAATAATTATCCCAAGATATTTACTTACCAATACAACACGGAACCAGTAGACATTTTGGAATGGGTCACATGTAACATGTGTAGAACCGAAGCGTACACTTACCTAAAAAAGTAAAAAAAGAAAAAAATGCAGACATATTAGATTATGGTAAATTTATAAATGTTTAATATTTATAAATATTTAATATTTATAAATATTTAATATTTATAAATATTTAATATTTATAAATATTTAAAATTTATAAATGTTTAATATTTATATAAAACAAAAAAAACATCTGCATAAAATACAAGAAACTTTGGATCAATACATGTGTTACGAAAATGAAAATGAAGTTAAATCATGTTAATCGAATTCCTCGTACGTTTTGTAATACATTGATAAAATAACATGTAAAATATGAGTTGTCTTCCCCTGCGGTTGTTACACGATCGGGACGAGATTTACAGGTGTCCTACGTTGTACAGCTAATTTAGCTTTTAAGGGGGTGACCAGATTCCTACTTTCGTTTGATTGTCTTACATATGTGTTTTCTCCTAAAGAAATATAACATTTCAATAAGTTATGTAACAATGATTTGTTTTACTTTTTTTCTTATATAGGACGGATGGAAATACTCGGACTTTAGCGTGCGTCTGCCCCGTTGCTACTTGTATATCAGTTTATATAATATTTGTTTGTTTCATATCACGTGAGATCTACTGGCCCACTTTTCCCCAGATGCTGATTTTCACAGTTCCATCCAGTTCTGTCAGAATTTTAAATCACATCCCCTTTAAAACGTTTTGATAAATACGTATTTCTCATTTGTCCATTGTTCGCCTTATTGACTTTAATGTTAAACGAATGTTGTGAATTCCAATCTTTGTCCATTGTTCGCCTTATTGACTTTGATGTTAAAGGAATGTTGTGAATTCCAATCTTTGTCCATTGTTCGCCTTATTGACTTTAATGTTAAAGGAATGTTGTGAATTCCAATCTTTGTCCATTGTTCGCCTTATTGACTTTAATGTTAAAGGAATGTTGTGAATTCCAATCATTGTCCATTGTTCGCCTTATTGACTTTAATGTTAAAGGAATGTTGTGATTTCCAATTTTTGTCCATTGTTCGCCTTATTGACTTTAATGTTAAAGGAATGTTGTGAATTCCAATCTTTGTCCATTGTTCGCCTTATTGACTTTAAGGTTAAAGGAATGTTGTGAATTCATATCTTTGTCCATTGTTCGCCTTATTGACTTTAAAGTTAAAGGAATGTTGTGAATTCCAATCATTGTCCATTGTTCGCCTTATTGACTTTAATGTTAAAGGAATGTTGTGATTTCCAATTTTTGTCCATTGTTCGCCTTATTGACTTTAATGTTAAAGGAATGTTGTGAATTCCAATCTTTGTCCATTGTTCGCCTTATTGACTTTAAGGTTAAAGGAATGTTGTGAATTCATATCTTTGTCCATTGTTCGCCTTATTGACTTTAAAGTTAAAGGAATGTTGTGAATTCCAATCTTTGTCCATTGTTCGCCTTATTGACTTTAATGTTAAAGGAATGTTGTGATTTCCAATCTTTGTCCATTGTTCGCTTTATTGACTTTAATGTTAAAGGAATGTTGTGAATTCCAATCTTTGTCCATTGTTCGCCTTATTGACTTTAAGGTTAAAGGAATGTTGTGAATTCCAATCTTTGTCCATTGTTCGCCTTATTGACTTTAATGTTAAAGGAATGTTTTGATTTCCAATTTTTGTCCATTGTTCGCCTTATTGACTTTAATGTTAAAGGAATGTTGTGAATTCCAATCTTTGTCCATTGTTCGCCTTATCGACTTTAAGGTTAAAGGAATGTTGTGATTTCCAATCTCGATGAAAAAATAATACTCGAATAATTTAAACAGCCATTAATCACAACTTATATTGGATTTTCAGGAATTTTTTAAAGATATTTTTAAAAATGTTAAAATATGTAATAACTGTTTTTGGAGGTGGAGGGAATTGTTAGTCCCTCTCGAGGGCAATCAAATAAATACGAATTTATCCTAAATTTTGATAGATTTTCGACAAATTATGATGAATACAATTTTATGAATAATTTCGATTAGTCGGACTACTGTTCTCATCTTGAGTGTTATCATCACAACGTTTCGACTGCTCTAACCTCCGGCCTTCTTCAGGTGTATCTGACAACACTTAAGATAATAAAAGTAGTCCAAATAATCGAAATTATAAAAATCATCCAACCTCATCTAAAAAATTCAGAAACAAGGCAATTTTACTTTATTTTTAAATTATAATTTTGTCCATTTTTGTTCCCTAAAGGAGAAAAAAGATTTTTCCCGAAAAATCTGGCAACGTCAATTTTTCTGCATTCATATGTATATAACTACATGCACAATATTTTTCACAACTATGGGGAGATTAAAGGAATAACGGAATAACGGAATAACGGATAGTGACAAGAGCATGAATACTTTTATGATTAACACAATAATTGTTACCATTTATTATGGGGTCTTCGTTCGCGCAGGATATTCATCAATAGGAAATACGATTTTTAACTTAATTCTATTTGAGACGTTTTTTTTTTCTGTAAACAGAAATGATGTCTTTAATTTGCTTTTTTTAGAAGGGGAGAGTTTCTCCCGAAATATCAAATAATTTCGACAATTCCGGAATTTATTCAGAGTAAGTGAAGTATTATTTCAAAACGTGTGTAAAAGATTTACTGGAAAACACATAGATAAGTTTTTTAATAAAAAATATCACATATCTTCGACTCTTTGTTTTTGTTCATGTTCTCTGGAAACATTCCGGTCTTTTCCGCATTGCTTACAGCCTGATTAAATACCAATATACTTATATGCAAACAATGCTTCAAGAAACCTACAATACCATTTTCTTTGATTTGATTAATAACTTGAAAATGATATACATTTAAAATATGTATTTTTTATGATTTATTTTCGTTGACTCCTAATCCCTTAGAACCTGTTTAACAAAAATAATACAAGTAAACTAAATAGTATTACGTAATTCAATCCGCATATGTATGAGATCATTACGATCAAATTTAACGTCCCTAGGTCTAATAATCTAAAAGTAGAAAGAAGGCTGACAGATAAATTTCTTTTCTTTTTTTTCAATTTTCTTATCGTTTTACTTTTGCTGGAGATGAGGAATCCTACCGGATGCTAGACATTCAACCGCTATTTAATAAACTCCAACCGAGAGTTTTTTTTCAAGATTCTAACCGTCCCTTTAAGCGCAAATTTTTGTATCACTCTTACAGTTAATTCTCAGGATATATTAGACAGTAGTTTTTGAAATTCTTTTTTCATGAGCACGGTTGCTCCTATGATTACTGGAACGGTAGAGATCTTCCTAAGATTCCGGTTTCTTTTCGTGTGCGAGTGTGTCTGAAAAGTAACAGGACTAGAATCACAAATAATTTATTTCAGCTTCCAACAACAAACTTCCCCCTTTTAAGAATTCGCCTCAATTCTTGTGCACGCCCCCTATTTTTCTGCACAACTGTTCTATGCACATCTAGAATGGTCATCCTATAATCTCCTAATATTCTGCCTTGGGGCTTTCTTTGGTAAGTTTACCGGCTCAGAAAACGATAATAAGCGACTTGTGCTTGGAAAGGGAGGAGATTTAAGAAAAAAGAGTATTTATTTACCTCCTCTCCAGGGGGTTAAGCACACGGCCAGTTTTATCTGACTCCCACAAGGTAAGATGTGACCCAAGGTCGGGTCGGGAAAGTGAGGTTTGGAAAGCCAGCGCCCGAGAAGGTGAGCACTCTGGCCATTAAAAATTGCCTGGGCAGCCCCGTCGGCATTCCCCGCTAGGGGCGCCTCAGGCAGTAAGCAATAAACTTATTCCTCCCCAAAGAGGGAAGACAAAGCCTGGGAGGGTGGACCTCCTAGAACTGCACAGGATAACCCCATAGACCGGCGGAATCAAGCCCCGAAGGCCAAGACGATACCTGTCTATGGGGTGCAGTATCCATCGGAACAGATACTACACTTTGATCTTAGCCAAAAAAGAGAGTAAAGTTGTTAAAGAAAATGTTTAGCTCGATTATGAAGTTGTACGGACGCATGCAACCTTTAGAGTGATGCGATGTCTTCATAAAAAAAAAGATTTGGTAGACGAGGTATTCATTAAAAAAAGATTTGGTAGACTAATTCAGGAAGATTTTCCGCCTCTATCCTTTGAGAGGTTCCAATAATTTGCTATATTCCCTCTTATTGAATAACGAAAAATTCATGAATGTTAAACACGTTTTAAGATTCAAATTTTCGCTGATTTCTCTACCCACGTAGGAAAAAATGAAATTAGTTTTTGCATTTCTTTCTAACATACACAAGTGTATTCCAAATATAACATACACGCAGACATACACGTACATACATACATATATTATATATATATATATATATAATATATATACATACATATATTTATTGGCTTATCTACTAGACACGATGTTCGAGTGTCTTCGGTCTCTCTGTACAAGGGTATGTCAGGACAACCTGGCATAAGGATACTTCACTCTACAAGTAAACCCTGACCAAATATTCAAAACAACACAGTATTTAGAGCTCACAAGATCCCCTAGACACGACTATACGCTGGCTCATACGAGGAAAGGTGTACCTACTCCAAGTAATGTTACTTCAAGTAACAACACTTAACTCAAATTCCACCAGACCGAATTAATTATTGTCCTGTTATCGGGTAAGACCAGGAAAGATATACTATAACATAATACACTGATCAATTGTGGAGAGAAAAATTAATGTTCTTAACTTCTTTACTTACTCAATGGTTCACAGATTAAATAGAAATGTAATTGAATATTCGAATATCTATGTATCTCATATAGAGATCAAGTGTTAGCATTAGGAAGGGGGCTTTTTGATTTCTGAGAACTTCAACTGAAGTAAAATGAAACACAATGTGAATATATATATATATATATATATTGCTTTTCTAAAATACAAGCAATTTATATTGCGTTACACAATAAACAGACATCTTCATGAATTTATACAATACTATATATACACACGCATATGAGTTTTGTTTATATATATATATATAAACATTATATATATATACAAACATTATATATATATATATATATATATATATATATATATATATGTATGAATATTTTTATATATTCACTACCACGACACTTTCCCGAAGATACACCTTACATTTCTATATATACACACGCATATTAGAAATCATTTCCTCTTTATATCATATCTATAATACGCACACATATACTCTCAAACATACCACGCACACACACACACACGATATATATATACAAAATTGAAATTTATATACATACATATATGTTTATTTGTACATATCCTTTTATAAACATCTATAAAGTATTCACATACACAGATAGAGAGAGAGAAAGGGAGAGGGGCAGAGAGAGAGAAAGAGACAGAGAGAGAGAGAGAGAGATAGAGTGAGAGAGGGGGATAGAGGGGTGGTTATATATTTATATATATATTACTATTGGACAAATCATTTCATTTGCTGACATTATATCTATAATACGCACACATATACTCGCAAATATACCACACACACACACACACACATATATATATACATATATACAAAATTTAAATTTATATATACATATATGTTTATTTTTACATATCCTTTTATAAACATCTATAAAGTATTCATTCACACATATAGATAGATAGATAGATAGAGAGAGAGAGAGAGAGAGAGAGAGAGAGAAAGAGAGAGAAAGACAGAGAGGCAGAGAGAGAGACATAGAGAGAGAGAGGGGGATAGAGGGGTGGTTAACTGTTATTCAAGTCTCTCGGTGCAATTAAGTCATTTCTTCGATATAAAGAGGGTAGTTAGAAAAATGCTACCCGGACTTAAGGGAGCCCCCGAGGTAATTTCGCATTTTCTCAAGAGAGTCAATTCTAAAACATGATCAGATTAAACATTCGTCTTCAGGTCGAGGCAAATAAGCAAACCCTCACTATTTGTTGGTCAACATATTTCCGCTACATACAATCTATAATTTTGAATCTTGCAATGTCTAGCCACAATGATCGCTCGCAGTGACGACGAAACAGCATATATGTAATTAATAAATACGAAAGTTATTTGCATTTATCATAACTGTATTACCATCAAAACGGGTTACTCTAATTTATCTTCCTCCCTTTTTATTTATCTTCCGGTCACAAGGTACGATGTGACACAAGGTCGGGAAAGTGGGAAAGAACCAGCGCTCGAGAATTTGAGCACTCTGGCTGTTTAAAAATTGCCTGGGCACAAGGCAAATTTTATCTTACTTCCACAAGGTAAGATGTGACCCAAGGTGGGGTCGGAAAAGTTGGACTTGAAAAGCCAGCGCCCGAGAAGGTGAGCACTCTGGCCATTAAAAATTGCCTGGGCAGCCCCGTCGGCATTCCCCGGTAGGGGCGCCTCAGACAGTAAGCAATAAACTTACTCCTCCCCAAAGAGGGGAGGCAAAGCCTGGGAGGGTGCACCTCCTAGAACTGCACAGGACCGACAACCCCCAATAGACCGGCATAAATCCAGACCCAAAGGCCCGGACGATACCGGTTTATTAGGCGGGGGTCTCTAAACGCATTACTCTAATTTAAATCAATACTACAATATAGCATTTTAAACTACTATATGTATATAAACACTAGTATGATATCTTGTCCCAGGAAGGGTATATGTTGTTACTTTTTATATTCAAGAGGTGTATATATACTATTAGGTATGATTTATTCGATATTCCACTAACTTTTAATTGCTCTATGGTAGGTTTATATTTTGTTAAAAGTGTTTTAAAATTGATAAATCTGGAAATATACAGATGAAGAAAATCATTTACATACTTAAATGTAATTTTAGAAATTAAAGTGTTTTTTTAGAAACGTGTGTATATGAAAAATAAGATGTTGAGTATTGATTCCGGAGCATGTTTAAATTATTTGAAATCATGATTTAAAACTTCAGAAATATACACTATTAGTATATAAAACTCTGGTTGATATAACTGATTAGTCATTAAGCTAAATTTTATATACAGCTGAATTGTATATCCAGGAGACTTGAGAATATATGGTTTTATAATTTACTAAATAGTATAGGAAATTCATTTTAGCCAGGATAACTCTTTTCCTAGTATATATATATATATATATATATATATATATATATATATATATATATATATATATATATTATTTTTAATGCTTCGGAATTTTTTAGATGAGGGTTGATGATTCGTAGAATTTTGTATATTCAGACTACTGTTCTCATGTTAGGTGTTTTTATCACAATGTTTCAGCAAAGGTCGGAGGTTACATCGGCCGAAACGTTGTGATAAAATCACCCAAGCTGACAACAGTAGTCGGAATATAACAAATTCTACGTATTTTCTAATGCTTTTAAAATTTTTTAATTATGGCTTTCATCAGTGCAGGGAAATTACCATTTCAGACGGTCATAGGGCGCGAACCCGATTCACAGATACATCCTGAACCTGTAACGGTTCACCTAGTCCCACTAGGCTACGATAGATTTCCACTCAATAAAAGAGAAATTAAGTGATATTTACACTGAAAGCAGCGAATATAAACATCTGAACATTCGATAGCACTCAACGACAGTGTCGGAGTATTGCACTGAAGCTTTTAAGTGAATGTCTATTTTTAATTTTTCCGAGAGTGCTCAACTTTCAATTTTACTTGAAAGGGGTCTATAATATATATATATATATATATATATATATATATATATAATTCAGGTAGGGTAAAATCCACAGGATAGAACTCCTGGAATTCTGCAACCAGGTTGGATCAAAAAATGATTCTCTGCCTGATGAGACCTCAGCTCTTGAGAGCTGTAGATCGATAACATCGACATGCCAGTGTAGCAGACCTTGTACATGTTTGAATAAAAGCATTCACTATATATATATATATATATATATATATATATATATATATATATATATATATCATAATATAAATTGGAATTATCTTTGTTGGACCCGTGGGAAGAGATGACCGTGTTTGTCGGCTCAATTCAATTTTAGTTTTATCCAAATCGGATTTAACGGATTTTCCATTTAACCAGCAAATTTTGATTTGTACTGCTCCGATCAAATCATTGGAACCCTAAATTTTGAACAGTATGATTTCTACTCATAGTGAGTTTACTGAACCTTTTATTTCATTTGGTTTATTTATCGTTGTAATAATTAACATAAACATTGGATGCATTTTTCACTGCATCGATTGCGGACGCATCTCACGACTGGATAACTTTTTCAATTTTTTCAATTTTTTCAATTTTTTCAATTTTTCATTTTTGGACTGTCACTCATTACCTGGATCAATCTTCAGTCAACCTCCTGGATATCTTTCCTCAATATGTTTTTAAATTGTATGACTTGGATGGATTGTATAGATTTAAGATGGATTGTTTTGGGGTAGATATATTTGATGTTATATACTTTTATGTATTTTTGTATATATTTTTATATATTTTCAAAGTGTAATTTTATTATATGCAGTAATGTCGCTGCGGTAATGGTCCTCTGAGGAGAAGAATTATCTTAAAAAACTCATGAGTTAAGGACGTTGAGATACTTTGCTTGAACTTTGAATTCTAATAAAATTTGATTGACACATTATTTTATTATTTCATTTGATATTATGCTATTAATGCTCTATCCAGTATATTGAGCTTCAGTCTTCATCCGAATGTTTCACTAATTAAAAGATATTAGTTGACGCTTATATCTTTTGTTGGATTAACTTATATATATATATATATATATATATATATATGTGTGTGTGTGTGTGTATGTGTGTGTGTGTGTATGTGTGTGTGTGTGTGTGTGAAAGGTGCTTATAATAATATTATATAATAATAATGCATCCTACTGGAGGAAATAGTGGTTTCCATTAAGCGTAACGCAATACCCTTCAATAAAAAGAATCGAGTCCTCTCGGTTACAATACGAATTAATTAATTAAAATGATACATACTTCCAATAGCGTAGTTGTTAGCTCAAATTTTAAGACAATCGACACCACCATGACGCCCGGGTTTCGAACCTTCGAGTGTATGCTCTCGCTTTATCTATCCACACTGATGAGTCGTGAAACGACGAAACACTATAAATGATTAGTAATGACATTAACATCTGATTGTTTAGTGTAGTATATTCAAATTGGGGGCGAATTAAACTCGTCTAATTTACATATAACGACGTTATTTCACATCAACTCTGCCCTGGGATCAGCGCGGTCGTCCATTTAAAGTGAACGAAGGTAATTTCTACCGAAAATAGCCATGTGACGATGGTTAGGTGGGCGGGGCATGAGCGGAGACGACGCCAATCGACCCGACATGAGGAATTAGCGGCGCCAAATAGAAACCGGAGAAATGTAATTAATTTTCCCATCGTATAAATTAAAAATTACGAAAACAAACCGGAAACCGAAAAAACGAAAAGAAAGGAAGAAAAAAAAAAACAGAAAAAAAAAACAAAAAAAGAAAACAGAAATTCGCGCTAATCAATTCAGATTGTCAGCTCAACACAAACTTACATATTTAATTTACAATTATATATATATATATATATATATATATATATATATATATATATATATATATATATATATATATATATATATATTGATTTTATTCCATTAGTTGCGACAAAACAAGTTTTGTTTCATTGGTGCAAATAGCGACCAACTCATCGCTGGCGATGGAATTCAAATGGCATAAGGTTTCAAGTTCCTTCGGATTCATACCCCCTGGATATTTGTAACAAGTTATATATATATATATAATATATATATATATATGTATATATATATGTATACATGTATATAATTATATATAGTATATGTATTGTATTAGTTTCTTTGGATGCAAATCCGTTGAAACTCCAGTGTTTATAAAAAGTGCTCAATACCAAGTAGAGCTGTTCTTAAGTATAACTTTTCATTTATACCAACATTATTGGTTACATATGTGCATACATGTTTCGGTTGTACTCTTCACAAAGAGTCAAGCTCTTCAGAATGTGTAATATATAAACATATATAGTCATCCAGAGAATACTGTTTCGTTGTAGCACAGTTTTTAAGTGCTACTAGACATCACTCTTGCCAGGGAGAAACGTTCATTTATATAAACGCTGGCCGCATCTTCACAGTGCTCAATTTGTTTATTTATAAAGATGCATCAGCCAACGTCAGTACTCGACCCGATACATTCATCTACAGACATACTGTTTCGCCGTTCTACGGCTCTTCATTGCTGCTAGAGTCGAACTTTTAACCATCTACATATCGGCTCTATCCATTAGGCCAAATAGAATAGCGCTCGTAGATGATGTATATAATGTATATTGATATAAACACACACCGCTGTTTCACCCTGCTCATATATAGAACCGCAAGTTCGCAATTTCATATTTTTTATTTTTTTGTGCCTGTCTGTTTGATCTTTCTTATAATATATATATATATGTATATATATATATATATATATATATATATATATTAATTATTTGTTACCTACAGACATCGATGTTCTATGCTTACGCAATCTTCAGTGTGGGGAGTTAATTCCCAACGGTCGGCAGGCGCGAACTCCGATCACAAATCGCCACTGATTCGCTGTCAAGAGTCTAATCGGTCGACCACCGTCAATTAGCTTGGAAGTTGGGAGGAATCTAACTTTGTAAATGCCAAGTCGGCGGGTATTTGCAACGAGTAGTGAATAGTGATTAACAACAACAAATTGCGTTGGATCTCGCATGGAAGCTAGTGGTATTGCTTGTTATTAAACTCTCTCTATCTCCCTATATATATATATATATATATATATATATATATATATATATATATATATGTGTGGGTGGGGTGGGGGTGCATGCATAGAAGTGGAAGCTGCATACCCCCCCCCCACACACACATCTTCTTTCACTATGAACCCAAACTTTCCAACCTACTCACCCCTCACAGTCTTTGCCGCAGCCACCTGGCCAAATATTCCCTCCTCCTCTTTCCCCACCTCTCCACTCCTTCACTTACATCATCCACATCATCCCTGCTCACCCCCACCCTTCCACTCAGTTTCATCAACATTTATTTTCATTCCTCACAACTGACTTCACCAAGTTCGAACGTCAGCCCTACTGTTTTTCCAGTAGCTGACTACTACTCCATTCAACCCACCATGTCAACCCTATATGTCCAAGTACTTGCATGACATTTTTCTTTATATTATCATCCTGAAGAAGTCTTAAAAATCAAGACGAAACGTTGATGAACACATAAAATAACATCCTTTTTGGTTTTTCCTTTTTCATTTCCCATTACGTTGGATTACCTTCATCCTTCTTTTCCCATATATATATATATATATATATATATATATATATATATATAGAGAGAGAGAGAGAGAGAGAGAGAGAGAAGAGGGTTGTGTAGCATCAGTGCAGTTCCAACGAGAGAAAAAAGTATATTTAAAGAATTGTGGTTACCAACGCTAGTAAAAAAACTTTTTCAATAATTATTTATTATCTTATCATTTTAAGTTTTTTAAATATAATTACATAACGCGTTTCGAGCATTTATCGTTTATCCATTATGCTCTCTTCAGATGTAAATTCCATTTGATAAAAGTGTTTCATTTGAGAAAACGTTTCATTTTTCTTTCATTTGAAAGTGTCTGTTCCATTTGACAGAAAAAAATGTTTGTTCTGATGACAGAAAAAAATGCTGTCTTGTTGAGATAAAAATATATTTAGTTTGGCCAGTGGTTGGTCATTTAAGTTCATTTGTGTATTAGGTTTTATTGCTTTAATTGCTGTCGGTCAAATCTGTATGGTATGTGTGGGTGTGGTCATTCCCGGTCATTCATGACGGTGTCCCTGCTGGGTTCACACATGAATGTGGATGTGTGGGTGGTTGGGGGTGAGGATGTTTGCTTGGGTTTGGAGAGAGAGATTAGTAGGAAAGAGGATGGGTGAGTAGATACATAAGTAGGGGGGGAAGTAAGAGAGGGGGAAGGAAGATTGAGTGTAGATAGAAATATAAATAGAATTATAGAAAGGTATATATATATTTATATATATATATATATATATATACACATAGATAGATAGATAGATAGATAGATACACACATTCATATTATTTTCTGTATGTGTGTATGAATACACTCACATGGGGTATGTATTTGTTCCATGTGTTAGGGTGTGCAAATGCACACGTGTCCGAGTGCAGATGGGTTCCTGTTTATACATGTGTTCGTACTTGTTTTTATATGTCTGTGGTGTGATTTGTCTTATGATTTATTTAATGGTGGGTTAAATTTGTATATGAAGATTTTTTCTTGTGTTAGGAGGTATGAGTAGTCCTGAGTTTGGAAAATGGGCATTATCTGGAATTTTCCACTGCTGCATGAGTGTACATGTTTGGAGACAGGCAATTTTCTATTTTCTTGAATTTTAATGTTGCTCTTATGGAGGGCCACTCTATTATTGAATGTTTTTGTGGCACCTATGTAGTATTTTTTACATGTTATGCATTCAAGTACATATATTACATTTTTAGAGGTGCAGTTTAGATCCTTCTTTATTTTGAAGGTTTGTGTTGGATTTTTGAATGTGTATGTGTTACCCTCTATTATTATGTCGCAAACTCCACATCTTTCTTTGTTGCATTTTGTGACCCCTTGTGATGCATGTTGATTGAATTTGGATGAGGTTAGAATTTGTTTGAGGTTTTTCGGTTGGCGTTTACTTTTGATTATCTTCATTGTTTTAAGTATGTTGCTTAGTTTGCTATTTTGAAAGAAACCTAACCTTACTCAATCAAAATAGCAAACTAAGCAACATACTTAAAACAATGAAGATAATCAAAAGTAAACGCCAACCGAAAAACCTCAAACAAATTCTAACCTCATCCAAATTCAATCAACATGCATCACAAGGGGTCACAAAATGCAACAAAGAAAGATGTGGAGTTTGCGACATAATAATAGAGGGTAACACATACACATTCAAAAATCCAACACAAACCTTCAAAATAAAGAAGGATCTAAACTGCACCTCTAAAAATGTAATATATGTACTTGAATGCATAACATGTAAAAAATACTACATAGGTGCCACAAAAACATTCAATAATAGAGTGGCCCTCCATAAGAGCAACATTAAAATTCAAGAAAATAGAAAATTGCCTGTCTCCAAACATGTACACTCATGCAGCAGTGGAAAATTCCAGATAATGCCCATTTTCCAAACTCAGGACTACTCATACCTCCTAACACAAGAAAAAATCTTCATATACAAATTTAACCCACCATTAAATAAATCATAAGACAAATCACACCACAGACATATAAAAACAAGTACGAACACATGTATAAACAGGAACCCATCTGCACTCGGACACGTGTGCATTTGCACACCCTAACACATGGAACAAATACATACCCCATGTGAGTGTATTCATACACACATACAGAAAATAATATGAATGTGTGTATCTATCTATCTATCTATGTGTATATATATATATATATATATAAATATATATATACCTTTCTATAATTCTATTTATATTTCTATCTACACTCAATCTTCCTTCCCCCTCTCTTACTTCCCCCCCCCTACTTATGTATCTACTCACCCATCCTCTTTCCTACTAATCTCTCTCTCCAAACCCAAGCAAACATCCTCACCCCCAACCACCCACACATCCACATTCATGTGTGAACCCAGCAGGGACACCGTCATGAATGACCGGGAATGACCACACCCACACATACCATACAGATTTGACCGACAGCAATTAAAGCAATAAAACCTAATACACAAATGAACTTAAATGACCAACCACTGGCCAAACTAAATATATTTTTATCTCAACAAGACAGCATTTTTTTCTGTCATCAGAACAAACATTTTTTTCTGTCAAATGGAACAGACACTTTCAAATGAAAGAAAAATGAAACGTTTTCTCAAATGAAACACTTTTATCAAATGGAATTTACATCTGAAGAGAGCATAATGGATAAACGATAAATGCTCGAAACGCGTTATGTAATTATATTTAAAAAACTTAAAATGATAAGATAATAAATAATTATTGAAAAAGTTTTTTTACTAGCGTTGGTAACCACAATTCTTTAAAAATATATATATATATATACTAGAAGAATACCGGTCCCAAAGCATATAATTCCAATTTTGATGAAAATCTCTTACATATCTAAAATTAAAGGCTTAATACTAAGAGATCTTTCGAATGAATTGAAATTTGTGTAATCTTGCTTAATTAATATCCAATGACCATGTGTCAAATTTTACGCAACTCTGAAATATTTTAATTTTTAACCAGGAGATTATGACTATATCATGTCCCCTGCTACCTTTTAAATACTCCAGAGAACTGAGATTTTGGAAATATTTATTAATTGATATCTAGTATCTAATTTTAAAATTGCACATTAATCGGAGGTATCTTAATTTTCACGAAGGGTTTTCCCCCTTTTAATTGAAACAAAATATAGACTACACCACCCACCTTTACAAAATAAAACAAAATATAGACTACACCACCAACCCAAATTATTGTTAATTAGTTTAGGAGTGAATCCTGTATATACAAATATATAAACATATACACATACTTATATATATATATATATATATATATATATATATATATATATATATATATATATATATATATATATAGATATATATGTATATAGCATTAGATAACGTGAAAGAATAACATAAGGTGCGAATCAAATTTTATTACAATTCAAAGTTCAAGCAAAGTAATTGAAAGTCCTTAACCCATGGGTTTTCAAAGAAAATTCTTCTCGACAGAGGATCATTACCACAGTGGAATTACAGAGAGTAAATAAAACTTTACTTTGAAAACATAAAGATAAAGATAAAAATATACAAATATAATGATAATAAACAAAATTAATAATAAAATCAATAATAACAAAAAAATTTATTAAAAAAATAAATATATGCAACACAAATTGTATCGGCCCAAAACATTTGAATTGTAATAAAATTTGATTCGCACCTTATTTTATTCTTTCACTTTGTCTATTGCTATTAATGCTCTATCCAGTATATTGAGCTTTATTTTTATCCGGATGTTCACTAATTAAAAGTTATTAGTTGCCTCTTATATCTTTTGTTGGATTAACTTCATATATATATATATATATATATATATATATATATATATATATATATATATATATATATAATCATATATCGAGCAAGAGAGAGAGAGAGAGAGAGAGAGAGAGAGAGAGAGAGAAAGAGGGAGTGAGAGCGCTATTTTCTTCCTAAGTTTTCAACCAGAGTTGGGTACAATCCTACTGGGATGCGTTTTTACTTTCGTACTTTCCCCTTTTAAATTAATGTCTCAAAATATCATACAAAACCGTTTTTATAAGTAACAATATTCTGTAGAAAGAAATGTCACTGCGCATGCGCCTTAACCTGGCCCCAATTTAAATTACATAAAAATGCCGCCATCTTGAAAATCGCTCTGATATTAAATTTCAAAACTTGTGTTATTTGTAATTAAATAAGCAATTTATTGAATAAAGGCTGAAATCGTTATTAAAATTGAATAACCTCTGATTTTTGGTGATTAAAACCGTTAATACTCATATGATTGATTTCAAATTTAAAAATATATTCATGTAGGTATACTTAAGAAGGTCAAACAGATTTTTATTGATTAGAAAATTGAACACGTCATCAGAAAAATGTTGACGTCTGTCGATATTTTTTAAAATTATTTTATTTTATCAACGAATAAAAAACTGATTTCATAAACAGAAGGCGCTTTCTAGGATTGACAAGGAGATATTGCAAAAAGAAAGTCGTGACTCCCTTTCTCTTTGGTTCTGAGTGCGAGATGAGACAGACTTATTTCGGGTGACTTCTACTTTTCTACAAAAGACATGTTGAAAAATGATTGATAATGCTTAACTTTCTAAGAATTTTTTTTAAACACTGAAAGGATAATACTTATTGTTATTACAAATAGCTGCCTACTACCAACACAGACAAACATAACCTATATTATTTGCTATTACGGTTAAAGCCCACGGTGTAATCATGGAGACACGTACTGGTATCACTGCTATTGGACGACACTAGTCTACACGCGCCAGCCATATTTGTTACGTGGCGCAAATTCGCCCGCTGTTTTCCAGTCGACTACTTACAAAATATGAACCACAGTCACTTTCGGCTCAACAGAATAAAAACAGCATTCTCTGTCCATGTTTATGCTCCGTGGAGCAACCTGTCAAAAGAAAGCCGTGACAGTGACTACCATATAAATGTTTAGAACAATCTTTGATAAATATTCAGACTACCCTGGTTCTACCAGATCAGGCTGTCTGAAGATATCGGTTCCTGACCAAAAATGCACCAAACATTGATGTTTCACATGTTTTTTCTCTTTGGAAAACTTAATGATGTTCTGCAAAATAAAATAAAAACAACACAAAAAGAACTAATCCCCTCCCCATATCCCTGTTTCTATTTTCTCGAATCTCCTGCTCCCTCTAACTCGCTTTCGTCCTTTCACTCAACCAAACAAAATGAATAAATATTCAACATGTAAAAAACTTAACGAATAAACACCTTTGCCAAAATGACCGGATTCAGAATTAAACAACCTAAAATAAGCTGATATGCCGTAAAACAAAATGACCACATTCAGACTATATGTGGCTATGAATAGCTTCTCCCTGTCTCTTTATATGGCTTGTTGGACTTTGCTATTCTTTGCCAGATACATTTGATTTGATTAGAAGCCATGATTCCTAAGGACTATGTTATAAATGCAGTCTATACTGATTTATATATATATATATATATATATATATATATATATATATCAAGGGAGGCGCGAGAGCGCTCTATCCCTTAATAGACCTCACGAATGGCCAATCCTGGAAATCTCATTTCTTTGATCAATCATAAATCAAAAACCAATAAACCAAATTAGTTAAAACTTTGCACATAATATTTATTTGATAGGTTCTATAAGTGTGTAGAATTTCAGCATCATTAGTCAAGGCAACCCAGAGATCCAGAAAGTTCAATCATCAACTCATGTTATCTGTGTGTACGTACGTACGTACGTACGTATGTGCCACCCTGTATCTCATCAACTATTTGATCCATTCAGCTGATTTTTAGCAAAGATAGGGATTCTAGGGTCTAGTTGATGACATTTTAATTTCAGTTCACCATATACCTTAGTTTTCCAGAAAATTAAAAAAAAACCTTAAAAATGACCAGCATTCATACACTTTATTCTATATCTTATCGACTATTTGACGGAGTCAGCTGATTTTTGGCAAAGATAGAGGTTCTTGTGTCTAGTTGATGGCATTTTAATTTCAGTTTACCATATACCTTTATTAGTAAAACTACCAACTATATTAGTTATGAGAAGGCATTGTATTGAGGCATAGCCTTTACAAAAGTAGTGACATTCCATGATAAATGCCAGTATACTGAAATCGTATGCCCTTAATAGGGTTAAGATGAAAATTTATATACACTAAATGTACAAAAGCAAGGAAATTCCCAAATTTTTACACTTTTATTGTCATTAAAAGTATGCGAGCACAACAGGGCTATGTATTTTACCGGTAGGAATTTTTCTTCAGCGCACCTCACACACTTCATCCACTCATGCATAGAGATTTATACTGTAGTGATGTGATAATGAAATGGTTTGGTTGGTAGTCATACCCTTAATGAGAATAAAAGTGTAAAAATTGGGAATTTCTTTGCTTTTGTACATTTTGTATATATGAATTCTCATCTTAACCCTATTAAGAGCATATGATTTCAGTATACTGGCATTTTTCATGGAATATATATATATATATATATATACATATAAGCTTATATATTAATATATATATATATATATATATATATATATAAGCTTAAATATTTATCAAAAATGCACTAAACAATCATTCGAACGAAGTCGCACAAAAATATCAAGTATATTCGTTCTCTAGCTGATAGTCTAAAAAGTATATATATATTTTTCTAATTATTTCTATTTCGGGTCAGGTTGGGTTAACCACATTAGTGGTTGTTTTATTGTTGAAATCGTTTTATGATGAATTTAGTTTTGTCTTCTATTTAACCCGACAGATGCCCGGCTATTTCATGTTGCGTAATAACGAGGCAGCAGTCTCGTTCGAGATGTCGCTACGTATCTCACCATTATAATCACGTGATAATTCAGTTATTGTATAGTGGGCAATTCGTCCTATCAGTTCTGCTCTCAAATGATATCAACTGAAAAAGGGGAAGTAAATGTTGATTACATCGATCATTTTGTGGCGATCGAAGTCGAGGTTGACGAGATGCTTCCTGGAGAACAGAGATCGTCCAGTGTCCATGACGCTGGACAAACAATACTAACGACATGTAAAATTTCAACCAATGCGTTTGTGTTTGTTATGGGAGAAGGAAATGGGGGGGGGGGGCAAAAAATTTAGTAGCAAAATCGACCGATATCGTTCTACCATGAAAATCATTATCGAATGATCCTTTTGAAAAAAATCAGATTGGCTTCGATTAGCCTTCATTTTAAATTGATCTCTCAATTCTGTGTGTTTTAAAGGATTTTTTTATATCCAATTGCCGAGGAAATTTATTGATTTCCCTTAATATTCAGAATCAGGAAACTTGATATTTTTGTGTGTGCTTTTTAATAATATTGACCGCTTGTAACATGAAAAGCCAATAACAAAATTGTTAAACGTTTCCCCCCTCGCATAAAAATTATTTAAAAAATAATTACATTTTTTTTTACCAAATACCAAATAACGGGATCGTAATATTTGTATAATACATCTTGGCGTCTCAATACGAGACTATGTCCGACTGTAGGTCGATTAGTTGGTCTGTCACAATTTTGCTTCAAATACTGGACAAATTATACATGGATCTCTCACGCTTAAGTTTTAAATAAAATTCTGTTGGTCTGTCACGCATTAGTTTATAATTATTGTTTCTCGGTCTGTCAAGTTTAAGTTTAAAATAGAATATTTTTTGCTCTATCACGCTTAAGCTTTAAAACATTGGTCTGTCGGGCTAAAGTTTAAATAGTATTTGTGTTGGCCTGTCACGGTTAATGTTTAAATAGAATTTCTTTTTCTATGTCACGCTAATGTTTAAATTGTAATTTCTTTTAGTCTGTCACGCTAATGTTTAAATTGTAATTTCTTTTAATCTGTCACGCTAATGTTTAAATTGTATTTTTTTGTTCTGTAAGACGTAAGTTTAAAATAACATAGTCGTTGGTCTGCCGCTCAACAGTTTTAAACTATTTTCATTGGTCTGTCATGTTTATGTTTTCCGTATGTGTGTTACACTTCAAATTTTAAATTGAAGATTATTTAGTCTGTCATTCTAAAGTTTAAAATAGCAATATTTAGTCTACCACGCTTAAGTCTGAAATAATATTTTCGTTGGTCTGTCACACTTAAGTTTTCAATAGAATTCTGGCGACTCTGTTTTGCTTAAGTTTTCCAAAAAATTCCTGTTGACAAACGCGCAAATTGATCTTTTTCCCTTTACTTTTGTAACTGCATATTTTTTGATGACACATTTGAAGATAGCATTCAGGGGGAATAAACAAAAATAAATATAAAAAGTATAAGTATGAACAGAAAATATAAGGACGTATAAGCTAAGTGGTGTTTAATGACAGAAGATATAGTATGAGGCAGTGCCAAAGAGCTGGAGGGGTTCATACCTTTCTCAAGTGTATTAGAACACGTTATTACGTAGGCCCAACGAACTCGAAACCGTCACCAACAATTCTCGCTTGTAACCGTTACACAACGCCACGCTTATAATAAATTTTTAATACACTATCAATCTGGACATCAACTTCTGTTAAATATCACCCCTTTAATTTTAATTCTTACTGCAATTTCTTAATCTATCTAATCTCATCGTCTATTGCTGGAAACTTTTTCCGAAAAATATATTACTCCATTGGAAAATCATTCAATTTGTTTAAAGATACATTTTTTGGTCTCCCGATTTTATAAATCGGGGGACTTATGTTTTGAGGCATGTCTGTCCGTCCGTCCGGATTTTTCTCCACAACAATCCATTGAATTTCTCTGAAATTTTGCATGAAGTTGTAACTTTGGTCAGGTTAGAAAGTGATATTCTCCGATTTTTGAAAAACAATGGCGTTAGCCCCCCAGGGGGTTAAAAGTCCCCGAAATGGCAAAAATGACATTTTTTGCCCTATAACTTTTCATTCATCCATTCAATTTATCTGAAACTTGGCCAAAATGTGTCGGCAATTGTTCCTAATAGAAAATAAGTATCGCTGACCTTGGAACAAATTTAGTTCGCGCCCCAAGGGGGTCAAAAGCCCCCCCCCCCCCAAATGGCGAAAAATGACCCTTTTCTCCCATAACGTTTGATCCATCCATTCAATTTTGCTGAAACGTGGCCAAAATGTAGAGGCAATTGTTCTGGATATAGAATCAGCATCCTTGAGCTCAGAAATATTCTGGTTCGCCCCCAGGGGGTCAAAAGGGGGGGGGTGAAAAATGCTCCAAATTGCCCAAATTTATTGCATTTTACACTCGTTACATCGAGTCACATACAGAGAGGGACCACGCACGCGCGGCTTGTTATATATTACTTTGATCCAGATCGAGGAAGAATATTTAAAAAAAATGTCGACCATAACTAGAAATGGAATTAGTTAAAATGAAAGTTTCAATGAAATCAATTCTCATTATTCTTTAGAGTGAAAAGGTTACTCATAATTTGGTGATGATATCGAACATGTACAAGTTTCCGGGAACTTCGCGTCGGCAACGTTCGGGCATCTTACGTAAACACCCGAGAGATGCCGAGACGAATGTTGACAGACGATAACTTCGATACGTAGCTGCGTCGGATATTTTCAGTTTTATTTTCAATAAAGATAGCAAATGACAAAAAAAGAACAAAACATAGCGAGATCACTGTTAATAAATAATTTTTAATTTTTATTTTTTAACAAAACAATTCTAAACAATTGTTAATAAATACATTTTTAATTTTTAATTTTTTAACAAAACAATTCTAAACAATTGTTAATAAATAATTTTTAATTTTTATTTTTAACAAAACAATTCTAAACAATTGTTAATAAATACATTTTTAATTTTTTAACAAAACAATTCTAAACAATTGTTAATAAATAATTTTTAATTTTTAATTTTTTAACAAAACAATTCTAAACAATTGTTAATAAATAATTTTTAATTTTTATTTTTAACAAAACAATTCTAAACAATTGTTAATAAATACATTTTTATTATATTTTTTTTATTGCATTTCTTTTTACTTTCAGTCAGCTGGTTAAAAAGTAGTTTGTTTGTTTTTCTTAAAACTGAAAAATAATTTGTTGTGTGTTTTGGGGGAATTGTTGGACATTGTCTTCTTTAATCAGTCAGGTTAGGGTTAGGGTTAGGTTTTGGGTTAAACAGAGACTCGTCTATCTCAAACGTATGCCTATGCATCCGATCTGACGAGGATTTCGCAACAAATAGTCTTCGCAGACCTTCCTCAAAATATTATTCCAAATTTCTGGCTTTAATTAATTTTTATATTGGTTAGAATATTTTTCGTCTGCCAGATGACAGCTGATTGGCTAATCGATTTGATATCTCTCGGGTGTTTAAGATCCCTTATTTCGAAAATATATACTTCAAGAGGATCGGAATTTACATCGGTGGAATCGTTGTGATAATAACATACAAATAACACAAATAATCAATTATTTTTTTACCTCAAATTTGTTGAATTGATGTTATTAGGCTCTGTGATATGCACGTTGAGATGTACGTAAGCCGCTATGTCTATACTTACGCCGTGGCCGGTATTTATATACTTATTCTTATCTAAGAACGAAATAAGCGATCGGAAAAGAATAATTTATTTTTCGCTTAGATTTTTTTTTTAGTGAATCTGACTATGTTCTGAGAAATCCCCAGAGATAATTCAAGATGGCGGCGACGTCGAAATGCGAAAGGCGGGAAATATTACGCCCTGAATGATGGACGGTTGCGCCACATTTTTTGACTGCTTGACACAATTGATTGCTTTGAGGTAGAGCGTTTTTGAACCCCGCGTTTCTTTGGTTGTATTTTGGTTTATGTCTTTTGATTTTTTTGGTTCACTTCACATTAAGTATAGACGTTTGTATCTGGTAGACGATACACACTTACCCAATTCTACTACTCAAGAAACGAGATTAGAAAGGGAAAAAGTAAGATTAGTTTTACGGCATGTCTACCGTTGTTGTTGTTATTATTATTATTATTATTATTAATGTTATTGTTATTATTATTATTGTTATTATTGTTATTGTTATTGTTATTGTTATTGTTATTGTTATTGTTATTATTATTATTATTATTATTATTATTATTTGTTGTTTGTTATGCCTCTTTGGGTATCTCCCCTTGAACTATCCTCTCGATGTTAAAAAAAAAATTAGACCCTTATATATATCGATATCAGGATCAAATTTTGTCAAATATTTCATTTGATAACTCCCAAAAGTGTCCTCTCAATTTCTCCCTCCTACCACTTTCTCTGAATTCATCCAACCTTATCTTAAACTGATCTACGTTATTGCTGTTCTTAATCCGATCTGGTAACTTATTCCGAAAACATATTACTCTGTGAGCAAAAAAACTTAACTGGTTAATAGATCTAGTTTTTGAAAACTGCCTTGACAATAACTTGCCAGATCTAGGGAAATACTAAAAAATGTCCACCATAGTTAGAAATGCCATTAATTATCTTGAAAGTCTCAATCATATCACCTCTCATTCTTCTCTCCAGCAAAGTAGTCAATCCCAATTTGTCCAATCTCTCCCTGTAACTGCACTCCTTTACTTTACTTATTAGTTTTGTCACCCTTCTTTGTACGCCCTCCAGTTTCAATATTACATTCCAATTTCCATATCTAGTCCCTGGAGCCCAGGCCTGTGTGCAGTATTGTATATGAGGTCTTATTAGAGCTTTATATATCCTTAACACAACATTTGTCTCCCTCGAAATAATATTCCTTACCATCCACGCGATCATTCTATTTGCCCTCGAAACAAAGGTCAAAATATGATTCTTTGCCCTAAATGTGTTATCAAACTCCCAATCGCACTCTTCATCTATTTCTTTGATTTCTCTGTTGTTTAGAACATATTAAACTCCCACATTCCTAATTGGATCATTTTATACCGAAACTCCGGCCGAAAAAAATAAAATGCATCCAAAATTGATTTAACTTATACATATTTACACATAGATTTTATTTTCAAAGAGAAATACGTATTCTAACTGACTATATTTTACTAATACGCTTTAGAAAGATTTGCATCCATATGTCTTAAAGAGTAAGGTTGACTAGACTTCTAAACTTTTAGTTGTTGACTAGTCTCGAAGGAAACGTCCAAAATGACACCAGTGTTATCTTTGCCTATTTCCGGTGTTATTGTCTTTATTATTGGTGTTTCTCCATGCTAGTGGACTCATACAATGTCGGTTACGTTGAGACGCAGTTAGAGATTGTGCAACCTTTGCTTCTATAATAGACTCCTTACAGTGAGTATCTGTTCTCTCTCAAGACTAAAAAGAGGGCTTTATATATGATGTTTGAATAACAATAAATCGTATGTATGATAGTATTTACCGCCCTTTCATCGCGGGAACATATGTCACAGGGTTTAACGGTGGGAAGAAGAGCACTCTGGCCTATGAAAATAACGGAGAAGACCCATCAAGATTTCTTAGTAGGCGCGCCTCAGGCGATTAGCAATACACTTACCTTTTATCAAAACACAAAGGAGAAAGTAAAGCCTGTGTGAGTGTGCCTCCTAGAACTGCACAACGCCATAAAAAAGACAACGAAAAAAGGTCACCTAACTCAAATGGGCTATATATACTCTGTCAGACTGATTGTCGAGGATGTATCCTCGTTGACTTGGTATGAAAAGCATTACCGTGGATAAAGCTTCCGTGTGTCATAAACGTTCGGTGCATTGTTTAAAGTTTAAAATTACGAAGCTCTTTTTGTTAATGAAGAGTTGGTCTTCCTTTTTTGTTGTTGTTGGTTTCCCGATTTATAAAATCGGGGGACTTATGTTTTGAGGACTGTCCGTCTGTCCGTCTGTCCGTCCGTCCGGATTTTACTCCGCAACCATCCATTGAATTTCTCTAAAATTTTGCATGAAGTTGTAACTCTGGTCAGGTTAGAAAGTGACATTCTCTGATTTTTTAAACAAAAATCTAGTTAGCCCCCCAGGGGGTCAAAAGGCTCCGAAATGGCAAAAAATGACATTTTTTTACCCATAACTTTTTATCCATCAATTCAATTTCTCTGAAACTTGGCCAAAATGTGGAGGCAATTGTTCCCAATAGAAAATAAGTATCGCTAACCTTGAACAAAATCTGGATCGCGCCCCCAGGGTGTCCTAAGCCCCCGAAATGGCAAACAATGACCCTTTTCTCCCATAATGTTTGATCCATCCACTCAATTTTTCTGAAACTTGGCCAAAATGTAGAGGCAATTGTTCTAGATATGAAATGAGCATCCTTGACTTCAGAACAATTCTGATTCACGCCCCCAGGGGGTCAAAGGGGGGTAAAAAATGCCCCAAATTGCCCAAATTTATTGCATTTTACACTCGCCACATCGAGTCACATACAGAGGGAGACCACGCACGCGTGGCTTGTTTTTTTGTTGTTGAGGTGATCGTTTTTTTTGGTTCCTTAACTTGTGAAATCACTGATATAATGTTTTTATGATTTTGCAAAAAGACAAATAGACCGATAGAAACTAATCTTATTCCGTTCTTTCTTCTTTTTCTTTTGTTTCGGGATTTTAAAGGGCGATGGTTGTAATGATTTTGTTTTTCAACTTTTGGTTTCGCGTGTTGCAACGGATAAAAGGAAAGACGAAGGAAAGGAAAAATCTAGACGTTATTAAATTGAATTAAAAAAAAATGATGAAAAAAGATAAAAATAAGTCGAAAATAACATTTTGAATGATTCTTTTCTTCCCTCTTTCTTTCTTGCACTCCCCTCTCTCTCTCCCCCTCTCTCTTTCTCACTCTCTCTCTGTCTCCCTCTCGTTCTCTCTTCAACCAATTAAGTCGTAAATGCGATTTCGATTAATCCTAATTATGGAAGCAGGCATCCTTCTGGGAGGGTAAATGACTAGGTTGTGTGGACGCCATGTTCGATAGAATTCTGTCTGATTGATTTAATGTTGTGGCCTTTGAATTGACCGGGCCACTATCAGACCAGCGGGGTGAGTGGCTAGAGAGTGACTCGGTCGGTCGGTCTGTCGATGGGGTAAGGGTTTCTAACATCCTGTCGTCGGTGATGAAGACGATAATAATAATAATAATAATAATAATAATAATAATAATAATAATAATAATAATAATAATAATAATGGTGATGGGTTCTTTGAGAAAGGTGAGGAGTTGGATATAATGTGATTAAACTCGGACGAATGCTGACGTCTGAAGTGATCACTCATGGAGTAGAGCGCAACCAGTCTATACTTAGAAAGGGAGATGATGAAAAATAAAATGAGAAGTCGTTTTCAAAGAGGGAGCGGTTATTATTTAAATCGTTGCTACAAACCAATGCCATACTACCGTTACCGTTATATGCTAAAATAAAGAAATACTCGTTTCAGCGTGTGTAAAATTGACTCTCATAACAGAACAGATTTGCACCACTTTTATTTCCGATTTTTAAAATTAAAATCAGGATATACTGATACTAAACCTTATTGCTAAAACCCTTCTTCCAGTTTTCATCAACATCCATTGTCTAATAATATCTCTAAAATCTTTAACATTTTAAATATTTCGTTCTTGTAAGCTCTTTACATCAAGTGGCTTTATGTCTTGTCTGAAGCGATGTCCATTAAAAATAGCGATGTATTTTGTGTGTGTCAAAACATGCATGTAGTTCAGTGAGGAGACCGCACAGCACTTATGTCAAACAACTGACAGGAGACTCACAGGGCACTTTTGAAGATTTATTCGATGTGATGAAGAATAGAGCGCAATCGCATAAAAGAGTCAGGTACCCGCGTGGCACCATCGAGACTAGTTGATGATCATCATACGAATTCAATTTCTGTTCTTATTCTCTCTCTAAAAACCATATAACTAGTTTCAAGACAATTACTATTCTTAATGGTTTACCAATTACCAAGGGCAAAAACGTTAGATCGGATGAATGATGAAAAAGTACTATGAAATGATGGAGGACTATGATTAAATCATACGATAACCCGACAGATATTAGGTGACATCGGACTTGATAACAACCATGTTGTAGTCTGTAGGAAATCATTCCCGCCGAAGTGTGTCCTAAAGGTGATAAATTCTTGGAAATAAACTTTATTCATGGAAGCTTTGTTTTATTTTAGGGGCACAGTGGAAGAAAATCTAAATATTTTTTTTTAAATTAAGCTTTACAGACCAACGAATATTCTATTTCAAATCTAAAAATTTTTTAAAAATTAAGCTTTACAGACCAACGAAAATTCTATTTCAAATCTAAATATATTTTAAAAATTAAGCTTTACAGACCTACGAATATTCCATTTCAAATCTAAATATTTTTTAAAAATTAAGCTTTAAAGACCAACGAAAATTCTATTTCAAATCTAAATATATTTTAAAAATTAAGCTTTACAGACCAACGAATATTCCATTTCAAATCTAAAAATTTTTTAAAAATTAAGCTTTACAGACCAACGAAAATTCTATTTCAAATCTAAATATATTTTAAAAATTAAGCTTTACAGACCAACGAATATTCTATTTCAAATCTAAATATATTTTAAAAATTAAGCTTTACAGACCAACGAATATTCTATTTCAAATCTAAATATTTTTTAAAAATTAAGCTTTACAGACCAACGAAAATTCTATTTCAAATCTAAATATTCAAAAAAAATTAAGCTTTACAGACCAACGAAAATTCTATTTCAAATCTAAATATTAAAAAAATTAAGCTTTACAGACCAACGAAAATTCTATTGCAAATCTAAATATATTTTTTAAATTAAGCTTTACAGACCAACGAAAATTCTATTGCAAATCTAAATATTTTTTAAAAATTAAGCTTTACAGACCAACGAAAATTCTATTTCAAATCTAAATATTTTTTTAAAATAAAGCTTTACAGACCAACGAAAATTCTATTGCAAATCTAAATATTTAAAAAAAATTAAGCTTTATAGACCAACTAAAATTATGTTTAAAACGTAAGCGTGACAGATAAATGAAAATACATCTTCAAACCAAGCGACCGATGAAAATTCTGTTACTTACTAAAGCTTGACAGACCGACAAATTCAGCCATCCCGTGTGCGCATTTGGCGCTGAAAACGATATTTCGCACAGAAACGTGGAAGACCGACAAATGGAGGAAATAACGCGTCTAAAAAATGCGGAACATGTCAAGTTAGATGTTCAGCAGGGTGTCACATGATAAAACACTTATGAGACAAATGTTGCAGTGTTGGTAGTAAGACGGGTTCTTGCTGAAAAGGTTTTTTTGGGGGAGGATGAGGCAACGCTTGAAACTCAGTCGATCACCTACCATAGAAATATCGAGTAGGGAAAGACTATCAACTCTTTAAAACTATTTTCTGAGAAACATGTAGCAACGTATGTAATTTTTTTTGTTTTTGTGCCGAATAACATGAGAATAAAGAAAATAACCAAGACTTTATTCTTTAGGTGTTTATTACATTTTCTAATGCTGATTTGATTGAGATGTGAAAAACAGAAAATGTATTTTTGCTTACGATCTCATTATGACACATCTATTACTCTTTCCCGTAATTAGTAGTTAATTCTTATTCTATAATCTAATTTAAGAAACCCCACAAATAATGGTATTACATTAATAACAAAAAGAAAATTAAAAGAAATATAATTAATTAAAAAATATGACTTTATATAAAAAAATGGAGGCTCATATTTGTTTCTTTTTTAAACATGTTTTTTTTAAACAATTTAATAATAAATGAGGCTAAAAGCCTATAAAAGGATGTTTACATGCGATATTAATTAATAAAATCAAATCAGAACAGATTTAATTTTTTTCATTTTTTACTTTTATCTTTAGACTAATAATTTCGCTAGATACCTAGCATCTTCAGAGTATGAGGAGAAGTAGTAATAGTTCCGTGTGTTTGTAGCAGTATGTAAGGATGGAAAATAGACGTGTTGTTGTTCATTTACTTTTAAAATATGACGTAACGTGCCTGCCCGCGAGATGTGTATTACAATAAGAGAGTTCAACTTCTTTTTTCTTTTTAAACATTTTTTAAAGAATTTAATAATAAATGAGGCTTTATATTATGACTTTATATTAAAAACAAAAAATAAAAAATACAACAACAAATAAAATTATATCATTACAACAAACAGTTGATTACTGACCATATGATACCACAGTAATTAATTTAATATTACATACTAATCTATATATATAACATCATTTAAAGAAATTCAACATTTATTAATTTATTATTTCTGCGGGATTGGTTTGTTCCAGTCCTACTCCCTGGCATCCATTTTGGCGAATTCCGCACAGTCAGACTTTCCTTTTGGTCCATTTTTGATAAAGGGAAGATTTTCCCGAAATATCAAA
>OY744535.1:15842615-15845115 GCA_963556195.1 Sepiola atlantica
AACATCATCAAAAGAAAGCATGACAAAATCTATCCATAGAAAATAATTTTTCTATTGACAACTTGCTAAGACAATGAAAAGCATAGAGTTCGCAAAGCATGAGAGTTCAATATTCCCATGAACGATCCTAATGAAAGAAGGTGTTTTGTCTGTAAAGAGAAATTGAGTACACATGTTCATTTTGGTTGTTGCCTTGTGCGTTTCCGTGTGTATAAATGTGACAGACCTTGTAGACGTGTGTGTATATTAGCGTATCTGTGTTTTTTTGTGTGTGAAAACTAATCTAGAAATTGTGTCTACGCGCATTTGCTGAGCGGTGTGTATGTGCTGTCGTTGGGCGTACAGTGAATTTCACTCGTGTGTGGGCGTTTCGGTTCAAAGGACTTAGGCTGAATTGTAACGTATGCATGTGTGTTGTTTCTCGAAGAAAAGAGAGAGAGAGACAGAAATACACGCTGTGTTTGTGTTTTAGAGTACACGCAAATATTTAGAAATTAATATTTCTCGCGTTGTGAATGGCTGAAGGAAATTGCTGATTTGAGCTTTAGTCCAATCAAGAGAAGATACGTAAACACGCATTCGATTACGCTGCTGTTTAAAAGACTACTTTTCGGCCAATATGCCTTCAGACACTCTTCAATTATTGTTGTGGCCTTAAAGGACCGAAAGAAAATAAGACAACAAGGAGGTAGTTTACACGAGTATGTAATTACAGTAAGTACATGAGTAAGGCGTTGCCAGAGACTGGTTTTCAATTGGTTATATTGGCATTATATTGGCATTATATTGATATTTTATTGACATTACATTGAAATTTGATTGACACGCTTTGTTGCCACCATCTCACTATTTACAGCGTCTGGAAGAGTCCATATAGTGACGCAGTAGGGTAGACCACCATAACAATCGTGTAACTCATTTAAACATGACTAACGCAATGTAGATCTTAGAGTCATTTAAAGAAGCCATTTAACAGGTTTTCATGTGTGCACACAAAGACACAACTCTGTCAATGAACGTAAATTAAACACGAAAATAATCAAGAGAAAAAATACAATAAATGCAATGTAAGTAACATACAACAAGTCGACTTGATATAGCACGTATAGAAAGGAATCTTGTAAATGTTATAATATCCAAAACGAAGAATTAAATCATGTTTAGTCGCGCGAAAAGCTTGTAAGCACGGTTGAGTGGCTCAATTTTAACGATATCCGCCATTTTGTATTCCGAAAACAAAACAAGATAGTTTTAAATTGAGCATATTCTGGATATGAATAAGAAAAATGTAAAATTCATGACGTGAGTCACGTTATTTTTTTCCCTCATTGATTTAATCAATCAGAGTGTGTGAAGATATGTCATTTCTTTTAAATCCATTTTTAAAAATTTGTATTCATTTTACTAATGGAATCGTATGTCTTTCGTTAGATTTAACCTAGTTTAGTTTATTTACGCAATTCAATCTATTTATTTCGCTATTGTTATTATATTTACTCGTACACATACAGTATACAAAAACACATATATTCAAAAATAAGCTTTTAACAGTCATTTATACGCGAGAAAACACACACTAATATATATATATATATATATATATATATATATATATATATATATATATATATATATATATTGTGTGTGTATTAAGGCAGCATGTTTTCATTTAGGCCAACATTATTAAATAACACAGAGTGTTTTTGCTTGATAAAACTTTTTTTTATGTTTTACAATTTACTGAATGGTCCATTTAGTGTTTCGGTCGAATTGTTTATCTAAGTTCCGTGGGTTTCTTGTTCCATTTTTTTTACTCGCGAAAAAGAAAAGAAAATGGAAAAGGAAACCCACGGAACTCACGTACTTTAGTACTGTTGGCCTAAATATATATATATATATATATATATATATATACAATGAAAAAATAAAAGCAAAAAACTATGTCATTTATGTATCCTCAACGGTTCGTCTTTATTGAAAGACTTCTTTAGGATGAAGAAAGCAATGTAGAAAAATCATTCAGAATATTAATTTTGATTTGTCATATAGTTTATTACTGAATACACCTTGCATTGAACAATTGAAATAAATTTGGACAATCGTCGCACATTTATCACTCTTTTTTTCTTCTATCTCTACAATTGCTCTATCTCGTATATTGAGCTAATCCTCTTCACAATAGGTTCCATCTACTAAAAGTTTTTACTTTGGTTTATATTTGATCCTATATATATATATTAATGGATTTCGTTAACAGAAAGGCTTATGTTTTAGCTCAATAGTGTACGACCCGAGCTCTAAATTTAATATAATGTAAAGCCTTAGTTATTTAGGAAACAATATTCCATATATGAATCTAAAAACACTTTTATTTGGTACCAATTGTTTCTGCCTATTTCGATAACATACATTTTCATGATATACAATCTATCATATAATTGTATTTTTCAGAGTTCATAAAAGTTCATCCGTCAGGATTTACAAAAACGGAAATGCATCT
>OY744535.1:15850115-15867615 GCA_963556195.1 Sepiola atlantica
CAGTTGTTAGGGTTATGTATATAGTTTTTCTGCAGTTGTTAGGATTAAGGTTAGGGTTATGTATATAGTTTTTTTCTGCAGTTGTTTGGGTGATTTATATAGTTTTTCTGCATTTGTACGAGTTAAGGTAAGGGTTATGTATATAGTTTTTCTGCAGTTGTTAGGGTTATGTATATAGTTTTTCTGCAGTTGTTAGGGTTATGTATATAGTTTTTCTGCAGTTGTTAGGGTTAAGGTTAGGGTTATGTATATAGTTTTTTCTGCAGTTGTTAGGGTTATGTATATAGTTTTTCTGCAGTTGTTAGGGTTATGTATATAATTTTTCTGCAGTTGTTAGGGTTATGTATATAGTTTTTCTGCAGTTGTTAGGGTTAAGGTTAGGGTTATGTATATAGTTTTTCTGCAGTTGTTAGGGTTATGTATATAGTTTTTCTGCAGTTGTTAGGGTTATGTATATAGTTTTTCTGCAGTTGTTAGGGTTAAGGTTAGGGTTATGTATATAGTTTTTCTGCAGTTGTTAGGGTTATGTATATAGTTTTTCTGCAGTTGTTAGGGTTATGTATATAGTTTTTCTGCAGTTGTTAGGATTATGTATAAAGTTTTTCTGCAGTTGTTAGGATTATGTATATAGTTTTTCTGCAGTTGTTAGGGTTAATGTTTTGTATATAGTTTTTCTGCAGTTGTTTGGGTTATGTATATAGTTTTTCTGCAGTTGTTAGGGTTATGTATATAGTTTTTCTGCAGTTGTTCGGGTTACGGTTAAGGTTATGTATATAGTTTTTCTGCAGTTGTTAGTGTAATGTATATAGTTTTTCTGCAGTTGTTAGGGTTATGTATATAGTTTTTCTGCAGTTGTTAGGGTTATGTATATAGTTTTTATGCAGTTGTTAGGGTTATGTATATAGTATTTCTGCAGTTGTTAGGGTTATGTATATAGTTGTTCTGCAGTTGTTAGGGTTATGTATATAGTTTTTCTGCAGTTGTTTAGGTTATGTATATAGTTTTTCTGCAGTTGTTTGGGTTATGTATATAGTTTTTCTGCAGTTGTTAGGATTAGGGATATAGTTTTTCTGCAGTTGTTAGGGTTAAGGTTATGTATAGAGTTTTTCTGCAATTGTTTGGGTTATGTATATAGTTTTTCTGCAGTTGTTAGGGTTATGTATATAGTTTTTCTGAAGTTGTTAGGGTTAAGGTTAGTGTTATGTATATAGTTTTTCTGCAGTTGTTAGGGTAATGTATATAGTTTTCTGCAGTTGTTAGGGTTATGTATATAGTTTCTCTGCAGTTGTTAGTGTTATGTATATAGTTTTTCTGCAGTTGTTAGTGTTATGTATATATTTTTTCTGCAGTTGTTAGGGTTAAGGTTAGGGTTATGTATATAGTTTTCCTGCAGTTGTTAGGGTTAAGGTTAGGGTTATGTATATAGTTTTTTCTGCAGTTGTTAGGGTTATGTATATAGTTTTTCTGCATTTGTTAGAGTTAAGGTAAGGGTTATGTATATAGTTGTTCTGCAGTTGTTAGGGTTATGTATATAGTTTTTCTGCAGTTGTTAGGGTAATGTATATAGTTTTTCTGCAGTTGTTAGGGTTATGTATAAAGTTTTTCTGCAGTTGTTAGGATTATGTATATAGTTTTTCTGCAGTTGTTAGTGTTATGTATATAGTTGTTCTGCAGTTGTTAGGGTTATGTATATAGTTTTTATGCAGTTGTTAGGATTATGTATATAGTTTTTCTGCAGTTGTTAGGGTTATGTATATAGTTTTTCTGCAGTTATTAGGATTATGTATATAGTTTTTCTGAAGTTGTTAGGGTTATGTATATAGTTTTTCTGAAGTTGTTAGGGTTAAGGTTAGGGTTATGTATATAGTTTTTCTGCAGTTGTTAGGGTTATGTATATAGTTTTTCTGCAGTTGTTAGGGTTATGTATATAGTTTTTCTGCAGTTGTATCCCTCAACGTTAATAGCTCCGCCCAACACGACAAGCAGCAAAATCCCACCCCTTCCCTCTAAAGGTCCCCAGATACCGGAACACATTTTACTCTAATAACTTTTATCCTCGGACCGCCTGCCTTCGAAATTACCTTCCTGCTCTCTGTTTCCCGAACTGTATCAATATGAAGAAATTTAAATTTAATGTGAACAAACATCTTGTTTCATAATTCCTCACTTAGGATGCACCCCTAAAAATATAGGATCTAATCTTATTAGCTCCTTAAATCACAGTGCCAACAGGCCCCTATTTTGGGGTGAATCAAATATTCTTAAATACAGAGATGCTATTTTCCCATGGAAGTTAATCACAAATAACAGTAGCCATTGAATAGAAGGGATCAAAATAGAATATAAATAAGTTTCTCACAAGAACTGATAAGGGAGTCTCTATGTTACAAAAGTTGTGTGACCACTTCTCGTGTGTCTGTGTATGCGTGTTATTCTCGCCTCTACGTTACTTACAGATTATTATTTGTTTGTAGTTACTGTTTATTGAATTCAAAATGAAATAGCATAAAACAAAACGAATTGTAAAAAATGCTCATCAGGTAAGTTAAAACACAAAGCGTTACTCTTATAGACGACGAACCATATTTCCGTGACCTCGCGTCGTCAACGTTCGGACAGGTGACGGAAGCGCCCGAGAACTGACTACTGCCAAACGCTAAATTGAAGACTGGTAGCCGATAAATTACGAAGAAAATCAAACTAAAATACATATATCAAAATAAAGAACGAAAAAATCATAGCAAAACAACTGTTATTAATTTAATGTTTATTTTTGTTCTGTTTTTTTCACAGGAACCATTGTTAATGAAACATGGTTGGTCATCTATAAGATTACCACATCGAGAATCAGAAAAGGAGGGGTTTAAATTCAACGAGCTGACAGCGATGATAGAAATTAAATTGTGTTATTGAACGCGATTAATTTCTTCCAAAAGTTATCGTCTGCTTGCTATAGCCTGATTGTCTAACGCATGCTGCAACCTGATTGGTTAATAGTTTCGTCATCTCTCGGGCGCTTCCGAGACCTGTCCGAACGGTGATCAGGCGAAGTCACGAAAGCATGATGCGGCATCTATAAGAGTACCCACAAAGAATAAAAAATAATATCACACGATCCCAAGAGAACTGAAACTGCAATAAACATAAATAGAAATCCCCTAAAGAAAAATAAATGTACGCCCATACACACACACACTGAGACCAGCCTCGACTGGCACCACATAAAATGATTGCGAAGGATCACAGAGGATGGAAAGTAAGACGAGGGTAAGAATAAACCAGACAGTCACTGACAGGGATGCGGTGAATGCTGCAACCTGAGGGAGGCTTCTTTCTGCTCAAATGCCAGCGAAGACCAACTGTCGTTGTCAGCGAAAACCAACGATAAACGGTTGTTGCGATAACGCAAAATAGTTTGTAGTTGTTATCGAAAGAGATTGAGAGTGCTGAAAATTGAGAGAGGCTTGAAAATTTGAGGAGACTTGCTGTCACTCAGCCTCCAGGGATTATCACTTCTAATTGCCAATGAACGATCGCTGATGGATACGCGTGAAATCTCCCAGTGTGTAAATAATAATAATAATAATAATAATAATAATAATAATAATAATAATAATAATAATAATAATAATAATAACTCGATAGTGACTCGATGTGGCGAGTGTAAAATGCAATAAATTTGGGCAATTTGGGGCATTTTTCACCCCCCCCCTTTGACCTCCTGAGGGCGCGAAACCAGAATTTTTCTGAGGTCAAGGATGCTCATTTTATATCCAGAACAATTGCCTCTACATTTTGGCCAAGTTTCAGAAAAATTGAATAGATGGATCAAACGTTATGAGAGAAAATGGTCATTTTTTGCCATTTTGGAGGCTTTTGAACCCCTGGGGGGCTAACGCCATTGTTTTTCAAAAATTGGAGAATGTCACTTTCTAACCTGACCAAAGTTACAGAGAAATTCAATGGATGGTTGCGGAGAAAAATCCGGACGGACGGACGGACGGACGGACAGTCCTCAAACCATAAATCCCCCGATTTATAAAATCGGGGGACCAATAATAATTAAGAAAAGGGGAGCTTAAATTACAAGAACCACCATAAACTCCTCCTTCTCCCCCCCCCCATAATAATAAAAATAAAACAAAATTAATTACAAATATATATTTTTTTAGATGGTGCCGGCCTCAGCTGACACCAGACAAAATATTTGTAGAGGGTCAATGATGATCAGAAGACCGAGGAGGGACAGCACAAACCAGACCTCCACTGGAAAAGTGCGGAAAATGCTGGAACCTTGGGGAGGCTTATTGCCACCCAAATCCCAGAGAAGACCAATTGCCATCACCAGCGAAAAATCAATGGTAAGCGGCTGTTGCGATACCGCATTGTTATCGAAAAGAGGTGAAGAATACTGGAAATCTGGGGAGGCTTGTTGTCACTCAGACTCCAGAAAATACCACTGGTTGTTGTCGGTGAGCAATCACTGATGATGATCTGTGTGAGAACTCCTAGTGAGTACTACTACTACTACTACTACTACTACTACTACTACTACTACTGCTAATAATAATAATAATAATAATAATAATAATAATAATAATACTACTAATAATAATAAATCTAATAAACTACCCCCACACACTCAACATAAATTAATGAACACACCCTCATGCATGTAGTGACAATAGCTTCGGCTGGTATGACACACAACTGTCGTGAATTGTCAAAAAGGATAAAAAGACCGTTGGGGAAGGGCACCAACCAGTCCCCTCCGGAAGGGTGAAGAGAATACTGGAACTGTAAGGAGGCTTATTGGCGCGAAATTTCTAAAGAAGCCCGATGCTTGTCATTAGCGAGAAATCGATGGTTAACACCTGTTGTGAAAACTCGAACTCAAGAGAACACCCCTTGGTATTGCCATTGAGACAGTCACGTATAATAGCGCTTAGTGAGTAAAAAAATAAATAAAAATAAAATAAAATAATAATAATAATAATAATAATAATAATAATAATAAACTTCCAAGGTAGTGTTATATTATGGATTGCCCCCGATATCTTTAGATACGATTAAGTGAGCTAGTGTGAATTATGGCTGAGGTCAAATGAGACAATGAGTGCGGGTCAAGCTGACATGCACCGAAAGGGACCGTTATGAGTCAATCATGTTTTTGTAAAATCATTACAAAGTTACAAATTCGACGCCGACACAGGAAATCTCGGGTCAAAAAAAGTTACATGTGGTTCGATTGTGAATGTCGTGTCCGATTGGACGACCCGAGGAAGTGTCTCTTACGTCCTTTGTTTTGATCAAAAACGAGAGTTTTTGAAACAGTCTGGGTTTTGGAAGCGAGCTGAGCGGTCGACTTCTCTGTATGTCTTCAAATGAAAAAAGACAACGCCTTTGGGAGCTCGGAGCGTTAAGTCGAAGATGTAGTCGCTCGTCGTAATTGCTGGATCTCGAAGGAGATCCAGCAGAGAATCGAATCTCCCTGTTGAAAAACTGCCTCCGAGTGTTGTCTCCTGCCTGTCTATAAAGTTTATCCACAGATCAAAGACCACCAGCATCGATCACGGCCAGAGACACGCAATGGAAACCGGCGGCACCAATGGCGATCCCGACCAGACGACGAAAGAAACTGTAAGGTAACTTTTTGTATTGAACATTTTTGGTGTCCTAATCTGATAAACAGAGAGTTGAAACGGAAAGAAAAAATGCACCATGTTTTAAAGAAAAGATGTTTAAAATGAACAATGTTTGATTTAAATCTAATTTGAAAACCTGAAGAGATAACTGTGACAATGTTTTAACGAGAAAAATGTTTTAAAAATAAATGTGCTTAACGAACAATAGTAAAATGTGCTTAACGAAAACAATGTTTAAAACAGTAAAGTGTTAAAAAGAAGATGTGTTTCAATATAAGATGTTTTAACGAGAGAAAAATGTAATAAAATGTTTTAGAAAGAAATGTGCTTAACGAGTAGTGTTTAAATAGTACCATGTTAAAAAGAGAACCATGTTTAATGTACAATGTTTAAAAGGACTGTCAGTTTAAAGGCTTAAAAATTCCTTAAACATGAGTGTTAAAAAAGTTTGAAAACGCTTCTAAGGTTGCGGTTTCGAGAAGCGTGGTCGTAATAGACTTTAATTTTCAAATGCTATGTAACAGTAGATATATATATATATATATATATATATATATATATATATATATATATATATATATATATTTATGCATTTAAAAAAAAATCAATTCTTACGTATACAAAAGTACTTTTATGTACGTACAAAATAATTTATTAAAAAATATAATAAATATATATGACACGTGGAATTAAGGCCGATTGAATGCAGTACTCTGTATATTCTCAACCGCTTAGGGAGCGGAACAAATTCTAAAAATAAACACACCGATGTTCTGTCACTAGTAAAAACAATAACAAACTACATTATATATATATATATATATATATATATATATATATATATATATATATATAAAGATAAATGAAAGAAGAGGTATAAACATGTACGAATGAAAAATCTATTCCAACTTCAATTGTTTAATGCAAGGTGTAATCGGTAAAAACATGTTTATTATTCTTTCCTATAGCCAAGGCTTTTCAAAGATTAACATCTTATCATCAGAGGAATTACATTAATACATTGACAGTGGAAATGCCAAAATTCGAAATTTGAAAAAAATATTAAGTAATGGAGAGTTAGAGTGTGCGTGCAAAAAATATGGCGTCTGTCATATTTTATTTTATATATATATATATATATATATATATATATATATATATATATATATATATATATATACAGGGTGGGCCAAAATAAGGGTCCTATCTTTAAATTTGAATAACTTGAATTTGAATAACTTCCACAAAATAAAAGTTAAACTCACCAAACGTTATGTGTGTGTAGACTGACCCTTCCGAGATTTTTTGAAATAAACAAAACAAATTTTAGCCGAAAAACACTTCTTAAAACTTACAAAAACTAAAGTATTGTTTTTTACACTGTTTTGAGTTTTTTAAGCAAAAATAATGTTTTCTAAATGAAGGTACGTTCCTTAGGGCTAATACGGCTCATGCTTGCTTCGGAAGGGGTCCTTTACTTATTCTAATAAAAAACATTTAAAAAAATCAATAAATAAAAAAGTTATGAATTTTTTAAAATAGGACCCTTATTTTTGCCCACCCTGTATATATATATATACATAAAATAATTTTTTTCTCCTTTCATTTTCACTTTTTTTTACTAATCATTTTGCTAGACATACCCAGCTTCTTCCGAGTATCTTAACAGTCATTGGTGGTGTAGATAGTAGTCCGTCTGGATGTAATATGGACAAGGTGTGTTAACAGATTTTCCCCGTTTTTCTTAAATATGAGGGGCGCGCATGCTCGCGGGTTGTGTTAGGAATTGGGAGAGCACATATTTTCTGTAAGCATATTAAGCATTTCAAATAATAATGTCGCAAACGTCTTCAATGCATCTTTAGATGCGAGATTTATTAATAAAAATCAAAACAGATTTGTAATATAAATAATATTCTTCTTTTTTCTTTTTTCATTTTCACTTTTTTTTTTACTAATCATTTCGCTAGACATACCATAGCTTCTTCAAAGTATCAGATCACATGATCTGACGCCCCACATCCGCTACAGACAGCTCGCTTCCCTTAAATAGTACTAACACTAATATGATTGGTACCATAGAAAATAGTCCTGAAGTGTCTGTATGATGGGAAGACTGAAGAAGTAAGAACTTTTTAGACCTCCACTTAAAAGCCCCAGAGAATACTGGAATTTTGGGGTAACTTATTGTCATTCAGATTCCAGAGAAAGACACCGCTCGGCATCAGCAAGCAGTCAATGGTAAACGCTGCGCGATAAGACTAAATAGTTTGGAATACGGATCGAGATAAAATAGGCATACTGGAGAACTCCAGAGACTTGTTGTCACTCGATCTCCAGAATTTAAAAAAAAATGTTTTGGCGAATGAGTGGGCGAGCGTTACATATGCAAAGATGTGTAATGTAACCCAACCTGTGTTACGCTTATTACATTTATAATGCAAGGCCAGAGTGGCATTGATTAATATATATAGATTTCCAATTAAAAATATTATATTTCTTGTCTACGCAAACTTTCTCAATAAATTGACGATATTGCGTGACATTCCTTCATTAGTAAACGTAACGTTCACGTTCAAGTGTCCTATAAAAAAGTTATAATCAGTTTTTATGGTGGGTCTGATGTGTATTTCTATTAGTAAGAAGAACCAGCATTGCTTGGATGCAGACATATTGCAGTTTTGTGAGGTTAGAGAAAAACAATTCAAAATGTAATAATCTCTCATCTATATATTATTGACAGGGCAGGAATGTGCAAGCGTATTAATTATTATACATGATTTTATAAAATAAATTATTATCCGCATATGAGCGTACTTTTCGCCGCCTACGTCAGGTTCATTTCATATTCCGATAGCCATGGTTTATTTTATTTTTAGTTTCAGTTTTAGTTTTCAAAAAAACATGATATTCCTTTGTATATGTATTTTTTACGGTCTGTTTCATTTGCCGTGAGCCAAACGACATTTTTATGTCAATATTGTCTCTGCCACACTACAAAATTATCAGAAAATACACAAAGAATGAAATGTTCTTGAACTAAAATGTATTAAATAAACGGCACTATACAGTGTGTTAATTTTGGCCGAGAACAAATTTAAAAAAAAACAAAGAAAAAGAGCAAACTCACATGTGAAATTTAAAAAAAAAAATGAAAATATGGTTATTTGAATATAAAATGAATTTGACTTATATATGCTCCGTTGTTACTGATTGACAATCATCGAGCTGAATATTTTAAAGAGACTGCTAATTAAAAGGCACTGATAGTATATGCGAATACATATATTATCATAATTAATTAATTCGGTTTGGCTAAGATCAAAGTGTAGTATCTGTTCCGATGGATACTGCACCCCATACTGGTATTGTCTTGGCCTTCGGGCCTTGATTTACGCCGGTCAATGGGTCTGTCCTGTGCAGTTCTAGGAGGTCCACCTTCCCAGGCTTAGCCTCCCCTCTTTGGGAAGGAGTAAGTTTATTGATTACTGCCTGAGGCGCCCCTACCGGGGAATGCCGACAGGGCTGCCCAGGCAATTTTTAAACCCCACAAGACCTTGGGTCACGTCTTACTTGTGGGAGTAAGATAAACACTGGCCTTGTGCCTAACTCCTGGAGAGAAGTAAATCAATACGGACGCATCCACATATGCATTTAAATATATGTACATATTCAATATATCTATTTATATATCTATCTATATTGATATATATATATATATATATATATATATATATATATATGTGTATATATATAGTTATCCAAAGAGAAACTGTTTCGCTGTATCACATCTCTTCGGTGTAGCTCGACAGGCAACTGCATATTTAGTGTACATAGGATATTATATATTTATTTATAAGTATGTGTAAAACTTTATGGAAACGTAAAATAAATATTCATATGCTAAGGAATCAATATCTGTATATATATATATATATATATATATGTATAGTCATAAAAACGCCCACTTCACGATATTTATATATCTTTAACATTACAACTTTGTTGATTTGTAAGTATTTTATGATGGCATTCTCATAAAACACGTCATGAAAATATGAAAAAATATGACCCTAGGCTATGGCTCTATGCCCTCGGCAGTCAAGCGGCGATTCACTTTGCTCAGAGTATTGGGTCGATCTAAAACCTTGATGTGCACTGAACCCTGACAACAATGAGAAAACATATAATGTCCGTTGGGTCAGGGGTGCACAGGTCCTAATGATTCCATCTCTCTTCCTGGAAAGCTGCCAATCGTTCCTCTCATGAAACAAAACGAAGCTGAGAAAAAAGATGCCCACAATGGAGCCTTACAACGGATATACGTAAGGTGTGCCTGTTCAATCTGCATGTAAACGAGCCATTTAAATAAACGATTACCAAAATGCCAAATGCGCTGTTCTCCCACATGCTGGATTTCAACTACACTTTCAACCGTCCAGCAAGAGAACAACACATCATTTGATTAATCAACTAGCTAGACGTTTATATCACAAACACCTGAAAAAACTAACTCGATGCATTTTAGTCTGCCGATTGTCTCTGGAGATGAAACGCGGAAGCCTCTGTATAGCTTAATTGTCAGAAAGATATTTTCATAACTTATTATAATGCTCTAACTCGCTCTACATAAAAATATATCTCCTCATAACATTTAATGTGGATACATGAAATACTAATAATTATATATATATATATATATATATATATATATATATATATATATATATATATATATATATATATATAGTTTGAAAAGTCACACATTTAAAACGTCGCTGGAATGGTAATAATAAGAATATTTTTTAAAAATATTTTGAAAACCTGGACAACGCAAATTATTTGTTATTTAAAATAAATTATTTATTTACTTTAAAAATTAAAAAAGAAAGTAAAATTTTTTAAAGTAAATAAATAATTTATTTTAAAAAACAAGTAATTTGCGTTCTCCAGGTTTTCAAAATATTAAAAAAAAATATTCTCCTCATATATATATATATATATATATATATGTGTGTGTGTGTGTGTTTGTGTATATATATATAGTAAAATATGTTAGTGAAAACTGCATGGGTTATATATATATATATATATATATATATATATATATATATATATATATATGTGTGTGTGTGTGTTTGTGCGTGTATATATATATATATATATATATATATATATATATATATATATATATATATATATATATAGTAAAATATGTTAGTGAAAATTGCATGGGCCGTGTGTAGATTCCACCAGGGACGAAGTAAATTGTCGTTAGCTATCAGACCTATTTCTTATATGTCTCTAATTCGTCTTATTAACTGTACTTATACTTCTAACCTCTGTCACGCCCCACTCGACTCCCAAGCCCACCCACCGTGCGTTTGTCTACTCCGCCGTCGGGTAAATTCATGCTCGGATAGTTTTTTGTTGGGTTGAAGATATTGGCAGCTGGATAACCTAACCAGGCATGCGAGCGATTGGGCCGGGCGGGCCGCACTTATAACGAAGACTAACCTAGTGTAATATAAGGACAAGAAAGAAAGAGAGAAACGTTCGGAAAGAGAGGCTGAGGAAAGTGTAAGAGTAGAAAACAGAAAGAAGGGCAGATAATTACACGTGAGAAAGGAAGAAGAGGAGGAAATAGGAGGAGGAAGATGAAAACGAAAGAAATATTATTTTGGGAAGAGGCAACAAGTACTGGGAAGAGAATAGGTAAAGATGAAGATGAGCCGATCTGAGAAGGGGAGGGTAGAAAAAGTACAGAGAAGGGCAGATGATTTAAAAACGAGAAAAAGAAAAGAAAGAAAAGAAAAAAAGAAGAAAACAAAATATAATTTTGGGAGAAGGGTAGAAAAAGTAGAGAGAAGGGCAGATGATTTAAAAACGAGGAAAAGAAAAGAAAGAAAAGAAAAAAAGATGAAAACAAAAGATAATTTTGGGAGAAGGGTAGAAAAAGTAAAGAGAAGGGCAGATGATTTAAAAACGAGGAAAAGAAAAGAAAGAAAAGAAAAAAAGATGAAAACAAAAGATAATTTTGGGAGAAGGGTAGAAAAAGTAGAGAGAAGGGCAGATGATTTAAAAACGAGAAAAAGAAAATAAAGAAAAGAAAAAAAGAAGAAAACAAAAGATAATTTTGGGAGAAGGGTAGAAAAAGTAGAGAGAAGGGCAGATGATTTAAAAACGAGAAAAAGAAAAGAAAAAAAGATGAAAACAAAATATATTTTTTGGGAAAGGGTGATAAAAAGAGAAAAAAAGAAGAGGAGGAGATATCGGGAAAGAAGGAGAGAATCAAAATATAAAAATGATTAAACAGAATTGAAGAATTGAAAAAGTTTCGAAAGAAGAATAACGGTAAGTAGAATAACTCTGCGTGTAAACGAGCCATTAAAAGAAACGATTACCAAAATGCCAAATGCGCTGTTCACCCACATGCTAGATTTCAACTACACTTTCAGAGAAAGTAACATCGACCGAGAACCAGCAAGCAAGTAAAAATAAGAACGATAAAAAAAAAGTTTAACCTCCCCATTTCTAGAACACATCGCTCCAAGATTGCTTCCCTGGGGGCTACAACAATGTCCCGGATAAAATCTAATGTCACTTAACACTTATAAGATATCGTCTCTATCAGTCATTCTATTCATTAATTTCAATATATATAATAATATAAGTTATTTCAGGTTCTTACGTACGTCATCACCTTTCACACACATTAAACAAATGAGATCATCGGACAAGCAAAGATGGTGATTGGTAAATGATCTAATGTCGCAAAGGTAAATAAATCCGACTTTATCCATTTTAAAATAAATAGTTCCAAAATCAAATTATGTCGTCTGATCGACTAAAACAGTACAATTAAAAATAAATCCATTTTCAAAAGTAGCATTCGGTTTATTGATTTGATAATTAGCTAACAATTATTTTACAGTGAGAATGCAGAATATTTATTGTTTTTAAAATAATTAACTTGCTACAATTCTAAATTAAATAAAGTTTAATTTATTTTTTAAAATATTTAGCCGAGAATGACAATTATTTTTACAAAAGAAGAAAGAGACATTGTTTCTAAATAGTATTCTACCCTGACAGACATTAATTATTATTTCAAAATGAATATTATTATTATTATTATTATTATTATTATTATTTAGAGTAAATGCTACAGATCGATGAAGAAAGCACGGTGGGATTTCCACGGTGTCCCGATCGGAACGAATGATTTCGGTCATATCTTGATTTTGAGAGGTTTTTTTTCGTTCTAAAAACTATGTTAAATGCCAACTAAGATTGATGGAGAACGGTATAGTTTCACTATAGGTTCAATTCTCTAAAAGTATACTTTATGTCTCATATATATATATATATATATATATATATATATATATATATATATAAATATATATATATATATATTAAGCTATGAAAATATATTTATATATATATATATTAAGCTATGAAAATATATTTATTGTAATTAAGCTACACAGAGGCTAACAATACATAAATAAATAAACAAATAAATAAAAAAAACTAAACTAAACCAAAACCTAACAATTTAAAAATTAACACCTAAAATAGAAATACAAGGAACCACGTGTTAAAATAAATTCACCCATTATATTGACACAACAGGATATAGGCCACTCTATAGAAAATAGCACAATAGAACAGGATATAGGAAGTAACACTAACCACATCTTTGTTTGTGGGAAGCAATCAGATGGGGTGAGAGAACAACAAATAATTTGATTGGTTAACTAGTTAGCCGTGTATATAAAAACACCCGGCAAAAATAACTCCATGCATTTTTGCCTGAAGATCCCCCCCTCGGGATGAAACGCGGGAGCCTCTGTGTAGCTTAATTGCCATAAATATATTTTCATAGCTTAATACCTAGCTCTACTTACGTATCGAGCACTGTTGAAGTAAATACTGAAAATTGACACATAAGAAATTATATCTCTTTATAAACTTTTCTGTAGATACATAAAATAGTAATAATTATATATATATATACAGGGTGGGCCAAAAGAAGGGTCCTATCTTTAAATTTGAATAACTTGAATTTGAATAACTTCCACAAAATAAAAGTTAAACTCACCAAACTTTATGTGTGTGTAGACTGACCCTTCCGAGATTTTTTGAAATAAACAAAACAAATTTTAGCCGAAAAACACTTCTTAAAACTTACAAAAACTAAAGTATTGTTTTTTACACTGTTTTGAGTTTTTTAAGTAAAAATAATGTTTTCTAAATGAGGGTACGTTCCTTAGGGCTAATACGGCTCATGCTTGCTTCGGAAGGGGTCCTTTACTTATTCTAAAAAATTTTAAAAAAAAATCAATAAATAAAAAAGTTATGAATTTTTAAAAATAGGACCCTTATTTTTGCCCACCCTGTATATATATATATATATATATCAATTTATGAACCAATCTATTGTATACAGATTTTGATAATTAATGTACAAATTATTTTTTTGTGTGCTTAAAAGAAAACACACCTCTGAGGATTGGAACGGATGATTCCGGTCATATCTCGACTTCGAGACGTTTGCTTTTTTGTCGTTCTAAAAACTTATGTTCAATGCCAACTAAGATTCCTTGAGATATGTATGTAAAATCACTCAATTTTTCGACGCGATGCATAACACTACCTGCCTAACACGGCGGCTGCAACGTCAATACAAACTGCACCGGTGATTAAATGCCCGTGTCGAGAGACGAACGTTTTCAATTAGATGACATCTTTTGAATTAATAATGAAAAAAAAAAGAAGCAATGTTGTCCGTGGCCATTACGGAGATATAGTTTCGTACCGAACGTGGAATTCAGACGAGACATGCTTGAATTGTGTCTAACGTTCGAATTTCAATTAACGAGAAGTAAACAATGTCTTTGGCCTTTTGGCTAAGATCAAAGTGTAGTATCTGTTCCGATGGATACTGCACGCCTGTCCTGTGCAGTTCTAGGAGGTCCACCCTCCCAGGCTTTGCCTCCCCTTCTTTGGGGAGGAGTAAGTTTATTGCTTACTGTCTGAGGCGCCCCTACCGGGGAATGCCGACGGGGCTGCCCAGGCAATTTTTAAATGGCCAGAGTGCTCACCTCTCGAGCGCTGGCTTTTAACCCCACTTACTCGACCCAAGCTGTGGTCACATCTTACTTGTGGGAGTAAGATGAAACTGGCCTTGTGCCTAACTCCTGCAGAGGAGTAAATAAATACTGCACGCCTGTCCTGTGCAGTTCTAGGAGGTCCACCCTCCCAGGCTTTGCCTCCCCTTCTTTGGGAAGGAGTAAGTTTATTGCTTACTGTCTGAGGCGCCCCTACCGGGGAATGCCGACGGGGCTGCCCAGGCAATTTTTAAATGGCCAGAGTGCTCACCTCTCGAGCGCTGGCTTTTCAAACCCCACTTTCTCGACCCGATCTTGGGTCACATCTTACTTGTGGGAGTAAGATAAAACTGGCATTGTGCCTAACTCCTGGGGAGGTATTTACTCCCCGGGGAGAACTGGATCAGCTATTTCTGGTGTCTTTCCTCCGAAAAGTATAAAGAAGTCCAGATTAGTCTCGCCCCCGACCTATATGAGAAAACCGAAGTTTTGATTGGATTCTCGGTCGACGTCACCAACCACCTTTTTGCTAGTACGTTCAGTGCTTCTTTTCGGGGATACATATAGAACATGAGACGGCTCCTTCCACATATGTAACTCCTCTGAGTCAATGGACTCCTGGCGTTTTTTTTATACCAATGAGTCACCACTTACTAATGTCATACACTCGATGTTGTACTCATTTTTCTGTACCAAAATAAATAAATAAATATATATATATATATATATATATATATATATATATATATGATTAGAAAGTCAAACATACTCACGTAGAGTATAAATGGACAAGTAACTAAGCTAACCTTGAAGATAATGGAGGTTATGTCAAATGTATAACATCGCATACTCAAAATACTGCAAGAATCAAATCAGCTAATTGTTTAGACTTTTAGGTTAAACAGAGCGATTGTAGAGTATTTACTAAATATATGTATTTCTTTCATAACTGAGTCTTATTTTATTTTTATATAGTACAATATATATATACACACACACACACACACACACATATATATATATATATATGTGTGTGTGTGTGTGTATGTGTGTTTGTATGTAGTATAAACATATATTTAACCCCTTTGAGTAAAATTATAGTTGAGCACTGTTAGTAGAAATTAAAAAATAGACATTACCTTAGCTATAAAGAAAGACTTCAAGTAAGGTCGTCGAGTCCTCTAGTCTGTCTTTATGTTTATGCTGTAATGGTATACATGTATCTTACATTCTCCGTATCACGTGGTAATTTGAAATGGTAGTGAGGGTAGGGTGAAATCGTGTAGTATTAAAGGTGGATCTGTGAACCGGGTTCGCGCCTTATGACCGTCTGAAATGATAATTTTCCTGCACTGTAGAGAGCAATTAGCTCGAAACGACGTCGTCTGTAGGTAAATATATAAGTGACGTAGCGTAGTACATTTTTTCTTTCGCTGTTCGATTTTTTTTTTTTGCAGTTTCTGTTTTTAGTCTGATTGGAAAATTAAACGCACGTGCTAATATGATAACTGTAACCTATAACATTACTTTATATTATACTAAACTTTATTATAATTTATTATAATTTATTATACTTTATTATACTTTATTATAATTTATTATACTTTATTATAATTTATTATACTTTATCATAATTCATTATACTTTATTATAATTTATTATACTTTATCATAATTCATTATAATTCATTATACTTTATTATACTTTATTATAATTCATTATAGTTAATTATAGTTAATTATACTTTATTATAATTTATTATAATTTATTATACTTTATTATAATTTATTATACTTTATTATAATTTATTATAATTTATTATAATTCATTATACTTTATTATAATTCATTATACTTTATTATACTTTATGATAATTTATGATACTTTATTATACTTTATTATACTTTATTATACCTTATCTTATATTACTAATGAATTTGTAAGTATAACAATTATGAGGGTTAACCTTGTTTATTATGACGTCATGTTTACTTTGTTGAAATGCAAACTCTTTTCTATTCTGTTGTTTAATTATCTTGTAGAACACTAATTATTTTGCTATTGTGACGTGTACAGCTGGAAAAAGAGACAATGGCGCCATATTGTCTAAAATGGCCGCCCGTAGGATCTCTAATATTTGTATCTTCTCATGCTCATTAAAGTCGTATTGTAAGCGGCTGGTAATCTTTATTATTTTCCCACAATTTTCGAAGATTAAAAAAAACAAACTATTCAGTAGTGGACACAGAAGAAACGGTGCTTGAAAAAAGACAAAAGGAAGAAAATCCAAAAAATAGTTCCGACTAAAGACATTTGGGTATACAGAAGAGAAGTAAACTGATTTTTTGCTGCCTCAGGTTCAAAGCAGAAGAATGAAACCTTAATTATGAGACGCTAGAATAGGTTTACGTTTTTATGCTTGTGGACTAGTTTTTATGTTTCAATTATGTGAGAAAAAAAAATGGAAAAAAATAAATACGTTGCCGAGTGATTTGTTTACAATAAGAAATACACCTTTAGTTAAGTAAAAAGTCAGGATTAGGAGTTGAAAGATTAAAAAATAGATTTAATACTGGGTTAGGGTTATAAAAAGGACACAGTTACCGAAAAGCTGTAATAATATACATGAAAGAAAGAAATAGACACCGCACAAAAATAATTCATACCTGGTTAAAGTTCCCGTTTTCCTCGTCGACGGCCAACACTCGGAGCCACACAAAGAAGAAATATAAGTTTTGG
>OY744535.1:15872615-15885115 GCA_963556195.1 Sepiola atlantica
GAAACAACTTATATTAGGGGTGGGACGTAATGGGTGAAAATTTCAGATTCATGCGAGTAGCATTTTTTTGTGTTCATTTATACATAAATAACACTAAACAATCACACATTTTGAAAATTTTGCAAAATTCAGAAGGTGCAGGCCAATAGTTTTTGGCTATTTCACATTCATGAAAACCCTTTCACAGCCTGAAAATGGTCGTAAATTAAAGTACTATATCAGATTTAACCATCTATATCCATTCATAGCTTTTGACGATGTTTTAGGACTTGCAATGTCGCATGAAACCACTTTTTCACTGAAAAATGATGGATTTTGAGTCCCGTGGAGCCCTAACGGCTATTTTTGGCCTGCACCTTCCGAATTTTGCAAAGTTTTCAAAATGAACACAAAAAATACTACTCGCATGAATCTGAAATGTTCACCCATTACGTCCCTCCCCATCTTATATGAGACTGCGTGGATGTCAGCAAGAGATGTTATGCGTTTATTTGACACGTTTTTTTATACTTATATTTCATTCGCAATCAAATTGAACTGTAAAATAAAATTACAGCTGTTAATATGAAATAGTCAAGTATTTACAAATAATAATAACGAAAATGAATTTGGTTTAGATAATTCCGAACCGGTAAAGTATTTTCTAAGAGGAATTAAATCGAATTAGACTGTATTCTACTTAACAACATACTGCAACTATCCAGAAAAAAAACTGAAAACCAGGATCAAATTATGATTTTGTAGGAAGAAAACTATCGATGACAAAGAAGCGATAATGAGACTGACTTTGTTTTATATATTAGAACAGAATCAAATATTAGTTTTGTAGGACGAAATCTATCGATGACAAAGAAACGATAAAAATGACTGGCTTTATTTGATATATTAGACCGGAATCAAATATTGGTTTTGTAAGAGGAAATATATCGATAACAAAGAAACAATAAAGCGACTAACTTTAGTTTATATATTTGATATAGACGCGTAAACGTATCTGAAATACTAATTAAAACTCATGCGCGACAGACCGACACAGTTACTAAGTCAAATTTAATCGTGACAGACAAACTGATCGACTAATCGACGGACATATCTTCTTTAGAGATACTTCGACGCATCTGAACAAAAAACTGTAATGTCTAGTAGTAATTTTGCTTGTTGTGTTTTTATTTATCGATCATTTTACTCTTCTTTCTTACTTAGACTTTGTCTATGTCGTAGCATTAGCTTCAATTTTCACCAGGGGGCGTTTCATTGATATGAATGTACGCTAATTGGTGGTCGCACGATTTACCCCACTCTCAATATCGACGAGTGGCTGACTGACGCGATGGGCAATTACGTATGTGATAAAAAGTGGAATGATCTTATTTGATGGCCAACACACGTGCATAAAGAGTGGGAAGAACTTTCCAAAGAGGTGACGATTGGAAACCAAAGAGGAGGGTGGGTTCCTGGAGGGCAAGGCAAAAAAAGATTCTACCTTTGATAGAATTGGTCGGGATTCGGAGCGGACAGGAACAACAGCGGATGATTCCACACAGTCAATACAAAAAAAAAGAAAAAAGAAAAAAACCTCGCGAATATATATATATATATATATATATATATATATACTATTCAATTATATTTTAATATTTCACCTACATACGACGTCGCTTCAGCTTTCGGCTCTCATCATAGCAGGGACATGACAATCTCATACGGTCACGGGACGAAAAACTGGGTTCACACAGACACCTTAAATCTGTAAGCATTTTCTCTATCTCCTTGGCCATGAGAGGTCGTCATGTGATACGGAGAAATTAAATTATATTTACGCTGAAAGCGGCGAGCGTAAACATAAAGACAGTCAGATAGAACTCAACGACAGAGTAGGAATATCGTACTACAGCTTAGATGAATGTCTATTTTTTATCTCTCTAACAATGCTCGATTTTAATTCACTTAAAGGGGCTTCTAATAATAGTAATAGATTCAGCAGGTGTTTGGAAAAGATGTGATGGGTGTAACACAAATTAAGGAGTGGTTCAATCGATTCAAAAATGGCCGCACATCGGCGGAGAGTGACCAGCGTTTAGTAGGCCCCAAACTGCCCAGAGTGCAGCTGTTGTTGAGAGGGTGCGAAAAAAAGAGAAAATGCGGAACGCGACGGCGGAGATGATCACCATTCCAAAAGAAGACTTCCAGAGGTGTTTCCCGCAGTGGATGGATCGGTGGGCTAAGTGTGTACAATCACTTTGAAAGGGAGTAAGGTCCTAACTCCGTAACGTATTTGAAATATTTTTTTCTGGCCGAAGGTTGGAGACTTTTTAGACAGGCGTCGTATGTTTAATCTTCAAAGAATAATATGTATAGATATATACAACTGTTCCGTCGATCGACCAGCGGACCCGAGTGAGGATCGAACGCTTTAACTAATGCGGCTTTCGTGACAACCGTATGAAATGAAGAGAATATAGTCAGTATACTAAAAAAATTCCATCTCCAAGGGAGAGAACTTATGACTTTATTCCACTTTGTTGAAATTGCCAGAAGGCCGGTTTTTTTTTTAGTTTTTGTACTAAAATAGTGTCGTGGCGCATCTAACCGGTATTCAGAAAAGTGAAAAAAAAAACAAACCATCAAAATACAAATCAAGTTTTAGCGGAAGTAATTTTGTCTATCTAGATTTTCAAAATCTTTCGATTAGGCAGTATTATGTTGCACAATTGCCCAACAATTGTTTCTCTTCCTCCCAAGGCGTACACCGGAGGCGTTGCTACTGCAAAGTTCGAACAATTTGTTCAATAGGTTCGTTTGTAAAGTTGACCAGCATTTCCCATGTCGCTTTGCACGGCTCACGGTTCTTTTGAAGATAAGTTGGTCAAAGGTGTCAAATTGACTTTTTTGTGGCTTGATAGATATGGCTGAATGCTACCAATTTAGCCGATTAAAATATAATAGATGGACAATCATTTCTGATTAATATAATAAAAAAGTGCACTTTGTGTCCCTTCATTTTTTGTATATAAGAAATGAGATCAGAAAAGTATTGAAACGGAAATTAAGAATTGACTAAATATTTTTATGCTAAACTAGCAGCGATATCTAGTGTTGCCAACACATTGTGTCTAGTGTAGCAAGCTAAGATAAAACATTAATTCAAATAAATAAATTTTTGTGCGCTAGTTTTAAACTATTACCATTATTTTAAAAATGTTATTTTGACAGTATTACCACTTAAGAAAAAAAAATATTTTGACAGTATTACCACCATTTTGTACCTTATCTTGACAATATTACTACTATTTTAAAAATATTATTTTGACAATATTACCACTATTTTAATATTATTTTGACAGTATTACCACCCTTTTGGTACCTTATGTAAACAGTATTACCACTATTTTAAAAATATTATTTTGACAGTTTTACTATCCTTTTTGTACCTTATTTTGACAGTATTACCACTATTTCAATATTATTTTGACAGTATTACTATCCTTTTTGTACCTTATTTTGACAGTATTACCACTATTTCAATATTATTTTGACAGTATTACCATCCTTTTTGTACCTTATTTTGACAGTATTACCACTATTTCAATATTATTTTGACAGTATTACCATCCTTTTTGTACCTTATTTTGACAGTATTACCACTATTTCAATATTATTTTGACAGTATTACCATCCTTTTTGTACCTTATTTTGACAGTATTACCACTATTTCAATATTATTTTGACAGTATTACTATCCTTTTTGTACCTTATTTTGACAGTATTACCACTATTTCAATATTATTTTGACAGTATTACCATCCTTTTTGTACCTTATTTTGACAGTATTACCACTATTTCAATATTATTTTGACAGTATTACTATCCTTTTTGTACTTTATTTTGACAGTATTACCACTATTTCAATATTATTTTGACAGTATTACTATCCTTGTTGTACCTTATTTTGACATTATTACCACTGTCTTTAAAATCCTATTTTGACAGTATTACCATCGTTTTCAAAATTTTATTTTGTTAGTATTACCATCTACTTTTAGTTTTATTTCCTTTTAAAACATCTTATTTTGACATTATAACCATCAGTCTTTTAATATTATTTTGACCGTATTACAGTCTTTTTACAAATGATGTTGCCAGAATTACCATCGTTGTAAAAATCTTATTTTGATCGTATTACTATTCTTTTTTTGATAGTATAACCACTGTTTTTTAATCTTATTACAATCGTTTTGTAAACTCGTTTTTGACAGTATTACCACTATGACGTAATTTCACCATGACGGTTTTCAGAATAGATTTAATTTTTCCTTTCAATTTTTTTAAAATGAAGATATTAAATTTTTATTAGTTTTATTATTAGACTACTATTCTCATCTTGGTTGTCATGTTCACAACATTTCAGACGATAATTCGTCCGACCTTATTCAGATGCATCTTTTCGAAATAACGAACCGAATGAAAAATCCGTTGACTTACCTGCGTCCAAAAATAACACAAACGAAGCTTGATTTACAAGCGGGACAAAACCAGCAAAAAAAAATTGTATGAAATAAATATTTATTTTTTTAACGAAGATTAAAATAATTGGTTAAATTAAAAAAAAAAATTTGTACGTTTGTTTTTCTTAGTAAACATAAAATAAAAAATAAATAACAGTGATAATAACAGTGAAAAGTTAATCAAGTAAATGTTGTTTAAAAATTTTTTACGAAATTTCTAATTTTTAAACCTTTTTTTACTGATTATTTTTTGTTGATTTCGTAAGGGTTTAGGGTTTGGACAGGGTTAGATATTAGGGTTAGGGCAGGGTTAGGTTTAGGGTTAGGGTTAGTTTGGTTCGCTTAGCGATCTTGCTTTTATCTCTACAGTTTTTGGAATTTTTTTATCCTTAGCAATCAACTTATGGTCCTGACAGAAATCTATCGTTCTTCTAAGAGTTTCAACAACCAGTGATACCATGTAAAAATTCATGCTGACATCGCGTTTTTATCAGTTTGCAAGTTCAGCGTTTAATTCAGTTTGCAAGTTTAGCTGTCGTCTGCTTATTCGTCTCGCTTCGGGCTTTTCCGGCATTTAACGTAAACCGCCGAAAAGTACCCGACGCCGAGGAACTTTTAGCGCGTGTCCTACTGTAAAAAAGTACTCAATCCACCTCTTCTACGACATACGATTTACTCAATCACACTTTCCTATATTTCACCCACTCTCACTTCGCCTCACATCCCTTCTCCTCCCTCAATAACTTTTCACGCTCCGCTGTATATAAGCCTCTTTTTTCCGCAAAAAAGTTTATCTACACCAAGATCAAAGTGTAGTATCTGTTCCGATGGATACTATACCCCATAGACTGGTATTGTCTTGGTCTTCGAGGCTTGATTTCCGCCGGTCTATGGGTTTGTCCTGTGCAGTTCTAGGAGGTCCATCCTCCCAGGCTTTGCCTTCTCACACTTTGAGAAGGGGTTAGTTTATTGCTATCGCCTGAGGCGCCCCTACCGGGGAATGCCGACATGGCTGCCCAGGCAATTTTTTAAGGTCCTAAGTATTCTTCCTCTAGAGTGCTGACTTCTCAACTCCCAGTTTCCGACCTTGTGTCACATTTTACTCCTTGGGAAGTAGATAAATAGGATCTACACCAAATGATTACGGTCGTTTAGATCGACCGACATATCATTTCTTCTTTAATGTGTTTTTGCTCTCATTTCTACTAGCCTGTTGACATGCTTATCCAATAAACTAAACATTCCGTACATTAATACATACAAAGAAACACCCTGAGACATTTACATCGAAACACAATTGATAGTGCGGTGGTTTGCCGTTTATTTTTTGTAGACGTACTTTATTTATTTGCTCCGTTCAGCCCAGCTGAACAATTCGGTTGAATTAATCTAAAGAAGCGATTTATTTTCAATTTGAAGACGCAATTGCATTATTTCCTCGCTAGCTTGCAAACATCTAGTTTAAACCTCGCTTGATCTCGTTAGGCTCAAGAACTTACGTTATGTTCCCAAAGCCGATGTTAGTCCATAGCTGAAAAAACACCATGACAAAAAAAGTGGATTTAAAATTTGAAAACCAAAAGTAAAACAAAAAAACAAATGTTTTCTCGGTGCACATTGGCTTTAGAAACATCGATTTTTTTATGATTTATATTCTCAAAATTTTGCTATCTGAGTTAACTCTTTTCTTTCGTCTTAAATTTGTACACTCGACCTTTCTGACTAAGATCAAAGTGTAGTATATGTTCCAATAGATACTACACCCTATAGACCGGTGTCGTCTTGGCCTTCGGCTCTTGATTCCGCCGGTTTGTAGGTTTATCCTGTGGAGTTCTATAAGGTCCACCCTCCCAGGCTTTGTCTTCCCTCTTTGGGGAGGAGTAAGTTTATTGCTTTCTGCCTGATGCGCCCCTACCGGGAAATGCAGACGGGGCTGCCCAGGCATTTTTTGTAGGCCAGAGTGCTCACCTTCTCGGGCGCTGGCTTTTCGAATCCCACTTTCAGACCTTGTGCCACATCTTACCTTGTGGAAGGAAGATAAATAAGACGTTTGGCCAAGATCAAAGTGTAGTACATGTTCCGATGGATACTGCACCCCATAGACTTGTATCGTCTTGGCCTTCGGGGCTTGATTTACGCCAGTCTATGGGTCTGTTCGGTGCAGTTCTAGGAGGTCCACCCTCCCAGGCTTTGCTTTCTCACCCTTTGAGAAGGGGTTAGTTTATTGCTAATCACCGGGGAATGCCGACGAGGCTGCCCAGGCATTTTTTGTAGACCAGAGTGCTCAAATTCTCGAGCGCTGGCTTTTCAAATCCCACTTTCAGACCTTGTGCCACATCTTACCGCTGTGGGCGGTAGATAAATAACTTGTATATACACTATTTAAAAGTAAAAGTGATTTTGATGTGTCTGTTTGTCCGCAAATAGAAACAAGCGATTGGTTGGCAAAAAGAAAGACTATCTAGAGTACTCACTACCAAGGCAGCAGTTTTCACGATCTGACTACTCGAGTTCAAATCTTACGTAAGTTTAAAAGATTTTAAAAAAACTGGATACGTAAGAATAGAGGATTTGTTATCCCTATCTTAATTTAACGAAATGAATGAACGAAATAACGAAACCTTTTTATAACGACACATAAAAGGGGTTTATTCGTATCAAAAGTTACCTATACCATTTGGTACAGGTGGACGAAACTTTGGACAGTGTCCGAAAGAAGAAGAACATAAGTTCTTAGTTCAAATATATTCAGACGAAAATAACAGGCGCCGTGAGCGTCCAGTTGACAAGGAGGCAGAAGAGAGGCTGGGGGGATCCTTCCTGGCTGGTTATCGTCTGCAATATCCTAAGGGAGCTCAAGTAGTCCCTTAGGGAATTAATGATATCAATTCGCCCTGCGAGCTGATTGGCCAAACCAGCTCACAGGGATATTGGTACGCATTACAAAGTAAATCTTATTTATCACATATTATCAGATATACGTGTTTTGATAAATTTAAGGAAATGAACATAAAATAATGATAAAAAAAAAAACATTACATAATTTTATTTTTTTTAAATTGACCGTTTTCTTATAATCCGAAAAAAGTAGACATAAAGGTTATTCGGCGTTTGTTCAAAATTACGTATTTTTTGCTTAAAATCACAATTTCTAATATAAACATATGATGCAAGAAAGAAGAAGCAACATTTTCCCACCAAATTTCACAAATATTTTTCTTCTTAGCCATAAAGTGCTAGAAGCTAGGAAAATTTCAACTTTGACCGAACTTTTCTAGGTCAAGGTCAAAGGGCAAGGTCAAATTCCTATAAGGGCCAAGAAGCGAGTCTAACATGAATAAAACCGAATTTATCGCCAAGTATGACTCTTCGTTGCATTGACCTTGCCGTTTGACCTTGATATCACAAAATCAAATCGGTTCTAAGTTAGATTGTCGCTGATATTTTGATAAAGTTTAGTAATGATTGGTCAAGTGATATATGGACGCTAGATTGTACACAAACAAACATAGTAACAAATTCGAGCGAATACATAACCTCCTTAGCGGAGGTGATACTCAAACTAAAAACAGTTGTTAAATATATACTGAATTACTCCCCTTAGCGGCACACGTAAAAGAATGCGTGTTTTTGTATACAACTATGAAGAGAGTATTGATTTACTCCTCTCCAGGAGTTAGGCACAAGGCCAGTTTTTATCTTACTCCCACAAGTAAGATGTGACCCAAGGTCGGGTCGGGAAAGTGGGGTTTAAAAATTGCCTGGGCAGCCCCGTCGGCATTCCCCGGTAGAGGCGCTTCAGACAGTAAGCAATAAACTTACTCCTCCCCAAAGAGGGGAGGCAAAAACTGGGAAGGTGGACCTCCCAGAACTGCACAGGACAGACCCATTGACCGGCGTAAATCAAAACCCGAAGGCCAAGACAACACCAGTATGGGGTGCAGTAGCCATCGGAACCGATACTACACTTTGATCTTAGCCAAAGAGGGGAGCAGAAGGCGTGTTTATTTTGTTTTTTGTTTATTTTTACTACGAGATCACCTCTTAGCAAAGCCAGGGTCCACTCGTGGATAATGTTTAGAAAGGGTTGTAAGTTGGACGATGACAAAACATAGTTCACCCCAAACAAGGCAGACCGCCACTGTAGACGTAAGGGGCTACCGAGAAAAAAGGTGAGAGGTTTTTTTTTTGGGGGGGGGGGGGTGGAGGTCAACCTAAATTAGGAGCTGTGAAGCGAGATGTCTGTTTACATTAGTTTTAAATGTCTACATTTCAGTACCGTCAGAAAAACAGGAAGCAGGGAGGGAGTTCCAGAGTCCAGTAGTAGAGGAAAGAAGTTTTTGGAGTAGAAAGCCCTTCGGCATCTGGGGATCTCCACAGTGAATGGATGTAATTTGGCAAATTATAGGGTTGGTCTAGTGAATTTACGTCGTTGGGGCACCAGAGCAGCAAGTTCATCGGAGTACAATCCATTGAAGTACTTGTAAAACAGGCACAAGGAAGCAACATTGCGGCGGTGGGATAGGGGCTGGGGCTTGGTGGATATTGATGGACCTATCAAGTTGGCGACTCTTATTTGGAATTTGTCAAAGAGGGAGAGACTAGTGGATGATGCACCAGCTCATATGTGACAACAATACTCCATGCATGGGCGGATGGTGGCTTTGTAGAGATATAGGATAATGTCAAGTGTGAGAAGTTTACTAGCACGGTAGAGGGAGCCAACCTTCTTTGCAGCAGCCCTGGCAATGTCTTCAATGTATTTATTCCAATTCATGTTATCTGTGAAAGTTAAGCCGAGGAGTTTGAATGATGAACTCTCAAGTGGGGTGTTATTTGCTATGACAATCGGTGGTTGAAAAGGTTTCTTGTAGTTATTGAAGGAAAGTAGCCTTGTCTTTGCGGCATAAAAGTTACCATCCATTTTTAACCCCAATCCATTACAGACTGGATGTCATTTTCTAAGGATTCAGCCATTGCCTCAGATATGTGCACGTCAGCTTTGCCCACATGAAGAGAGTAGAGCGTGGTGTCGTCAGCAAATATTCCTATCTCAGTCTCAATTACAATGGTCGTCGCCACAATAGAATTGGAAACAATCGGTGAAGTGAGCAGACAATTACTTAAGAGGATTTGATTATCCAAGAACGGCTCAACAAGTACTTATTTACATTAGACTTGCAGACGACCATGTTGTAGTCGGCTGGGAAGCAGCCACGCGGTATTTTGTTACACAGATGGAAGAACCGTTCGGTTTTTGGTACAGAAAGAGAAAGGAAAGGTCTTTGTTATTGTTGTTGCTGGCGATTTCTTGCCGTGGTAAGTGTGGGAGCTCAGTCGAGCACGTGGCACGCACATAACAATACAGTAGAGGGAACTCAACAGTTCTGTTTTGTGTGTTAAAGGCTGTAGGCTAGAGAAAAGACCATTCTCACTAGTTTGCGTAGTTGGTTTTGTAGTCTGTCAAGGTAAGAGGTTAGTCTTCGAGCGGCGCCTCTGCAAACATGGCAGCAGTACTTGGTATTGTTCTATCAGCGATAGTACGATAGTACTATTGTCGATTATAGATTGTATACTAAAGTTACTTTTCTATTAGGTAGAAGCAGGTGAAGTGAATGGAGACAGCGGCAAAATCAACAGAAACGTGAAAACGATATAAGCGCCGACAAATCTAGAACGATAAGCACTGACGTTGAATTCTCGTTCTTATGCGCTTTATTGTTCCACTTAGATGGGAGTGATGTAGCATTCAACAGACACTGTTGGAAGACGGTGCTATTGAAAAACGGTGGTTAGGGTTAGGGTTGGGGGGTTAACAAGTGAGCGAACGTCGATTCCAGAGCGGAATAAAGTGACAGTTGATATTACCGTGTACGGATTATTGTTGCTCACTAACGGGCGGCCTACTCAAAAGCTGACAGTCATCAATACAAAGATGGCGGATGCTTTGCAGTCAGCTTAGCCTCGTTTTCGTAATGTTCTCCAGATGGCGCTCGATTGGCGTCTCCCTCGGAGTAGCGTTGCCGCCGATAGACCGCAGAACGCCCCGTTTCTCCGAGCACACACTTCACACATCTGTCTATCATCGCTCGGATCGAAGTCGATACGAACTCGTGTATTCCGAAGACGCGTCTGTCTAATCTACGCGTTTAGCGATATAGATGCGATTGTATAAAGCAACGCGCGACAGAGCTATATACTTACGGACATATGTCTCTATTTACTTGCCTCCCCACGAGGGCAGACTATGACACAAGGTCGTTTTTAAGGGTGCGGTAATCCAGCTTCCCCCAAACTGGGCACTCTGGATTGGTACAAAATAATAAAAAAAATGCCTCCTAGAATGTTTTCTTTTTCTTTGAGCGATGACGGAAACGATGAAGTGTATTATCAGAACAGAGACTGCACTTTGGTCGTATAGAAATGCGTGGACACATCTGAGGCAACTCAAGGCCTGAGTTAGAAGACGAACATCAAATCTGTTGCTAAGGTCGTTCGAAAAGTGGTTGGATCATTCTACCGCTCCAGAAAATACCTGGCTCCTGAAGCAATCATCTACCTGCGTAAGAGTCAGATCCGTCCTAAGAGTGGGGAGGTGCTGCTGCCACATATGGGGAGGTGTCGCTTAGAGCACGTTTTGCTGCTTTGGTATTGTTGTATTGTACAACATCCACTTTGCAATCTAGTGGGGCGGTATCTATTCTCTTGTCTACACCCCTTTTAGCACATAAAATACCTTGCTTCTATTTCTTTACTGTAGTTTATACAGGGTGGGCAAAAATAAGGGTCCTATTTTTAAAAATTCATAACTTTTTTATTTATTGATTTTTTAAAATTTTTTTTTAGAATAAGTAAAGGACCCCTTCCGAAGCAAGCATGAGCCGTATTAGCCCTAAGGAACGTACCCTCATTTAGAAAACATTATTTTTGCTTAAAAAACTCAAAACAGTGTAAAAAACAATACTTTAGTTTTTGTAAGTTTTAAGAAGTGTTTTTCGGCTAAAATTTGTTTTGTTTATTTCAAAAAATCTCGGAAGGGTCAGTCTACACACACATAAAGTTTGGTGAGTTTAACTTTTATTTTGTGGAAGTTATTCAAATTCAAGTTATTCAAATTTAAAGATAGGACCCTTATTTTGGCCCACCCTATAGTTATGATGTGTGCTTGACTTAGCTTCAATTTCTAGACACTCTCTGTGAATTATTCACAGCGAGAACTCATCGAACTAAAAACGACAACGTTAAAGAACTCTCCTTCCTTCCGCTGTGTACCTAAAACCAAACAGAATTTCCATGAACAGAGTTTCTTTCTAAACACGTCGCATCTGTGGAGCACGCTACCAGAGCCCGGCTTCCCTGCTGACTGCAACATAGTGCTCTTCAAGTCCAATGTCGACAAATATTTACTGAGTCGTCCTGCTAAGTAATCAAATTCTGCAAATTCCACAATCGATTCTAATCCTCTCAGGGTATATTTCAGCATCCAGCTGACACTCTCATTAGCCATTATCCTCGAGCGGCTTTCAGCCTTGGTAAGTCGTAACTCTTTAGTACGTATAAGTAGATGCGCCCTTTCCATCTGCACGTTTCGCTAGACATGATTTCAGACTTTAAAACGACTGACCTCCCCCCAAAAAAAGTCATTCTGAACTAGAAAACTGACATACCAAAGAAACAAATATGGTATTTTAAAGTTTGATTTAAAACAGAGGCCCGACAGACAAAGAGACAAACAAAAAGACTAACAGACAGATGGACAGAGCCTCTCACAGAGGTACAAGTTCATCATTGCTGATCGACCAGGGAGCTTCTTCAACATGCATTTGACGATTATATTTCTGACAACAATTCTTTATATGCGATCTATGAAACAAAGTTTGGTTTCTGTTATTACAACAGCATTGCCATTATTCATATCTTGTTGGCATGCAACCATACGAGAAAGTTCTTAAGAAGATCTTGGCCGAACCAAGAAATTAAACACGTCTCCTGGGT
>OY744535.1:15897615-15925115 GCA_963556195.1 Sepiola atlantica
TCTATCTGTCTGTCTGTCTGTCTGTCTCTGTCTCTGTCTCTGTCTCTGTCTCTGTCTCTGTCTCTGTCTGTCTGTCTGTCTCTCTCTCTCTCTCTCTCTCTCTCTCTATATATATATATATATATATATAGTACACGTATTGTATTAGTTTCTGTAGATGTACATCCGTTGAAAATCAAGTGTTTATAAAAAGTGCTCAGTAACAAGTAGAGCTGTTCTTTAGTATACATTTTTATTTATACAAACATTATTGGTTACATATGTGCGTACATGTTCTTTGCCTTTATTGGTCTAAAGAGGTTGTATCTCCCCCCCTCTCTCTCTCTCTCTCTCTCTCTCTCTATATATATATATATATATATATATATATATATATATATATATATATATATATATATATACATATAAAAATAAGACAGTTTCGTTTTATATTCTAATAATCATGATTTTTAATTTCTATTTTTATTTTTTCACATTTAAAAAAAAAAAGAACTTTCCTTTGAGATGTATATTTACGACTCGTTTCCCTGGAGGTGAGCCAACCAACATTATTATATCAATATCGGCTCTGCTACACCTCAAGATCATCAGAAAAATCCTCAAAGAAGAAATGTTTTCAAATTGAAGTCTTTTAAAAAATCAAAATAGCGTCCTAAGGAGAGTTTTTTCCTTGTATGAAGTTTTTTTCCTGGTTTTTCTTTGTTTTTTTTCCACAGTGTGGTGTAGGTTTTTTTCTAGACTCTCTATTCACTATATTTCGATATCATTATATTTCCATCGTAAACGATTCGACAATTTCTTGTACTTCTTAGAGCAGTTACTTTATTTGATTCAATATATATTTCTTCCGATATCACTCTTTCCCCTCTTTCTTATCTTCCCTTTTTTCTTTTCTCTCTCCGCCTTTCTCTTCATCGCACCCGATTTTAATTTTACATCGTTATATCCCAATCTCTAATTTCTCATCCCTTCCTGATCATTCACTTTCTCGCCATATTTTCCTTTCTTCAGTTTCTTCATAGATCTCTCCTCAATTTTTTTTAAATTAAAATTATTTTTTTAACATATATCACCCCAAACAAGGCAGGCCGCCACTGTAGACGTAAAGGTTTACTGAGAATTTGGGTGTGGGTTTTGGGTGACACCCCAAGAAGCGTAGCGATATGGCTGTTTACATTAGTTTTAAACCTCTGCATGTCGGTACTGTCGGGGAAACAGGAAGCAGGGAGGGGGTTCAAGGGGCAAGCAGCACGAGGAAAGAAGCTATTGGAGGCTCTCCGTCATATGTGGACCTCCACGTTGATTGTCGAGTTGGTCTAGTGAATTTACGTATATAACCACCTCTCTCTCTTCCTGCCATGTTCGCATATCCCCCTCTTTAACCCTTCCCCTTTTTGTCACTATCCTCATATATCCATCTCTTTTTTCCACTTCCTGTCCATCTTCATCCCTTCCCTTCTTCATCACAACTTTCTCTGCAGTGTTTCCATAGTCAATCTTCATCTATATCATGTTTTCTCTGTCTCAGCAGTTTATCTTCATAATATCATAATATACCGCCTACACATGATCTTATACTCCTTTTTACTTACTTGTATACATTAAAACCTTATGTTAATTTTAATTCTCCTCAAACGTGTAATCCTTTATATCACTGCCTATCGTTCTGGCGGCAGGTTTTGGTGGAATATTGCCAAAATCGATACACACATGTTGTCCTGTTAAATATATATCTCTATATAAAGTCTACTATACCTTTGTGTTAAATATAAATATATACATATATAATTATATCCACGATCAGACAACGCCATAGCCCACAAAAACTGTGAAAGCCACAGACCGGAAGTCCTAGATTCGTATTTGCCCTCTTTTTAATTATCAAGAAAACATATCCGAACTCAGGATTCGAAACCCGCGTAACTTGTACTCTGTAATCTGAGCCACCATCCTGAGTTCGGATATGTTCTACTGATGAGCCCAAAGGAGTGCCAAACTTGAGTCTAATAATTTTAGTTTGTGGCTTGCGTGTTTTTTGTGGACTGCTGCGTTGTTTGATTGTAGAAATGATCATATATCTCATCTCACAAAAAATAATGTATGTATGTATATGTATATATATATATATATATATATATATATATATATATATATATATATATATATTATTACCTACATTCATCGATGTTTCATGCTTCCGCAATCTTCATTGCATGTTTGGGGGCGCGAACTCCGATTACAAATCGCCACTGATTCGCAGTCAAGAGCTTTTCCTATTGGCCACCGCAAATTAGCTTGGAATTAAGGAGAAATTTAACTTTGTAAATGTTAAGTCGGCGGGTATTTACAACGAGCAGCGAATAGTGATCTACAACAACAAACTGTGTTGGAACTCGCAATGAAGCTTGTAGTACTGCTTGTGTATGATAGTTATAAAATTAATAATACAATGTAATGAAAAAGGGAGAAAGAAAAACCGTGACTTGTTTATATGTGCATTACCGTTTTGTCTTTATTATTCAAAAACTTTCTCAAGAATTTTGAGATGAAAGAATTTAGTTTATGCGGAGAATGGATGATAACAGAGAAAAAATAGGACAATAGGGAGATTCTACGTAAACATGAAATTAAACGAATGTGAATAAAAAACAATGAACGAACAAAGTAACTAAAACAGAATATTGAAAATTTTAATAAAAATATTTCAAAAAGTGAGTAAAAAAATAAATGAATACAAGTAACGTAAATGAAAATAAATAACAAACAGAAAAACAGATGTGAAAATATAGGAAAGAAAATGAAACAACGACTAATGGAATTAAAATGTTTGAACAGTTATGAATTAAATAAATGTCAGAATCGAAATAAAAAATAAGAAAAAAATGAAAAGTGAGATGCGAAGGAAAGATATCAATATAATTTTATAACGCAGAAAAAATATCAATGAATAACAAAATGTAAAAATTAAAAAAAAATGAATAGAAAAATAAAAAATTAAAATTAAACGAGTAAAAAAAATAAAAAATAACAAAAATAAAAAATAAATGAGTAGAAAAATAAAAAATAAAAATTAAATGAGTAAAAAAATAAAAAATTAAAAAATTAAAAAATTAAAAAAATGAACAGAAAAATAGAAAATAAAACTAAAATGAGTAAAAAAATATAAAAATATAAAAAAATGAATAAATGAATAAAAAAAATAAGAAAAAATAATGAATAACAGAGGACGTTCGGAAAAGGCGATGGACAAGAAAAATAACAATTGAAATCTCAAAATAAAAACGCTTAAAACATTGATTAAAAAAATTGAATGATAAAAAAAAGATAGAAAATATAATAAAAACTGAAATGAGAAATAAAAGTCAGAAAATGCGATTGGAAAATATATGCAAGGAAAAAGCAACAACTGGTGGAGTTCAAAAGAGATAACAAACATTTGAGTAAAAATGAAGGAAAGAAATGGAAGATTCAAAATGAAAGAAAAGACGAAAGAAGTTATACAACAATAGAAACAAGTGTTACAAGTAGAAAAAGAGCAGCACAAAAGATAAAAGCGCCATTTCATTAGATTAAGAAAGGAATAAATCTATGAAGAGGAAAATATTTAGATTTTAAATCAAAACGGAAACATGAAAAAAGCGCTAATATTATGGAAAGGAAGAAGATTGCATCGAGCTGTTATCGTCGAAAGACACGCCTAACATCTGTAAAAAAAGACTAGAAAAAATAATAGGGGAAAATAGGGAAAATAAATGAGAAAAAATAATATGAAAAATAAAGAAAATAAATAATAGGGAAAAATAAATAATAAGAAAAATAATAGGGAAAATAAATAAGAAAAAATAATAGGGAAAATAAAGAATAGGGAAAATAGGGAAAATAAATAAGAAAAAATAATATGAACATAAAGAAAATAGAATATTAGGGAAAATATGGAACATAATAAATAAGAAAAAATAATATGGAAAAATATGGAAAATAAAAAATAATAAAAAATAATAGGGAGAATAAAGAATATGGAAAATAGGGAAAATAAATAAGAAAAAATAATATGAAAATAAAGAAAATAAAATAATAGGGAAAATATGGAAAATAATAAATAAGAAAAAATAATATGGAAAAATATGGAAAATAAAAAATAAGAAAAAATAATAGGGAGAATAAAGAATAGGGAAAATAGGAAAAATAAATAATAAGAAAAAATAATAGAGAAAAATAGGGAAAATAAATAATAAGAAAAAATAATAGAGAAAAATAGGGAAAATAAATATTAAAGAAAAATAATAGGGGAAAAAATGGCGGCCGTTTTTGAAGACGGCAACAGGGTCAACGTTAAGAGCTAACTCTCGCTGAGCTGCCCCCTTTTTTTCCACCCGACGTGATCTCGTCAAAATGTGCGAGAATCTCGATGATATTTCCTCCACGGTGGATTAGCTATTAGATAAAACTTCCATGTCTACATTTCGACGTCGAATTCGATTTGGCAGGACAGCAGTCAATGCCGTTAGATGAGGCGTTCGATGATTCGATTACCCTGCCTAGAAATCAATCACTTAGCGAATATAATATTCAGCTGTCATTGTTGCTTTATGGATGAAATGTGATGAAGGGTCCCGAGTAGGGCGCGAACCCTAATCGAATTATCACCATTTGATGAATGAAAGCAAGGCGTGGTAGGAGAAAGTGGGAATCGGAAGATGAAGACAAAGACGGAAGAGGGTGGGGATGAGGGTGGGGATGAGGTGGGGATGAGAGTGGGGGATGAGATATGAGTGTGTTGATATCGGTTGGTCGTATGGGAAGGTGTTGACTAGCGGGTGAAGGATGTTGCGGGCAATATATTTATTGGCACGGGTCAAGCCCTGAGAAATTTTAGGGATCATTAAAGCTGATTATAATTAATATAATGACGTATCGGCGGGAAGTGACCGAAATTAATCCACCGAATATGAATGTGGGTAAAAAATAAAAGCGAAAACCAAAACAACAAACACGCCATAAAGAAGAAACAAACATTTATGGTTTTACCATGGTAACACATTTAGAATAAAAATTATGGGCTTTCGATACAGTAACAATAGCAGAAGCGTGTTCGGCCTTTTTGCCAAGATCAAAGTGTAGTATCTGTTCCGATGGATACTGCATCCCATAGACCGGTATTGTCTTGGCCTTCGGGGCTTGATTTACGCCGGTCTATGGGTCTGTCCTGTGCAGTTCTAGAAGGTCCATCCTCCCAGGCTTTCCCTCCCCTCTTTGGGAGGGAGTAAGTTTATTGCTTACTGCCTGAGGCGCCCCTACCGGGGAATGCCGACGGATTGCCCAGGCATTTTTTGTAGGCTAGAGTTGTCAAATTATCGGGTGCTGGCTTTTCAAATCACACTTTCCCGACCTTGTGTCACATCTTACCGCTGTGGGAGGTAGATAAATAACTTATCAAGGCCAAGAGTGACTTGAGGATTAAGGGCAATGAGACGGGAATAAATGCCACCAGAAAACAGTATGGTAGTACTGACATTCATTAATGGTATGAATTGCGTTTGGTTACTTTAAAGCAGCCCCTGTTAGGAATTTGCTGACATTGGATTTGACGACAAACAAGTTGTAGTTGACAGAAAAGCAGTTCTGCGGTGACGTGTTCCGCATGTTACCAGTCCTGGCAAAGAAGCTCCTTCAATGCAAAATCCGTTTGGCGCTAGGCACAATATGTGGATACTTATTTCGTTGTGGTAGAATATGGGTTTTTGCTTTGAATGTCTAACAAGGATGAACCAAAGACCGAAGGACAATCGACCATCTTCCATGGAAATGACCATAGAGTAAAGAGAGGTTAGCAACGCCCATTCTGTGAGAAAGAGGTTGGAGGGAAATGAATAGATCATCTCCCACTAGATTTCGAAGTCGGTTTTGTAATCTGTCGAGTTCAGTTTAGAATTAATAACACAAAGTGACCTCTACCCGAACTGCCATCGATAGAAACGTTAATAACATTCAGAAATTTTTCTGCCTACAAACCGTATTTAGTACAACAAAATACAACACAAGTTTATGGCTGACTTGCCCACCAAGCTATGGACATAGAATACCCAACAGTCGTTCGTTTACCGCCGTTCGATGATATAGGGGCACTTTGGTGATCCTCCTCATCGGTAGGAGGTTTGATCCTGAAAGGGCTGCACAATCATCGGGCTTAAAAAAACACATATTTGCCTGTGGTACTATCTAAAAAAATATTAATCAAACAACACTCAGATTATTTTTAAACTGCAGAGGAAATCACAGCCAAATGAAACGGGAAGCCACTTTTGTTTAGTTCGTCTTAAGGTCGCTGGAGCCATGACATTCATCATGATGTATAAAAAATGTAATTTATTCAATTATATATATATATATATATATATATATATATATATATATATATATATATATATATATATATATATATGGGCACTGTAAGTGTAGTATTAACACAGCATGACGTCGCTAGCTATATATGCATCGTTCCTTTCATTAAGTAGAACGCTCTTATGACGTCTAACCGTCGAAATAAGTGTTAAAATTATCACTGTTTATTTAGCTATCCAGCGGTGGCTGAATGGTTCTAGATGTCGGGATTTGAGTTGTAAAATAGTCGTAGCCCGGGGTTTCGTTAGTTATATCTCTATGCTGATGAGTCCCGATTAAAAAGGACGAAATGTATACGTACACAGATAATAAACAAAACACAAATATTTATATATATATATATATATATATATATATATATATATTTAGGAAACAACTCTTTATCGATGCATTTCTGATTAAAGATGACGGAATTTTATCTTTTTGTATATTTTTAAAACGTTGTCTCGACACGGCGATCTAGTTTCCATGCCTCCTGTCTTAATTCGTGGAGTATGAATCCCAGAGTTCTTCAAGAGTTGTTGCTTTTTTCTGTATTGTTGTTGTTGTTATTTAAGGTATTTTTTTATTTTACTCTTTTGTTTTGGCGAAAAAGTTTTATCTTCTGTTCTTTGAAAAATATGTCGATACAAAATCAATGTCATGTTTCCCTCTGATCCCGGAGTAATAAATTAAAAAAAAAGTTTTAGAATATAGTTTATGAAATTAAGATTAAATTCAAGAATAGTTTAAAAATATAAAGACTTAAAACATAAACGAATTTCCTTGCCGAACGGTGAAAGAAGACATGTGTATCTATTTTGCTTCCAAAGGCCAACAAAATGTATTCAAATTAAAACTCGTGTTACGTAAAACATAAATTCAGGAAGATTTAATTGTGGTCAATTGTGATAACTCCTTAAAAATCAATGCTGGATTAGTACTTTTTATTTAGATTATATTATCTAAGAAAATAAATAAATAATATAATAAATCATTTAAATAAATTATATTAAGTATTACTTATAACATACATTAATATAATAATATAATAATTTTTTTAAAGAATTAATGACATATAAGAGAGAATAGAATAAGATTCAAAGATATTGATTCATGAATCAAGTTAAGTAAAACTAGATTTAAAAAATTAATAAACAATGAATATTAGTAAACATATTCATTAAGATGATGGTTATACATATTATTATAATACATTCACAATTTAAAGGAAAGGGGAATAGGGAAATTAAAACAACTTTTAAGAAAAACCCATGAAATATATATATATATATATATATATATATATATATATATATATATATATATATATATATATATATATATATATTCTGGTACCTAAGGTACTTAAGCTTTATTTTTTATTTATATTTTAATGCAACTTTAATTCCTATATAATTTTATTGCTAGCTACCATATTGCAGAATGGTTCTTAGATGTAGTGTTTAGATAGTATTATTATTATTTTTATATATATTTTTTTATTCTTTTATTTTTTTAATTTTTAATTTTTTAATTTTTTAAATTATTTTTTTATTATTGTTATAATTAATGTTATTTGATATGCAAATTACTATATCATACGGTAGTCTTAAGGGTAATATATTATTATTATTATTATTATTATTATTATTATTATTATTATTATTATTATTATTATTATTATTATTATTTATTTATTTATCATTATTATTATTTATTTATGTATATATTAGTGATATTTTAAGCTGAATTATTTCGACACTTGATTATTGGGGAAATGGTCGTATAATCAGTACCATTGGAGAGCCATGAATATTATAACTGTCCTGTTTTTAAATCTCCGAAACAGTTACATTGTAAACAGCTGATTATCCCCGTGTTAATATTAGACGCTTAAGGTCTCCTGTTTTTGTTTCACTCTTAGATAATTAACCCCCCTTTTTTTTTTACTTATATTTTTTCATTTATTAATTTTCCAACGAATGTTAAGTCTGCAATATCTTGGATTTAGTTAGTTTGTCTGGGAATTTAAACTGCATTTTACATTTTTTTTATGCCTCAAAGCTTCTTTAGACTATATATATATATATATATATATATATATATATATATATATATATATATATATATATATATAAACGTTTCGTCTTTATTTTATAGCTTTCTCATAATAACTAATTTGAAGAAAATCGTACACGTCAATATTTAAAAATACGTGGTGCGTACATGACGTGAAGAAAGGTGTTTATTCTTTTTTTCTTACCCAAACATAGACGTTAGAATTTTAAATATGTAGTGCGTCTATGACGTGAAAAGAATAATTTTGTACTATTTTTAGAACGAATGAATGTTTTTTTGGTCTTGTTTTTTATTATTATTAATAATAATATCGGTGTTATCGATGCAGTCTATTGGGAATGCGCTGTAAAATAGCTTGGATCCAAATTAAAGTTCTGCTCAATTATTATTAGTTTGTTGATTAAATGCGATAGATTGTAGAAGCCGTTACGTTGTTTAATAGTGTTAGAGTTTATAATGTGTCCTGATTCAAGAGGTTTTTGGCAGGAGATTTATTTTAAATGGAATGATTATAATTTGATACATGAAGGAATTGTGTATTAAGGGAATTGTTATATTTTATATCTCTTTTATGTTCACTAAGCCTTTTATTTGTATATATATATATATATACATATATATATATATATATATATATATATATATATATATATATATATATATGATATTTATAAATAAATATTAATTATTTATTACCTACAGACATCGATGTGTCATGCTTGCGCAATCTTCAGTGCAGGAAGCTAATTCCTCATGGTCGACGGGCGCGACCTCCGACCACAAATCGCCATTGATTCGCAGTCAGGAGAGTTACCAGTTGGCCACCAGATATTAAGCTTAGAATTTAAGAGGAATTTAACTTTGTAAATACAAAGTAGGCGAGTATTCACAGCAAGCGGCTAAAAGTGATCGACAACAAAAACAAATCGTGTTGGATCTATGGTTTTGTTCCATGTTACTTCTGTTGAAGTTCTCAGAATTAAAAGGGTTCCTTCCTGGGGCTAACACTTGATCTCTATATGAGATACATACGTATTCAAATATCCCATTAATGTTCTCCTTTATTTATTAAACGATTAGCTAGTAAAAACGTTAGGAACATTCATTTTCCTCTCACTAACTGATCAGATATGTTATAGTATATCTTTCTTGTGGTCTTTTACCAGATTCAAGAACATTTATTCATCTAATCTGGTGAAGTATCCAGTCTGGTGCTGTTATTAGAGCAACCACACTTGGAGAAGGTGCACCATCTCCCGTATAAGCCAGTGTTGGTTAGCCATATCGAGAGGATTATATATGAGCTTCGATCACTATGTTATTTTGAATATTTGCTCACGATTTACTTGTCGGAGAAAGTATTCTCATGTACGGTTGTCCTGACAAACCCCTGTACAGAGAGACCTTAGACGCTCGAGGTAAGTGTCTAGTAGGCATTCAAGTTCTATCCCGTAGGCAACTATTCATTTTCCAGTAGGCATTCAAGTTCTATATATAAACGAGTATATTTATGTAAATAGATTGCTATTTTACGTAAGTAAGTTTGCCTTAAAACTTAAAGGCGGGCAACAGAAGACGCCATAGTTCTATTGTAAACAACGATTTTAATTATAATCAAGTCATTCTTGTACACGCGCTTACCTATTTTATTATGAAATCAAAATGGCGCTCGGACATTTGAAATGGATCCCATGACAACGAATTCAGCGAACAAACGAATCCTTTTCACATAGCGTGGCCATTTTGAATGATAACTGTTGATTGAAAACCTTTCATCCTTTGTCTTGCTCTCCAGGCTCTGATTGGTCAGCTGTAACGCTGGACTGACTGCACAATAAAACACAAACGATAACCAGTGACATTTTTGCGGGATATGAACGCAATTTTTCATTCTTGCCTTTTCTTGTTCTGTGTGATGATGATGATGATGATGATGATGATGATGATGATGATGATGATGATGATGATGGTGGTGGCCATATTGGCGGGAGAAAATGTCAAAGAATGTTGTGCACAGGATGAAAAAGAATACACATAAACATAAAGAGGGTAAAGTTGTTTGTATTATGGTGTGTTTTTTTCTCCCCAGAAATAATGGCATAAGATCCATTCCTTTGTGGGTGAAACTCAAAAGGAGAATCGCGATAAAATCTTCGTGGTTATTGATCTAAGGAATATAGCAGAAAGGATCGAATAAACGGATTGCTGATGAATAAATAAATAAATAAACAAATGAACTTATAAAAAAAAGGACAAGAAAGAATTAAGAATAAAAGACTGGAACAGATAGAAGCAGACACACACACACAGACACACACAGACACACACACACATATATATATATATATATATATATATATATATATATATGTATATATATATATACACATATATATATATATAAAGAAGAGAACTAAAAGCGAACTTTTAGGAAAGGTAAAACCTATTGTGAAAAGTATACAGCTCAATATACCGGATAGAGCAGATAGATAGAAGGCCAGGACGACTAGAAACATTGCCGAGATAAGGCAAGAGTATATACAGCACCTGGTCTTGACAAATTGTCACCCATTTAGTAAGGATCAGGCTCGACGTCGCTTAACTTCGGTCATCTTACGGGAACCGGTGTGTCAACGTGATTACACCGTATATACTTACATAACAAACAACAATAGAAGCCTGTTAGAATTTGAGCAAGAATAACTCCGTTTCAAAGTATGAACCTCTTTTCAAAAGTTAATTTAAAAATTAGATTTGAACGTAAATTGTTATAGACATGTAAGATGAGATTGTTATTATGTAGATAACCTTCTTTAGGAATGGGTGCAGGTGGTATATTTAAATGTTTACAAACATGGGTTTCATAGATAAGGGTAGATAAAGGAGTTGGCAAAACAGAAGAAAAAGGAGACAGATAAAAGAAAAGAAAAAGGGAATCGACAAGAAGGCAAATTTAATACACACACACACACACACACACACACACATATATATATATATATATATATATATATATATATATATATATAGAGAGAGAGAGAGAGAGAGAGGGAGAGAGAGAGAGATAGAAGGATGAAAAGGAATTAGAAAAGCGACGGAGGCAGATCTTTTTTCAATTCAGTTGCTCAATGCAAGGTATATCCCGCAAAAAAGCAATTTATTTAATTAACTTTTTCCTTACACCAGGCTTTTCAAAGATCAAAATCTTATCATCAGAGGAAATTGCTGGGATAGATAAGTGGGCGAAGAGCCAAAATTTAAAATCTGAAAAAGTAAAACTAAGATTGTGGGGGAAAAAACAAAGCAAAAAGCTGCCCGAATGCAAGCAAGTGTCCGATTGTAAAAAAATCTTGTGTCAAAAAGTCCAGCGGAGAAAGTGGTTTGTAGGTAGGCCGTTAGAAGGCACGATAAATAAATTGAGAGGTTTCAAAGTTAAACTCCAGAAACAACCGTCTTCAGGTGCAGCCAAAAATAAATACAATCGGGAGGGTAAAATGTCCAATAGAGGGTTCGTTCGTGGATGCAACAAGGCTCAGTAATTCGTGAGGTGGGAAATATTAGCCATGTAAAAAATTTTTCTTTTAAAAATCATAAAATATGCTGAAATTGACGAAGAGACAGCGAATTAATGTTTAAAAGTTAGGCCTCCGTCGCTTTTCTAATTCCTTTTCATCGTTCTTTATATATATATATATATATATATATATATATATATATATATATATATATATATATATACATACATATATATATATATATTATAATATAAAATGAAGTAATAAAATAAGGTGTCAATCAAATTTTATTAGAATTCAAAGTTCAAGCAAAGTATCCTTAAGTCCTTAGCTCATGAGTTTTCAAAGATAATTCTTCTCTTCAGAGGACCATTACCGCAGTTATACTACTACAGGTAATAAAATTACGCTTTGAAAATATATAAAATTATATACACAAATACATAAAAATACATAACATCAAAGATATCAACCCCAAAACATACTTTTTGTTGAATCCATACAGTCCATCCAGGTCATACAAATTGAGAAGCATAATCAAGAAAGACATTGCTCCAAGTTATAAACAGCAGTCCATATACGTGAAATTGAAGTATACGTTCTACTTTTGGTTTCATACCTGTATATATATATATATATATATATATATATATATATATATATATATATATATATATATATATATATATATATATATGTTGTGAAGTTGTTCCACAGTAAATAATAAATAAAGGAAGTCAAGTCGAGGGTTGGTTTAACAAGTGTATTAACAAAGTAAGAAAGTGACTAGCTCTTGGCTAGACAGTTACAAGACTGGGCTTTGTCTTGTGTCTCTGGTGACTCGCACTATATATAGTGACAACCGGTGTTGTTTCTCCTGTGTAAGAACGGCCGGTGTAACAATATATATATATATATATATATATATATATATATATATATATATATATATATATATATATATATATAATAGAAAAAAATGATAATTTGTTTCCTCTCAGCAGAGCGGTCGTAGTGGTGCCTTCAATTGTGAACTTTTGCTTACATCTTCAACCTTTTCAACTTTTTACTTATTACATTGTATATTTTTTTTATTTCATTTTATCTTTTTCTTATATCTTTTTAAATTATGACTTTTGGTAATTTTCATTTACTAACTGATCTGTTTGCACTCTTTTGACGATAATACATCATTTTCTGAAAAGCCATGGCTTAAGGAATAAATAATAACATTTCTTCTATTTGAAACCCTTGTCTTAAACAACTGATTACTTAATAAATATTGTATTTTATACAATATTTATTCCCATCTTTTACGTGTTTATATATATATATATATATATATATATATATATATATATATATATATATATTACGTCGCTAGCTATAAATGCATCGTTCCTTCCATTAAGTTGAACGATCTTATGTCGTCAAGCCGCCGGATAACGTGTTAAAATTGTCACTGTTTATTCGCTATTCAGCGTTGGTACAGTGGTCTTAGATGTCGGGATTTGAGTTGTAAAATACTCGGAAGCCGGGTTTCGAATCGCATGACCAGTAGTGAATAGTCTTATCTCTATACTGATGAGTCCCGATTATAAAGGATGAAACGTATACGTACATTAATAATTAAAACAAATAATCTCTCTCTCTCTCTGTGTGTGTGTGTGTGTGTGTGTGTGTGTACTCTAAAATATAATAATACAGATTTGAAATATGGAGTGGCTAAACTATTATTTTCAGATCAAGTTACTTTGATATCATACGCATTAAATTTACGTTAATTAATAAAGTTCTCTTCTTGACGCCATTGTCAGTGTCATGCCAAATCCGTTCCGTTCCCTTGGTGCTGAAAAGAAAAAGACTTTCGCACGAAGTGAAACATGGCTCATGTAATAAACGCGTAGGTTTAGAAAAAGTAAAGCAAGAAAAAAATGTCGATTCCAATATACATGAATTTTTAAAGTTTCATTCATTTGAAATCATCGTGTATTTATTTGATGCGACACTATTGATCGTGGTCCGACGTTCGTGCTTTCATCCTCACGGGGCGAACGACAAGGATCAACTGAACCTATTACTTTTAAACACAGTTGCTTTCATAACGATCGGTCAGCATGAAAGGGTCAATTACTAATGATTGTTCTGGGAGTATGTTAAGGAACTTGGAACATAGATGTGACACATAAATCTATATTAAGAATAGTCCCCCCCCTCTCAATTTCATTCACCTCCTCTTTCAATATCGGTGTGTCTCTCTTATTTTCTCATTATATATATATATATATATATATATATATATATATACACGTGTGTGTGTCTTTATCTCTCTATCTATACATATGTCTGTCTATCCATCTATCTCCGTTCTATACGCTCTATTGAATCTTTTATATTTCTCTCTCTCTCTCTCTCTCTCTCTTTTGCGCTCACTTTTCTTTCTCTTTGTGTCTCTATCTCTCTCTGTTTATCTATAGTTATTCCTCTCAATCTCTCTATATCTTTTTTTTCTTTCGTCCCTCTCTCTCTCTATGTCTATATATCGCTATACCTCTCTATCTATTAATCGCTATCACTCTATTGATCTCTCTGTCTGTCTGTCTGTCTCTTCGTCTCTCTCTCTCTCTATCTTTCTCTCCGTTGCTGTCTCTGTCTCTCTGTTTGTCTCGCTCTGTATCTCTCTCTGTCTTTCTCTCTCTCTGTCTCTCTGTCTGTCTCGCTCTGTATCTCTCTCTCTCTGTCTTTTTCTCTCTCTCTCTGTCTCTGTCTCGCTCTGTATCTCTCTCTGTCTTTCTCTCTCTCTCTCTTTCCATCTGTCTCGCTCTGTATCTCTCTGTCTTTCTCTCTCTCTATCTCTCTGTCTCTCTTCCTCTCTGTCTCTCTCTCCGTTGCTGTCTCTGTCTCTGTCTATTTTATACACGATACTAACTCTTGTACGCTTTCTTCTCAAATCACCATCGTTCGTATTTTCTGATTGACCACACGATTTCTTTTCTAATTCCACAAAAGGCTTACCTTTTAGGAACGGCGAAAGGGTTAAGGTACATCTTAAATGTCTAAAGTCAAGGGAATTGACTTGATGTTCAAAAATGTAAAATCCAACTTAAAACGTTTAAAAGTTAAGATTACTATGAAATTATAATAATAATAATAATTTATATATGAAAAATTTAATTACTGATGTAATTCCATGATTTTTATGAATATCAGTGTGAACACTGACGAAGCATAATTTTTTCCCCTCGCGAGACAAGAAGTGTCAATGTTTACGCCTGCTGCAATCTAAAGAAAGCGCCTATTTTAAAGAATTGCAAACAAAGCTGGCTTAAAACACGATGGGGTGTGATAATTGTTAATGCACATTTATTGAGTGTAGCAGGCGTTTGGAGATGCGAACAGCGATTAATTATTTACGTCGCTAATAATGCATGAATAAATAATCGCAGAGATGCAAGCATCGGTTAATAGCGTAGAAAATGGCCGCGGCGGAGCGGGGGGGGGGAGGGTGACAGGATGAGAAATCGAGGAGGGATAGCACCATCCAGAACTCAACTAAGATGGCACGTGAGGAGTACGTTTATCCCGAGGAATATTATTGTCATTAACATTTCACCAACCTAACGTATCTGCCTCTGAAGAAGCTGAGATGTATGGGTGGCATTTAACAACTAAAAAAAAAAAAAAAAAGCTAAGTTTTTAAATTATTTTTACTCTGAATTTATTTTTTTAATTAATCCATGTATTAACATGCTATGAAAATCTAGCTAAAAAAATCTTTCTTTCCAGGATACTTGGCTATTCAAAACTTTGTATCTTTTTCTTTTCTTGCCACATTCTGCAGGGGTCACTTGAGTTCAAGTTTGAAAAGGGGTGGGTGGGGGTAGTTCACTAGCGAATGTAGGTAGGGGATGAATATCGTCCAAACTAAGCCTGCTAGTCTTGTAAAAGACACATTTCATATCTGCCTCAGCAGTGAAGAAACCGAAACCTCGTTCGGGGTTGAAAGAGAGGGGAGTGAGGGAAACCTATCTTCAACTTACTGTTCCCTTCTTAGTATGCAATTGAACTTATTCTATCTACATGTGTACATATATATATATATATATAATATATATATATATAATATATATAATGTATATTATATGGATTTTTTTTTTTTTTTTTTTTTTTTTTTTTTTTTTTTTTTTTTTTATACCCCTCTCGGAGTGTTGGACCCGTAAGACCTCGTAAGGCTATCCATCTAAGAGAAGGAAATCTCTGACAAAAAAACCTTCTTCCAGTTACTCACGCCGTGGCAGAAAACTGTTGGGGGAGGATGGCTTCCTTAGTCCTGATCGACAACCTTCCTAGAGTTGGAATCTCGAACAAAGTATCCGGTTTGCAAACCTACAATTGCTTAAGGAGTAGATAGGTTCTACCTATCGCCGGCCCTTGCACTCCTTCTTTGTTTATTAGTCAGGCGCAGAGGTAACAGCGCTGGGACGCCTCTAAACACTCAGTGCCTAGCCTTGTTTCCTTACTAGGACAATGAACGCCGTTCTCTTTCTCTCTATTTGGGCAACTCGGGGAAAGTTTTTTCGTTAGTAAGTCTTACATGACCAGTCTGGGTCTCTCTTGTTCCGACAGGTTGAGGGTACAGGTTAGACAGCTTGTCTGGCTGCTGTTTCCGACTGACAGGACAGGAGCCCAAACTCTTGGGTAGCGCCAAGAACGGCTGCTCCATCATCAGTTGCATAATACCGTGGGTAGTTGTATGTGCCATGTCGCGCATGGAAAGGGACCCTACAATTATCTACGGTGGGCTTTCCCGAGGCCACAACCCCCATGGACCAGGTCGTGACTAATGGACTGGTTGTGTGAGCTTATTGGCACCAAGCAAGTACCCACCTTGGCCAATCCACTCTATAATCAAATCAAACATGCCATTACAAAAAAATAAAATCAAACCTAAACCAGACACCCAAACAACACTTTCGCCTCCGCCCTTGAGGCTTGCATTCTCAAATATCCGGGGACTTAGAACCAACATCAACGACGTAGAAACCTTTCTCCTGACAAACTCCCCGGATATCCTAGCTCTTAGTGAAACTAACCTCCAATCCTCAATCTCTTCTCACCACTTTGACATGACTGACTACCTCCCACTCTACCGTAAAGACTCTGACAAACACATGCACGGGCTAGGAGTTTATGTTCGGAACACCCTCCCGCTGACTAGAGAACATAGGTTAGAATCAGATGACTACGACTACATGTGCTTTAGATTGACTTTACATCACAACGTTAGTTACTTATATTTCCTATATCGCTCCCCGTCGTCCCAGGACTGTACTCTGCTAAACTCTGTCTCTGAAAGCATAGATAGAGCACTCTTAATAGACTCGAATGCCCAGATACATGTATTTGGGGATTTTAATGCCCACCACCGCGACTGGTTGGGATTCTCCAGCCTTACTGATGCAGCCGGCAACTCTACGTATAATTTCTCCTTAGCTCACTCCCTCTCTCAGACTGTTGATTTTCCGACCCGCATCCCCGATCGTGTGGATCAACAAGCCTCACTTCTAGACCTCTTCTTGACCTCAATACCCGAGGCTTGTGTGACGAAAGCTCATAGCCCACTCGGGAATGCTGATCACATTGTGCTAATGATACATATCACACTAAAAAGTCGTCCAAAAGCTGATGAACCGTTGCTCAAAACAACAAGATACTACGAGCAAGCTGATTTTGAGTCAATCAGAGACCACATCAGTGACGCCCCATGGCGGGAAACCTTCTTACTCCCTGCCAACCAGTGTGCAAACGAATTAACTGAATGGGTCAAAGCAGGCATTGAAGCCTATGTCCCCATGCGAAAATTCTTTAGCAAGCCCCACTCTCCTCAATGGTTCACTTCGGAATGTGCAGCTGCCATTTCTGAGAGGCAACAAGCATTCCGTAAATTCGGCCGCAATAAGTCAGCTACTAATAGGCATAAATTTATAGAGTCAAGAAACAATTGCAAGGCTGTGATAGGCGAAGCGAAGAGAAGGTATAATGAGTTAACAAAAAAACGCATCCAGTCACAGAAACTAGGTACTCGCGATTTCTGGAAAATCTACAATAGTGTAGTGAATAATGGTCAATCTACGATTCCCCCACTTTCAAACCACAATGATGTCGTTTGCACGGCCACTGATAAGGCTGAACTACTCGCACAGCGTTTCGCTTCTAACTCTACTTTAGACTCGGGTAACCACCCTCTCCCTGAATTACCATTGCGGACTGAAGCCACACTTGATAACCTGGTCATCACCCCATCCCAGGTCAGAGACATTATAAAAAGCCTTGACACCTCTAAAGCTTGTGGGCCTGATCTTATACCTGTAATAGCAATAAAGAAATGCTCTGCTGAACTGGCCCCTGTTCTCTCCAAACTCTACAACAAATGCCTAGCTGAATCTTGCTTCCCCGATAGCTGGAAAATTGCCTCTGTGGTACCAGTCTACAAGAATACTGGGAATAGAACCGACCCTCAGAACTACCGCCCAATCAGTCTACTGCCGATCTTTGCCAAAATCTTTGAGTCCTTAATCAATCTAGCGATAGTACGTCACTTAGTTAATGCTAAACTTCTATCCGACCGCCAGTATGGGTTTAGACAAGCTCGATCTACTGCAGACATCCTAACGGTCATCTCTGAACGCATGTATCATACTCTCGACAAGGCAGGTGAAGCTAGGGCAATAGCGCTTGATATATCCAAGGCCTTTGACAAGGTATGGCATAAAGGGCTTCTCCTGAAAATACGCTCATACGGTATTACTGGGCAACTACTTAATATAATTAGATCCTTCCTAAACCAAAGAAAAATCCAGGTTGTCCTCGATGGCCGTTCATCTAAACAACATGACATAAATGCTGGTGTGCCCCAGGGATCTATTCTTGGACCTTTGTTGTTCCTGATCTATATAAACGATCTCCCTGATGACATAGTGTCTGAGATCGGTTTATTTGCTGACGACACCACGCTTTACTCTCGCCATGTTGGCAAAACGGACGCGATCATATCTGAGGCAATGGCTGCATCCTTAGAAAATGACCTCCAGGCTGTAGTGGATTGGGGCCATAAATGGTTGGTGACTTTTAATGCCGCAAAGACAAAGCTCCTTTCCTTCAACAACTACAAGAAGCCTCTCCAACCACCGATTGCCATGGCAAATAACACCCTACCTGAGAGTTCATCATTCAAACTCCTTGGTCTAACCTTCACAGGTAACATGAATTGGAACACATACATTGAAGACATTGCCAAGGCTGCCGCAAAGAAGGTTGGCTCCCTCTACCGTGCTAGTGGACTCCTTACACCTGACATTATCCTGTATCTCTACAAAGCCACCATTCGCCCATGCATGGAGTATTGTTGCCACATCTGGGCTGGTGCATCATCTACTAGTCTCTCCCTCCTTGACAAAGTCCAAAAAAGAGTAGTCAACCTAATAGGTCCCTCACTGTCAGCTAAGCTCCAGCCCCTGTCCCATCGCCGCAATGTAGCATCCTTGTGTTTGTTTTACAAATACTTCAATGGATTATGCTCCGATGAGTGTGCTGCTCTGGTACCCCCTCGACGTAAATTCACTAGACTAACTCGACATTCTACTAAATCTCACTCATTCACTGTGGAGGTCCCCAGATGCCGGAGAGCATTCTACTCAAATAGCTTCTTTCCTCGTGCTGCTGGCCTCTGGAACTCCCTCCCTGCCCCCTGTTTCCCCGACAGTACTGACATGCAGAAATTTAAAACTAATGTAAACAGACACCTCGCTGCTAAGATCCCAATTTAAGCTGAACCACCAATCCTTCCCCCCCTTTTCCTTTTTTCTCAGTAGCCCCTTACGTTTACAGTGGCGTCCTGCCTTGTTTGGGGTGAACCATGTAAAAAAAAAAAAAAAAAAAAAATAGGTCCTTCACTGTCAACCAAGCTTTAGTCCCTCTCCCATCGCCGCAATGTAGCATCCTTGTGCTTGTTTTACAAATACTTCAATGGATTATGCTCCGATGAACTGGCTACTCTGATGCCCCCTCGACGTAAATTCACTAGACCAACTCGACAATCAACCAAATCTGATTCATTCACTGTGGAGGTCCCTTAATGCCGGAGAGCCTTCTACTCAAATAGCTTCTTTCCTCTTGCTGCTCGCCTCTGGAACCCCCTCCCTGTCCCCTGTTTCACCGACAGTACTGACATGCAGAAATTAAAAACTAATGTAAACAGACATCTCGCTGCGTAGATCCCAATTTAGGTTGCCCCCCCCCCACCGTCTCCCCTTTTCTTTTTTCTCAGTAGCCCCTTACGTCTACAGTGGCGGCCTGCCTTGTTTGGGGTGAACTATGTTAAAAAAAAACCCATCGGCCGTTATCGACGAGAACTCAATGGTAAACGTCTGTTGCGAGAACGCATTGTTGTAATAGTAGTCCAAAGGAAGGAAGAGTGCTAAAAATCTGTGCAGACTTATTGCCACTTAGACTTCAGGGGACGCTACGTGTTCTTACCAGGTGTTGGCGGAGAACAACAGTTGAGAGACGATCGACCTGTCGGCATGCAAGATGAGTCGGAGGCAGTCATTGTATACAAAAAACTTGTCACTGACGTCGATCAACCATCCCCAGTGGTGATGTCTCGCAGGAGGATCTACCGGACCGCAGATTGGTGGATAAGCATCTTTGTTGATATTGCGATTTTCCGACTCCGTCATAAATATAGCTGAGTCGTGTCGAATTAGTCGCCCAACTCATCGAGACAACATGAATTCATGGATATGTGGAATCGTCTGAGGTCTCAGGAATATGGGATCCCGTCAACCAGAAACGAAACAAAAAGAAAACAATTTAAAATCAACTAATCAGCATCCAATAAACCAACAAGAATAATTCGAATCAAAGAATTAGTATTGTTCGCTAATTAAATAACCTGTTGATGGTTTTTTTTTTCTCGCACCTCATTGGGAGCGGGAATTATAAATTTTTGAAACGCGAACGAACGACGTTCTCTTCCTCCAATTGAAAATGCATATTTCGTCATAACTAACGTAATTAATGTTTGGAAAGTCTGTGGCAAATGAGCGGGGAAATATAATTATTGCAAAAGACAAACGAAAAGGATTTGCAATCATTATTTTTTCAGCAAATTATTGCTTTCTGAATCTTTCTTTATCGATTTGTATAACGCGGCCACGATATTCCTAACCAAAAGAAAGATCCAGGCTGTCCTCGATGGCCGTTCATCTAAGCAACATTAAATAAATACCGGTGTACCCTAGGGATCCATTCTTGGATCTTTACTGTTCTTGATTTTTATAAACGACCTTCCTGACGACATTGCGTCTGAGATAGGTATATTTGCTGACGATAGCACGCGCTACTCTCGTCGTGTGGGCAAAACGGACGCGCGCATATCGGAGGCAATGGTTAGGGTTAGGGTTAGGGTTAATCTTCACACCACTGATATCATATAACCCAATCAAGTTTGTGACATTATAAACCACATTTTCTTTCGACAAGGAAATCAATTGTTGGAAAGTCTATCTCTCATTATTGCTACACTTTTGCCTGGTGTAGTTTGTCGTAATTTTGGCATCTCTCGTTGCGACCTCATCAGGCTATTTTTCTTTTCAGTACAAATAATATGTTGCACAATGATATTTACTGCATTTCCCAGACGGCATTCTATCATATAGATAGTGTCCAGAGAGAAGTCATTCGGGGGGATGAGCTCGTACCATGCTGGGAGTGAGCTTGCATTTTTGTTCTTACTCGGCGACATATGATTCGGAAAATGTAAACAGGCTAAATGCGGCCAGCTAAAACCTTGTAAGGTTTGTAAGGACAGGCGCATGTATCCTCTAATGTCTTTTCACTTCGAATCGCTCTGGAGGTCGCACAGAAAATTGCGGCCCTCAATAAACGCGCATCCAAAGAATGGTATTAGCTTAATAACTTTCACAAAATGTAGCCGTTGTTTCTTTTTGCTGTCATAAGTGAAGCAAAACACACTAAAAATAAGCAAAATCAAAAGAGGCTCTATCTCTTAATAGACTTCAAAAACGGCCTATGCTAGAAATCTCATTTCTTTGATCAGTCAAAACTCAAAAACCAATAAACCAAATAAGTAAAAACTTTGCACAACATTTTCATTTGATAGGTTCTATAAGTGTGTAGAATTTCAGCATCATTAGTCAAGGCAACCCAGAGATCCAGAAAAGTCAGGAGTGATTTTGTGTTATCCGTGTGTACGTACGTACGTACGTACGTGTGTGCCACCCTGTATCTCATCAACTATTTGATGGATTCAGCTGATTTTTGGCAGAGATAGAGGTTCTAGGGTCTAGTTAATGGCATTTCAGTTTCAGTTTACCATATACCTTAGTTTTCCAGAAAATTCAAAGAAACCTTAAAAATGACCATTGTCTTGAGGCATAGCCTTTACAAAAGTAGTGACACTCCATGATAAATGCCAGTATACTGAAATCATATGCCCTTAATAGGGTTAAGATGAAAATTCATATACACTAAATGTACAAAAGCAAGGAAATTCCCAAATTTTTACACTTTTATTGTCATTAAGGGTATGACTACATATCAACCAAACCATTTCATTATCACATCACTACAGTATAAACATCTATGCATGAGTAGATGAAGTGTGTGAGGTACGCTGAAGAAAAATTCCTACAAGTAAAATACATAGCCCTGTTGTGCTCGCATACCCTTAATGACAATAACAGTGAAAAAATTTAGGAATTTCCTTGCTTTTGTACATTTAGTGTATATGAATTTTCATCTTAACCCTATTAAAGGCATATGATTTCAGTATACTGGCATTTATCATGGAATAAGATGTTAGGCTTTCGGTTCGTGGTTTACTCCGTAACGACACACATCCAATATTACCCGGACCTTTTCTTGTAAGGGCGGTGAATAACATAGCGAAACACAAGTACTGGGACGTTGACCAGTGTAGGTACGTCTCTGTAAAGTTCACGTGAACCCAGTTTTTGCTTTATCAACAACTGACTGATTTTATACAAATAAGGAAGAATTTTCAAACCGAAATCCTTCAGGCAGATAACAAATTGACAAATGACTTCTTTTCGTATTAATCAGTTTCTTATCGACTTAAAAAAATATTCTACCTATCTTTAGCTTACTGACGATAAGAATCATATACGTTGTTTTAGATTGATTACTGTACACACACTCGCGCATATATATATACATATATATATATATATATGTATAAATAAATATATATGTATATATATACACCTATACATATATATATACTTACCTATATATACATATGTATATACCTATATATATATATATATATATATATATATATATATATATATATATATATATATATACATATATATATAAATATACATATATGTATATATATATTTATATATAAACATATATATTTATATATGTATATATATACATATATAAATGTATAAATATATACATATATATACATATATATATGTGTATATATTTATATACATATAGATGTATATATATATATATATACATATATATACATATATATACATATATACATATATATGTATATATGTATATATATACATATATATAAATATACATATATAAATGTATATATATATACACACATACATATATGATATACATATATACATATAAATGTATATATGTATATATATATATGCATCTATATATATATACATAGGTATGTGTATATATACATATATATAAATACATATGTATGCAATGTTCCTTTCAATAGAAGAACACTTTACGTCAGCTGCCTTTAAATAGTATTAATCTCTCGCTGATTTACAACGGATGTGTCGGCTAATACGTTGGAATTTAAGTTTTAAATATAACTTGGGTTCCGGGGTTCGAGTCCCACAACCGGTGCTTATAATTCTTCGCTACACTAACGATTCCCATAAGTTTGAAACATGTACATATGTAGATAAAAACAAATATTAATATATATATATATATATATATATATATATATATATATATATATATATATATATATATATCTATATACATACATATATATATATTGACCATAGGAACAAGCAATGCATAATCGTAACTGATACCTGTCCCTCTAGCTACCTTATCTTCATATATCGTTCGAACAAACACAATCATAACTTTGATCCGTTCTTTCACTTTTTTAATTTTTCATATATCGGTGAATATCTGTAATTTCTTTTTTTTTTGTCTTACAAACAAGAATATTTTCAATATATTTATATTTTATTAATTTATTTATCTTTTGTTTTCCAAATTACATAGTTCTTCTACACCATACGCGCGTTTCACAGCAACATTAAGAGAAATACATATACTTTATCTTAATATCGTATATCATCAGAAAAAGTGTGTATTCAATAGTAATGGGAAAAAAACACATCATTCCAAAGACGTATGTATATATGGCATATAAAATTATACTGATAACAAGTAAGAAAAACACGCGTTTGTTTTTCATACACAACGGAACTCATCACGTTCAATGCAGAGATTCACATTCTACGCAAACAGGTTCCACACCGACCAGCTACTAAAATATATTACTTTTACAAAACGTGGTGTTGTCTCTTGTAAAACTTTTGTTCGAGGTCAACAGGTGCGCGTCGTAATTCAGCATGTCTAGCTGGAAGAATCAAAACACCGCTAGAAGTACAGCCAGTTTGTACTTGGCTATCCTCAACTATGCAAAACAAAGGTTGATATGTCGTAAAACAAAATCACAAAAGAGTTTTTTTTCAAAATTTGAAGATTGTTTATTTTGCGAAATATTTCCAAAAATAAAATTAAAAAATCATGATCAAAAATGGTTTCGTAATTCTTTTAATTCTTTAATTATTGGTTCCCATATGTTTTTCATCTTATTCTGTCCTCTCTGCGTTTGCCATTTCAATAGACTGCCGGTGTTCTTTTGGGAACCACTTCCGGTCTGTTCAGAGAAGCACTTTCAGTGTCATCAGCGGAGCAACTTTTTTATCAGATGGGGCGTATTATCTGTAATTAAAAACTGATCGATCTATTATTATTTATGTTAGTAGTAATTAGTATTAGTACCAGCACCAGTGGCATTAGTAGTGGCATTAGTAGTGGCATTTGTAATGGCATTTGTAGTGTAGAATTATTGACAGTCGTAGCTGTGTAGGAAAAGCAAGTTGCTTATAAACGACTATTCAAAGGGATACATTAGCAACCATTGTGCAGCTTCCGGTTTGATCAAATCGAATTTGTCAAGCAAAGTTAGTTTGTGGATAAAGAGACGTCAGGCGATTAAAAAAAGACCCCCCTTCCAACAAGGATAAGTATTGTCGGGAACTTAAGAAAAAGGTTAAAGAAACACGAAATTGCATTTTTGCCTCCGTTGAAATGATTGCTTTTCCTTTAGGAAACCCCATCGCCCTGACAAGCTTTATCCGTTGTGTCACGTGTTCATGCGGATGAATAATAAAAATAATAATACAGTCCTTATCTAAACAAATCTTTTTTCTATTCTACAATTACAAATATAAGTTATTCCCTTTGTCGATTTTCATTTTTTTCTGTCATACTGTAAAATGTTTAAATTTTACCAGCTGTTCGTGTGGAACTATATATTTACTTAAAATAAACCGTAGCTAAGAAAGTTATAATAGTGTAAATAAAGTCGACCAGGAATTTAAAAAAAATTGAAAATAAGCCATTCAGAATGTCATCTAAAATGCTATTTAGGTCTAAGTGTTTTTTAAATCTGACAAGTAACGGTTGTGTTTGACTGCTCGAAGTGAAACACAAACCACTTCGTGCAGCTTGCTTAATGTATATATATATATATATATATATATATATATATATATATATATATATTTATATGAGAAATGAAAAAGGAAAAACCGAGAGATATCGTTTATATATTAATCAACGTTTCGTTTTTATTGTAAGACTTCCTAAGGATGATAATTTTAAGAAAAATGTCATGGAAGTACATCGAAATATTGGGTTGACATGATGGGTTGATGAGGAAAAGTAGTAGCCGTGGCTACTAAGAGCGCTGGACCAGGGTCCGGGCTGCGAGAAGTCAGCAGTATTTATTTCAACAGTGCTCGATACGTAAGTAGAGCTAAGTAGTAAGCTATGAAAATATATTTATGGCAATTAAGCTACACAGAGGCTCCCGCGTTTCTAGCCTGAAGATTCCCCTCGGGGATGAAACGCCGGGGCCTCTGTGTAGATTAAGTGCCATGAATATATTTTCATAGTTTTCAATGATATATATATATATATATATATATATATATATATATATATATATATATATATATATATATACACGTGTATTTGTATTTCAATTCTTTGAATATTCTATCTAGTATTTCGGTAGAATTGGTGTATGTAAGTTCCGTGGGTTTTTTGTTCCATCTTTTTTTCGCTGATACTTTCGATTTGATTCATCAAATCAGCATCTGAAAAAGGCGTTAGTCTTGGTGATTTTACAACTATGTATTTACTGCTCACTTCCTCCAACGACCAGTAATTTACGGCTTTTAAAATGAACGTATGTGGTGATGAGATATTGCATGCGAAGCACGTGCAAAAATTATAAAATATAATTTTTCATCTTTTTCTTTAATGGCAAAGAATGTGTTGATATATATATATATATATATATATATATATATATATATATATATATATACATAAATCCGGAAAAATGTAAACATGACCGTTGTATCGAGGGCAAATAGAAAGATCGGGTGGATAGTTAGGAATATTATTTCGAGGGAGACAAATGTTGTGTTAAGGATATATAAAGCTCTAATAAGGCCTCATATAGAACACTGCACTCGTGCCGGGGCTTCAGCGACTAGACATGGAAATTGGAATGTTATATTGAAACTGAAAGGCGTACAAAGAAGGGTGACAACACTAATAAGTAAAGTAAAGGAGTGAAGTTACAGGGAGAGATTGGACAAATTGGGATTGTCTACTTTGCTGGAGAGAAGAATGAGAAGTGATATGATTCAGACTTTCAAGATAATTAATGGCATTTCTAACTATGGTGGGCATTTTTGTAGTATTTCACCTAGATCTGGATAGTTATTGTCAAGGCAGTTTTCAAAAGCTAGATCTGTTAACCAGTTAAGTTTTTTTTTGCTCACACAGTAACATGTTTTTGTAATAAGTTGCCAGATCAGATTAAGGACAGCAATAGCGTGGATCAATTTAAAATGAGGTTGGGTGAATTCAGAGAAAGTGGTAGAATGGAGAAATTGAGAGGGCACTTTTGGGAGTTATCAAATGAAATATTTAACAGAATTTGATCTGGATATCGATACTGTACTAAGAGTTTAATTTTGTTTTTAACAGTTGAATTGAGAAGATAGTTAAAGGGGGATGCTCAAGGAGGCATAACACACAAATATATAAATGTTAAATAGGGCCTGGAAATTGAATTATTTTTTGCAAATTTATTAT
>OY744535.1:15930115-15975115 GCA_963556195.1 Sepiola atlantica
TGTAGAAGTGATTTGATTTAGTTGTTACAGTGTTAAGGTTCGAGTTCTGTCGGGGGTTACTATATCACTTTCTGTTATACCATGTGGAAAGGTATGTATTCACATATCCCTCCCCAGCTATGGAGAACATAGTAGGGAGCAGGTGACTCTCCTTAGTTATGCAACTAGTATTTATTTACTTGCCCTTTCCTCCCCATGAGAGCAGAGTTAAACAGACGGTCGATTTTTAATATGGGGGAAATCCAGCTCCGCACATAGAGGAACTCTGGACTGGGACAAGATGATATAGCAAAATGGGTAGACCACGATATAACAGGTTTCCTACGCCATGTTGTAGTATCAGTATTTTCTGGGGGACTTTTCCGAAAATAAAATAAATACGAGATATTACGAGGAAATCCCGGGAAAGGAAAACAAGGAGAAGAAAGTGAAAATAAAGACAAAAATGTCTGGAAAATCGTGGGAAATAAAGTGTAACATTAGATAAATAAATAATAATAAATAAATAAAAACGAAAAGGGGAAAAGTGAAGGAGATAATAAAAACCAATAAAAACAATTAAATAGAATACAAATATGAAAAAGAAAGAATAAAAAAAAGACGAAGAAAAATAAATAAAAAGCGAGGGGGAAAAATAGATCAAACCTAAAAGCTACATCACACAGCAGACATCCAGATTCGAATGTCCTGCAGGGGGGAAAAAAAACTTTTAAATTTGCTTCAGCGTCCGCTGTCGATCGATAATAAAAGCAGACCACCCGATTTCAGCCGTGGGGTTTGGAAATGACGCACGATCCACTTCCGGTGAGATTGCTTTCAAGCCAACCAAACCGGAAGTCACGAGTAGGGTGAAACGGTCCCCGAGTATTGGAGAGTGGTTTCAGAGAATCTTCACGTGATTCGACATTGTCTTTTCAATAATGCTAGACTCAAATCGATGATCATTTTTGTTTTCATTTTTTGTTTTGTTCAACACCTTTAGCAGTTTTAGGTACAAGTAGAAACAAATGAAACATTTGCAAAAAGATTTTTGAAAAAACAAGAAATGATAAGACGCGCTTATTCAATGCTATTTGAACCTGAAGATCAACGAAAATGTTTTATCACACTTACGTGTGACAAACCGACGTACTATTATTTTAAAAAGAAGCGTGACAGACAGATTGCCCACTTATACTGATTTTAAAATAAAATATGTAATCTTAATATGTAGCGAGAAAACTGGTATTTAGAACTTAAGCGTGACATACCAAAGAAAATGTTATTTTAACATTAAGCGTGGCAGACTAAAGAAAATGGTATTTCAAACTGAACAAACGTAACAGACCAACGAAAATGATATTTGATAGTGGATCATGACAGACCAAAGAAAATTATATTTCAAGTTTAATCGTGACAGACCAACAAACATGTTATTTCAAAGTTAAACACTACAAACCCACGAAAATGCTATTTCGAAACTTAAACTTGACAGACACACTAAAACTATATATCACACTTAATACCATGTTTTTCAAAATTAAACATGTCAGACAAAGAAAATGGTATTTCAAATTTAAGTATGACTAACACACGTAATAATAGATCGACCTCTTAAATTGATGCTGAAATAAAACGCGACCATTTAATCGACGAAAATGATATCTAAACCTGAAAAGTGACTTGCTAACCCATTTACAAAACTCCGACATATTTTGAAGCACACACAATTCCATAGAATCTGATATTCAGGATAACATTTGTAAAGCACTGTTTCTTGGGGTTACTCTCGTGTGAAAGTGTTAAACATTCATTGTTGTCGGTATTCCCCGGTAGGGGCGCCTCTGGCGATTAGCAATAAACTAACCCCTTCTCAAACTACCTGTGAGGGTATAACCCCTACAACTGCACAGGAAAATACCCTCAGACCGGCGGAATCAAGACGATACCGATCTATAGGGTGTAGCATCCATCGGAACAGATACTACACTTTGATCTTAGCCAAAAAGCCGAGATTCGTTTTGTTGATTTGAAGAATATAAAACTGACATTTATTTTTACGGTAACAGACATATCCGCTTTTTATTTACCTGGCAATGGAAATTATTTTTACTGAGAGAGAAAAGGTAATATTTTCATGCTGTGATTGACTTATGTAGTGGAAAATATGCGCACATCGAAATCTCAGGTTATCCGGTTGACTATGGCAATCTATCGATATGATTCGTGTTTGCTATTCGTCTTTAGAACTCGGTATTTTCCTTCCGTCCACCGCGGGAAAATGTGACATAAGATTGGATGATGGGGAGAATAAGCTAGCGAACATGTGCACTCTGTCCCTTTTAAAATTGCCTCAGCAGCCCCGTCGGCATTCCCAGAGTGAGAAGACAAGTCTTGGGAGCGTAGATCTTCTAGAATTAGGCAGAACAGATTATATAGCCCGACAGAAATAAGGTTACTGCCGTTATAATAGATCTAGTTTCTATCAGACTGATTGTCGAGGACGAATCCAGGATTGTTATTATTGGCCTTAGAAAAGAGACGACTTTCTTCGCATCACTTTGTAACTCGTTCATACCATTCATTTATTATACCTCATTAGGAACCTGTAACTTTACGTTGACAACATCAAAATACATATTTATGTGCTAGAAAAAAAAATTAACCCGTTGGATCACCCATTGCGGTCGGGTTAGATTGTGTGAATCTATTTTTCCCGCTCTATCCCCCTCTGTTTTGTTCGCTTTATATCTCTCTCTATTACAATCTACAGCTTCGGATTAAATAATACTACTACATGTCGTCATATTCCCTTCTGGTTATAAATGACTATTCAAATATTATTTGAATAAATATCAATAACGAATAATAACCATATAAGTGTGTGTTCGTGGTGAAGTGGTTGCCAGTGTAAAATATTGAATTATATTGTATACTCTTAAGGTCCAGCCGAATATTATATTGCCACAAGCAGTGGAGGTTACGGGGGGTCGATGCACCGGGTCAGAGGGAAGATCAATGACGAATATATGTCTGTGGAGTGAGAACATCAGAAGCTGGAGAAAATGTATTTTTACTGGGACTTGCTACTACATATCGGAGTTATGTTTAGAGACAGTAGTGCAATGGCAGGAGCAGATTTCCAATGACACAAATCCAACTGCTAGGTAGCCATCTCACGGTCATTTTGGATATTGCCTGTAGAAAATCCTTCTCAGCATTCAAATAAAACAAAGAAACAAAAAGTTAGGATCTAAGAAAGCACTTTTTATTTCTTGACGTGGATTTTTCCTTGCGGGTCTTTGTAGTGTCATGTGGTCATACAACATCTTCCACTTTTTTACGCAGTCCTTTGCATTATTGTTGTACTCTACAAGAACTTTCAAGCTACACCGGTTGGTCAGTCGGAGGCAAAAAAGGAAGTATTGCATCGTATAGTTCTTCTCGCCACATTTACAGATAGTTGGGAAAGTTTTGTAGCCCCATTCCCGTTCTCAGTCGGTTGAGTGTTTTTTACTGAAACCAGGGTGCCTCTGAATCGAGAGGGAGAGCGTCAGAAATGGGAGGAGGTCCATGTCAGTAGGAGGGGGCCATTCTCTAGCCGTCCGGTCCAAATCTGTAGTCTAGTCTTTTCCTGGGATGTTGTAAGGGGCTCGACATAGCCGAGGAAGCTTCTCATTGACTTAGTCATTGAAAAAGTTGTCTTACTACAAAGAAAAAAATGGTTGTCTTTTATAAATCTGTGTTATTTTTTCTTTCTTGGCGACAACCTGGCTATATCACAATGGGCACAGATTGACGATTTCCAACTCATCTCCTGAAGGAGGAAGTAATACATAGGAGAATGCATCTCTTAGAACCAAGCCAGACCATACTTTATCCCGGCAAAGGAGGGGTCGATGGCGCAGAACATGTACTACGTTGCCAAAATTATGCCAAATCGAACCCCGGCTAGTATGTAAAAGCTCTCGGCATAGCTGATTCGATAGTCTGCGATGCTGTTCATTAAGTCGACCATGCACCTAACCATCATCGTTGAAATCGATAAATCGAAGATTATTCATTGGGGTCATTTTGTTGTGGAATTAATGTAGAATATAGGAAAAGCCGGGCACGGGAGAAGGAGAAGGCAATACATGAATAAATAAATACATAAAACTAGCCTGAAATAAATATAACGAAAAGAAACAAAAAGAATGGATGTAAGCAACTAAACGTAACGAAGAAGAAATACTAACCATGGTCTTCTCTTCTGGCTCGTGTCAAACGAGATTATTTCCAATGGAAATCAGTGTTTACTTATCTTGCAAAACACATTTCCATCCGCCGTAAAAATGGCGATTCCTGTCACGTAGTCGAGAAAGTAGACCGGGTTTATCAGTTTGATTTGTGGCCGAACACTTTCTTCATTAAAAACCGTGTAAGATTTATATAAATAATGTCCAAGCAGCAGAGCACAACAACAGATATCCTATTATAATGTAGATATGGTGTCTATATCTGTAACTTAACCTACCTCCTATTTTCTCCCAAATATTACGATATGTTCTGAAATATTTTCGGGGCGATATTAAGTATGATGGTCCTATTTTATATCGATGCTGCATTTTATTATATACATAGTTTCTGAAATTTTATATCGATGCTGCATTTTATTATATACATAGTTTCTGAAATTTTATATCGATGCTGCATTTTATTATATACATAGTTTCTGAAATTTTATTCCTTTCAATAATTTAAATCGAAATTCGTAATAGAGATGAAAACGTCGTGGAAATCTGTTTTCACACTGTCAACCAAGCTCCAGCCTCTGGCCCATCGCCGCAATGTAGCATCCTTGTGCTTGTTTTACAAATACTTCAATGGATTATGCTCCAATGAATTGGCTATTCTTGAACCCCCTCAAAGTTTCCACTAGACCAACTCGACATTCAACTAAATCCCATTCATTCACTATGGAGGTCCCCACATGCCGGATAGCCTTCTACTCAAATAGGTTCTTTCTTCGTGCTGCTAGCCTCTGGAACTCCCTACCTGGCCCCTGTTTCCCCAACAGTACTGACTCGCTGCGCAGATCCCAATTTAGGTTTAACCCTCAACCTTCTCCCCTTTTCTTTCTTCTCAGTAGCTCCTTACGTCTACAGTGGCGGCCTGCCTTGTTTGGGGTGAACTATGTTAAAAACAAAAACAAAAATAACGTTGACATGAAAGTGAAATAAATCCTAAAACATTTTGAACGTTCTGGACCACCTCCAGCAGACGGGAAAACGAAGAAAGCTCGACAAATGAGTGCAGCCCGAAACTAACGGAAATCAAAAGCAACACATCTTTTGGGAGAGTAATCAAATTTTTCGATGGTATTGTTGTATGTAACATAACATGGGCCGTTATCAAGTTAATAATAAAGGGCAATGCGCATTTATTTGTATATTTTTTATATCAATAAATATATGTCCGCTCCATCACACTAAAGTTTGTGAGTAAAAGAAGTGTATTTTCCCAGACTCAAGACAAAACCAATTAAAGTCGTGAAAGTGAGCGAGGAACAAAATAGCAAGTCAGACAAACCCTTGTCTGGAATGAATTCAGAAATAAATCTTCAACCTAAAATAACATATCAACAGCATGTGCTTTTTTTTCTTTAGGTCATAAAAAATGACATTTTAAAAATAATAAAAAATAATTAATAATAATTAAAAATAATTAAATTACTAACGTAATTCTCTGAGTTTGCAATATGACTGTGAACACTGGTGGAGTATAATTTCCCCTCATTTTTGGACAAATAGTGCAAACTAGTATTTTATGTATCAAAAAAGGGCGAATGAAATCTTAGTTAATAGATAGCGAGATAAACTCGAGTATCTGCGAAATGATGACCGTCGTGTAATATTTACAGGATATTGCTAAGATACAACATTCATCGACTTTTAGGTTAGATCCAGAGTGTAGTATCTGTTCTGATAGTCCACTTCACCTTTTCTGTTATCGGCCAATAAAGGAGAGATACTACTTGACAGAGGAAATTGAAAAAAAATTATTATCCAGAGTGCCCGCTTTTAGGGGAGCTGGATTTTCCCCACATTGAAAACCGAACTTGTGCATAACTATTTTATTTATCTTCCTCCCACAAGGTAAGATGTGACACAAGGTCGGGAAAGTGGGATTTGAAAAGCCAGCGCCCGAGAAGGTGAGCAATCTGGCCTACAAAAAATGCCTGGGCAGCCTCGTCGGCATTCCCCAGTAGGGGCGCCTCAGGCAGTAAGCAATAAACTTACTCCTCCCCAAAGAGGGGAGGCAAATCCTGGGAGAGTGGACCTCCTAGAACTGCACAGGACAAATCCATAGACCAGCGGAAAGCCCCGAATACCAAGACAATATCGGTCTATGGGGTGCAGTATCCATCGGAACAGATACTGCACTTTGATCTTGGCCAATTGTGCATAACTATGGCCTCGTGGAGAGACGCGTAAATAGGAACAGAATTGGTAGTTGTTATGTAAACGCTGTAAAATACTGAATATCATTGTGCCAGATAATAACCTCTGAAGAGATATGCCTGCACGATAAAGTTCATAGTAAAGCAAATGTTTCGCAATCTTCAACTGCACATCCGATGATACGGCAATGTTTAAGTGGAGCAGTATGAAGGTATCGATTCGGACCAGAGACAACGGTTGCATAAGCGTACGTGACTTGTTTTATTTCGGACTTCCTTGCAATAAAACAAGTTGCGTGGATGTCCAGTCTATCTTAAACACGACGCACGTATATGGCGGCAAGAGATACGCTTTCATGACTTTCCGAAATATCCGCCCGACCTCTACGGAAATTAAATGTGGGAAGTAAATACTTTACAATGTGCCGTTAACCGTTATCATCTAAATCAGGGGCGGGTAACCTTTTCAGAGTGAAGGCCAGATGAGACTTTTGGAAGAAGATCGCGGGCCGAAGTGAAAAACGAAATCTTAGAATTACTATATTTTGTTTACATCAATAAATTGTACAAAAAATTGCATTGAACACTCTACAAATCTATTTTTTTTCTCAAGAGACTTCTGTATGTGATGTTATAAAAGGCGCCGATGAAGAACCATTTTGGAATCTTAAACAATAATGACGGGTGAAGTAGCAAGTTGATCCAGCATTCGTTTTGACACACCTCACATAAGTTCTCTATTGCATGCCCTTTCCTCGTCTCTCTGTTCCTCTTTGCCTCTCTCTTTCTCTTTTTCTCTTTTTATCTCAGGTCAAGGATTTGAAATTAATAGTTAAAGAAAAATGACATATACATGCATCATCGCTCGTTGATATTCATACATTTTCATCCTACTGTAAATCTTAATCGAAACCTACTTTTACGTCTATGTCACAAAATGATATGAGTTTTACTGGCAGGTCCGCGGGCCGAGTTGCCATAATAAAGCATAGCAGGGTTGCGGGTCGGACGCTAAGCATTCGCGGGCCGGATGTGGCCCGCCCCTGATCTAAATGAATTAATGCGACAGTTGGGCCACTTCCTCGTACTAACGGCACAGTCAAAACTCCCTAATGCAAGAATATTTATTTACTCCTCTGCAGGAGTTAGGCACAAGGCCAGTTTTATCTTACTCCCACAAGTAAGATGTGACCACAGCTTGGGTCGAGTAAGTGGGGTTAAAAGCCAGCGCTCGAGAGGTGAGCACTCTGGCCATTTAAAAATTGCCTGGGCAGCCCCGTCGGCATTCCCCGGTAGGGGCGCCTCAAGCAGTAAGCAATAAACTTACTCCTCCCCAAAGAGGGGAGGCGAAGCCTGAGAGGGTGGACCTCCTAGAACTGCACAGGACAGGGTGCAGTATCCATCGGAACAGATACTACACTTACTTCCTAGCGTAATGCAAGAATATTAAACTCTACCGCCATCTTATTATTTACTGTTTACCACTCGATATCAGCCGCAAGTTTAACTAATTTGCATATTCGTTTTGGAAAAATACATTTTAATAATTAACTATCATCTTTTATTTCTTTTTTTAATTTAATGATTGTTTTGCTTTTAATGTAACAAAAGCAATATTGTTTCATTTCCTAGATAACTATTAAGAATATGTGTTGAACTATTCCTTCATTAGGGAGACCGACTTGAATTTCAATAAGTTGTGATGTATTTCTAAATTGCATTTGAAAAAGCAAATTGATTCATTCTTTCTTTTCCTTTCTTTACAGTCAAATTTAAAGGAGAAATAAATTTGCATCGAAATAACCAAAATGTTAATGTTCATTTATATTAATAAATAAAAACTATTTTGTTTCGTGTTTACCAAGAAATTACGAATAGAAATGTTTATTATTTTAAATTAATAGTTAAAGTCGGGGACTTTGTGAAACTAACTACAATATCTATACCTTTATATTAATAAAGCTTTGAGATAAATTCCTATGCGTGTATTTCTCGCATCAGCGTAACTTTGAAAATTACATATTAGATTATTATAATTTTCGATTTACATAAGGAATCGAATATTTATTGATAAAATATCCAATAGCGTGACGCAACACGACATTTTTTTACATCATACTTAAAAAATAATACTTTACGAAATTAAATCCACCAGAATGTATTTCGATTTCTTTTTAATCTTATGTTAATTATTGAAATGGAAATTAAATACATTTCTTCGTGGCCCGTCGAAATTGCAAAGAAATTTGGAAGCATTTAGACTGTCGAATATAAAGTCATTTCTGTCTTGAAAATTGTTATAAATGTTTACGTGTTAAAAGATGGAAAGTTTTTAACGCTATTTGTGTTCAATACTTTTATAAAAAGAGATGAAAACAACATTATCATAATAGTACTATTTATAGTTTAATTATAATTTGGTTGAAATAATCATTTAACGGTAACCTGACACCTTAATAAGTAGATTTTATTTTCAAAATGCGAGTTAAAACAAAAGTTTGTCAAAAAATGGAATAATTTTAAGAAAGTGTTACGTCTTAATGTTTATACGCTTCGGTTCAACTCAGAAAAATAAAATAAAGTACGAAGTAGAAACTTTAGCAAGTTTATTTAACAAACACACTGATTAATTTAAAATATAGAAAAACCGCTGAACGCGAGATGCTTGTTTGATTGTGAGACCGTTCTGTTTACTTTTCACTGTTCGGCAGACGACTCTCTTTAATGCCAGTAGCGATAACTCTTACTTTGCTTCAAGGGAAATAATTCGATTTTGATTTGTTAGCTTGCCCTAACCGAAAGCGAGACAAAAATTAAAGTTATCTCATATTTCTTATTAACATAGAGATAAACAAATATATATTTACTTAAAAATAAAACTTCTTCTTCTTCTTTTTCAGATATCAGGTCTGTTTGCAGACATTGATGATCATGGCTTTACATTCTTCTCTGCATTCGGTCTTTCTGATGAGATTTAGAGTCGTGATTCCAGTGACCCTGTTGGGGCCAGCTGTGAACTTTGTACGCTGTCTTCCTCTACTCTTTTTGGCGTCCATTTTTTCCTAAAATCAAGCTTTTCTCCAAGCTGTCCGCCCGCATCATATGGCCGAAGAACCCCAACTGTCTGGTCTGGACAGTATTGAGAAGCGATCTGTTGTTGTCAGCCTTACGCATGACTTCTTCGTTTTTCTTCCTTTCTGTCCATGAGATTCGTAGAATTCTTCTTAGAAATCATATTTTCGCTGAATCCAAACGACTTTCAGCCAGTTTCGACAACGTCCAACATTCGCAACCGTAAAGTAGGATTGGCCATATGTACGCCTTCAAGATTCTGATTTTTTGTTCATTTTTATGTTTCCGTTTTGAAAGATGCCCTCCATGCTATGGAAAGCGGATGTTGCCATCGCGATTCGTTTCTTGATTTCCACATCACCATCCGACGTAATAGTACAAACCAAGTAGGTGAATGGATCCACTTCTCTAATGGTCTGGCCGTCATTTGATATTGCATTCTGGTACTTAATCCTTTTTGAAGATGACCATGCATTCTGTTTTCTTAGCATTAGGTAATAAATAAATGAATCTATGAGCTAAATTTCTTTCATTGTATTTGAACTTTAATATTTCAATACATAGATCCACCGTGGAATTTCCAATGGGGTTTGCTAGTATATATTAATACCGATGAATCAATAGACGTTTATAAGCATTGTTTAAATCCATTAAACGAAGATTGAGATATTTTCAGGCTTTTTGTATACGTGACTATTTGCAAGCACCCACTGTACTCTTTTATATGAGGTATTATATATAGTATACGCTAACACTAACCCTAACCAACTCTAATTATCAAGGTATTTTCTAAGATGCAATAAAATCATTTTTAGTTTTTAACCTTTGTTTGTTTACAGTTTTTTCAAAAGCTTATACGGAAAAAATAATATTGTGTTTGTATTGAAGACAAACACTAAATTATTTGATAATAAAAATATAAAATATCACACTTAGTAATTTTTATTTTTAAGTGATTATTTTAAAATGCTTCATATTACCAGTCGTCTGGGACAAAGTAAGTATTTCTTTATGAATTGTAGCGAAGTACGTTTTCATATTTCAATAACATGGCACAACAATAACACATGAAAATTGGCGATTTGTCAGTTTGAATGCGAGTTGGGCCTGACTTTGAAGATCCGAGAAAATAACTTAGATATACACACACACACACGCACACACACACATATATATATATATATATATATATATATATATATATATATATATATATATATATATATATATATATAGTAATGCACATACAGACTGTTTCACTGTTTCGCTAGCGCCTCAAACCAGGATTGAAACTCAACCGTCGAGCTGATAGTCGGCGCCTCTACCCCTGCGCTATCACACGACACTGACTGAATGTAAGTGATATCTCAATGTAAACATTGTCAGTTCTAATTAGTGTTACCCAATGAGCTATACCTTAAAGCTAATGACAGTTGGCGATATATATATATATATATATATATATATATGCCCACTCCTATTTGTGTTTATCCTGACCAGTTCTTCTGTCTTTTTCCCTCTTATCGCCTTTTACACCCTCCGTCCATCGCCTCCCCATACTAGCTCAGTAGGTGTGAAAGTGAAAAAGAAAAAGAAAATAAATAAAAATATAAAAGAAACAATAAGAAACAAAGAAGAATGTGTCACCCACTTGTCATATTCCAATGTCACTTAAAGTCTTCTCATATGGTCCAATCGGATCATCCTTTCCTCCTCCCATGTGTGTGCTTTAAAAATAAAATTATTTCCAAATCTTCACTTTTTCTGAAGACGTTCGCCTACACGAACGAAACCGGTCAACTCTCTTGTTTTTGTTTTTCTCCTTCACTTTAACCTGTTTTCCGTTAGTCATTTTCCACACACACACACACGCACACACACACACACCCATATATATATATATTATATATATATAATGGATGTGTGTGTGTGTGTGTGTGTGTGTGAGCGAACTAGTTTATATGTGCCTACCAATCCCCGGCTTCGTGATCTGTCAATTCAAGAGTCAAGTCCAGGAGGCGGCGTGACGCCATTTCAACTTTTCTCTACGTCTCTGACAACTTCGGAGTACGAAACAAAAATGGCGGTGGACATAGGAACATTAAGAAAAGTCACGAATTCGTATTCTGTATGAAAAAACAAAAAACATGTCTCAATAATAGAAGTAGCAAAAAAAATTAACTGCCCCCAAAAAAGAAACAGTGAAATAAAAAGGCAATAATTATATAAATCACAAAAGTCGAATGAAAATGTCTCCATTGTTTGGTACGATAAAAGAATCGACTAACATACACTGAAGCAGAAAAAAAAAGAGCGGGAAATAAGATGCGGAGCTGCGCATGCTACTGTGCACGCGACTGTGCACATAATCCGCAAGCTGCTACACAAATGATGTGCGTCCGCTTTGTTCAATTTTAACGGTTCGAAATTTATAACATAATTGTATGTTAACGATTGCTACCATTCTATTTCGGGAAATGAACGCTCGTTATTTCATGTAAACCAAATCAAAAGTTACTCATCGATGATGTTAATAGTATTTCTGCGTAGATGCAAAACTATTCTCTATGTAATAACATTGTTTATCTATTAGGCATCTCTAGAAATCGATCAGACTAATCAATACGACACACATTCACACTTTAAAAAAAGAAACACCTTCGTTTCACACATAAAACACAGCTAACATCTCTCTGTCTTTCTCTCTTACCGCTCTCTGTATTTATATATATATATATATATATATATATATATATATATATATATATATATATATTGTGTGTATTTAGGCAGCATATTTTTATTTAGGCAAACATTATTAAATAACACAGAGTGGTTTTCTTTGATGCGTCAAATCATCTTCAGGCGGTATTAGTTTTAGTTTCTTTACAAATTATGACTTTACTGTTGTGCTCATTTTTTAATTATAACGGCAAGTAGTTTATAACTTGAAAAAGCTCTCTGTATTTATATATATATATATATATATATATATATATGTATATATATATATATATATATATATATATATATATATATATATTTATATATATATATATATATTGTGTGTATTTAGGCAGCATATTTTCATTTAGGCAAACATTATTAAATAACACGGAGTGGTTTTGTTTGAATCGTCAAATCATCTTCAGGCGGTATTAGTTTTAGTTTCTTCACAAATTATGACTTTACTGTTGTGCTCATTTTTTAATTATAACGGCAAGTAGTTTATAACTTGAAAAAGCGTCTGTAAAGTTGAAATGTACATGAGAGACGATTCAAATCAAAAGTACTTGCAAAAAAGAAACAAGAATGGAACAAGAAACCTATGGATCATATTTACATCAATTTGACCGAAACATTAGGTGGACAATTCGGAAAATTGAAAAAATAAAAAAAAGTCGCATCAAACAAAACCACTCCGTGTTATTTAATAATGTTTGCCTAAATATATAAATCTTGTGATTGCAAACAAGGATCTACTATTTAGACATTAAAATCTTAAAGGAGCATCAATTATAAATATTTTTTAAATATTAAAGTGTTTTATACCTACAGACGATATAGTTTCGTATATATATATATATATATATATATATATATATATATATATATATAAAATGAAACTAAAAGTATACTTTCAGAGGATATAACCTATAGTGAAATAGTTTAAGCTCAATATACGAGATATATCAATTATGGAGATACATGAAAGAAGAGGGATAAATATGTACGAATGACAAACCTATTTCAACTTTGATTGTTCAATGCAAGGTGCACTCGGTAAAAACATGTTTATTTTTCTTTCCTTGAGCCAAGGCTTTTCAAAGATTAAAATCTTAACATCAGAGGAATTACATAGATAGATAAGTTGGCAGTGGAAAATTCGAAAAAACACAAAGCAATGGAGAGCTAGAGAGTGCGTCTGTCCAGTTGGTGAATGTCCGCAGAAAAAGTGTCCGGAAAAAGGAGACCCAAAGATAGGAAAAATGGCCCCGCGAAGGGAACGCTGAAAATGTTCAAAAATGAAGTAAATCCAATACAAAGATGTTCAATCGTAAATGGAACGCACTTATTCGGATGTAATTTCGAGAATTAGGGCCATTTTAAAATCCTTCCGTGGACCGAGAATGGAAGTGCATGTTCAGGGTTGAGAATGAGCTATGTATATTAAACGCAAGCAGTCACGGATTTAAGTAGTGGCTTCAATCGAGTCTAAGAAAAAAGTGGCTGCTCTAGTCGGAAGCAAAATCAAGTGAATGGGTGGGGGGAAGGAATAAAGATAAAAAGATAAGGAAGGTGGGTGATAGGGTTAGTTAAATCAACTATGACTGATACTGGGAGAGGAGTAGGTTTGTTTGGTTACTGTTCATCGCTAGTAAGCAATACAACAGGTTCGAGTTGGGGCGGGGTTATCATAAGCTAAAAACAGAGGTGAATTCAGGTCAACAAATAATTCTGAAAGGGGGGCCCGTAATTAAAAAAGATTGTTATACAAACATATATAATTGAGAAAATTTAAAAGGGTTCCAATTGGGAAATTAGGGTTCAGATGAATGGAAATCTGGAATTTATGTGTTTAATATGTGATAATTCGGACAAAAACTAGTATTTTAGAGTTAAATTATAAGGAATTTAAAGAATTCCCAGTTAGTTAACTATTAAATGCATGACTAAATAAGAAACGTTAATGTATAATAGAAGTTAGGATTTGGAACGGCGTTAATCTGTTTGCAACAATTGAGTTCTAGTATAAGCATTATGGGACAGGATTGGGTTGAATATTGTAACCTAAGTGATGCACCAGTGTGTTGAAATTATAAATAGATTTTTAGGGGTGCAAATGGACCATTATAAGGGAAACCAGGGAGCGTAGTTTTAAGGTGAGAGTAATGGAATCTATGAGAAAAATATTGTCAGCAGAGCGAAGCGTATACAGAGTCGATGAATCGAATACAAGGGAGATAATAAAAAAAGCAATGGATGAGTGTATGCTAGGGTTGGCTAATAATTGAAAAAAGAGGGACAGGGATTAGAGTGTTGAAGTAGAAGCGGTTAAAGATTAGTGGAGTTGAGAATAATAATATTAGTTCTCGATTTGCATTAAGTGTTATGAGTTAATAGAGTTATTAGGTGTACAGGGTACGCTATGTTATTGGGGTGGTTATTTGTAAGGTTGGAAAAGTTAAGAGTTAAACAATTAACAAATTATAGAATTTAGGAATTACAGATTCTATCGAATGGTAATCGGGGTTTAGAGAAATCTAATGGTTACTACCAGCGAGAAATAGATGATAAACAGCTGCTGCGAGAAGGTCAAGAAAAAAAATACAGGAAATCTAGCGAAAGTTGTTCGCCTCTGGAGAGCACCACGTGTTTTTAGCAGAAACCGACCATTGGTAAGGAGTCGTGTGAGAACTTCTAATAAAGAAATTGATGATAATAATGATAATTATGATAATAATGATGATGATGATGCTTAAAATAATAATAATAATAATAATAATAATAATAATAATAATAATAATAATAATAATAATAATAATAATAATAATAATAATAATAATAATCATAATAATAATAATAATAATAATAATAATAATAATAATAATAATAATAATAATAATAATCATAATAATAATAATAATAATAATAATAATAATAATAATAATAATAATAATAATAATCATAATAATAATAATAATAATAATAATAATAATAATAATAATAATAAAATAATAATAATAATAATAATAATAATAATAATAATAATAATAATAATAATAATAATAATAATAATAATAATAATAATAATAATAATAATAATAATAATAATAATAGGATGAACCGGAAGAACAAGCATTACAAGGGCAAAAAGTATAATAATGATAATAGTAATAGTAATAATAAAACAGTATACGTCTTAAGGAAAACCCTCGAATGCAGAAACCAACTAATATAAAATACACACACTAACTAGCTTTATTGAAACTGCAACAGGAGTAAAACAGAAAAGATGAAAGGAACACCATCAGAACCCAAGGGAACTGAAACTGCAATAAATCGTATAAACTGTGCCCCCTCCCCCCAAAAGGAATCAGCCTTGGATGAGCCACACAAAATAGTCGTAAAGTGTTCAGGAGGAAGGAAGGACCAACGAGGGAGAGCACGATCCAGACCTTCACTGAATGAGTGCGAAGAGTACTGGAACCTCGGAGAGGCTTATTGCCATCCAAATACCAGTGAAGATCAATGAGTGCTGCCAGCGAAGAATTAATGGTAAGCAGCCGTTGCGATGATGCAAAGTCATTTGCAAAGGTTATCGAACGAAGTGGAGAGATCTGAAAATCTAGGGTGACTTGTTGCAACCCAAACTCAATTGAACACAACCGGTTATTATCAGGGTGTAATCTCCGATTATGGCCTGTGTGAGGGCTCTTAGTAAGTACAACTGATAACAATAATTGTTATGCTGATCTACCCTATTGCGTCAATACATGGACTGTTCCGGGCATAATGGTGGTAAAAGAGAGTCGCTATAACCAATGCAAATTCAGTATCTGGCAATACATCACTTCTGTACTCTCTGTATACACAAAGTATTGTTCCTATTTACTTTCATCCCCACGAGGGTAGAATTAGATACTAATTCTATTTTAAATGTGGGAAAAATCCAGATAGAAACAAAAATAAAAAATTATCTCAGTCTAGAAAGACATAACCTTCACTGAGCGAGGACAGAAAAGAGAAAGTGTAACATCAGAACAGATGCTGCACCTTGCTCCCAGCATTCTCTTGTTAACTACATACATGTTGTCTGAATTTTGTTCGGTCGTTTCAGACCACAACAATATTTGTTTTTTTTTGTTGTTTTTTTTGGAATAGGATGCCATCAAATCCACAGAAATAAAAAAAGATCAGGAAAAGAATAACTGAAAAGGACAGGAAAACTATTAGAAACCAAATTGCATACTAGAAACTTAATAAAAAGAATACGAGCCTAGACAATATCGTTCGTAATGTATTCTGGACCCTTTATAGACTGTACAAAAAAAATAATTCGGGTATCTGAACCAGAAAAGAAGGAAACTAATCATGATGGCAATGATAAGAAATAAAGAAAAGTTAAAAGACACTAAATATAAGCATATATGCCAAGACATTTTTTAATTATGATTTGTGCATAAACCATTAGTTGATATTCTTAGGGAGCCCATGGCATAGCCGAAAAAAATAGTTGCTGCGGTTCTGAGACGATACTAGACAGTAGATAAATAAATACAAATATAAATACCTAAATAAAAAGACAAATATAAGCTTGAGTTGCAAATGTCCGTATTTTTTTTCTGGTTTACGTAAAAAAAATCTGGAGGGTATACGAAGAGATACACCTTCAAGTAGCAGCTTTTATGTTCAAGGATATTTTTTATGCTTGTCTGGTCGCTAAAGTGGAACTGCCTCGAGGCCGGCTTTTATTCTTCTTCTTCTTCCCGTCGTGGAGTTGACAGTTTTATTAAATGTTAACGTCTATACGGTCTATCATAAAGAAATAGTGACAGAATATAAAAAGGAGGTGAACAATTATACAAATAGGAAGTAAGTATATTCACGGTTTTTGTTTGTAAGTCATAATTAGACCTTCTACAAGTGATGTCTCAGACACATCTATGTCACTAGTTTTCGTCTGATACGGCCGGGAATATAATCAAATCAATAGAAGCGGGCTACCGAATCGGCAAGTCGAGTTCAAATCGACTCTATTCATTTCGGGAACCATATGAAGTCAATCCTTCGCCCCTGTTTTAGTTCGAGTTCATTTTGAAGTGAATTTACTGTATTTACCAGGTGTAATTATAATTCTGAATGATTGACAGAAGATCTTAATACATCGTAATACAGTTTCCTATTTCAGTAGTTTCTTTCTAAGAACCGCAGGCTTGTGGAACTCTCTTCCTGTTGATTTATTTTCCTTCTACCTATAACCTTGGTATTTGCAAGACTAAGGCCAAGCGACGTTTCCTGTCTTTGCGATAATCATATTTGTTCGTGTTTGCTCCTTACATCAAGTGGCATCATGCCTTGTCTGGAGCGATTTCCATTATTTCATTTTCTCTCTGAAACTGTCCCCAGAAGATACTTCTATAGAATCCTCGCACAAAAAAACAAATATCTCAACTCTTATCGAATCAATCCCAATACCCTCAATTATGTCTAGCTCAACTAACATTCTGGCAGTAACTCGATTTTATCAAAAACGTATCCTGCGTCACCCGGTCAAGCGAGTGAGTCATTACCAGTCAGTGAGTGCTTGGCGTAAATAAGAACGAACGTATTCATTTTATACTATCAATTGAATATAAGTTGCTATCCTACCCTTATTTTACTTATCAAAATGGAACTCGAAATGCGTCAGCAGGGGACAATCCTTTATAGCATCTTTACATAAGAAGCCAGAGATCACATCTTCCCTGTAATCAATTTCCAGTACCCCATATGATGATTAGCTGAACTAACATTCTGGCAGTAAGTTGATTTCATTTCAAAATGTCTACTCCGTCACGTGGTTAAGCGAGTCAATCAACTTTCTACCTTTTTATGATCATTATTTCACTCGTTTAAGGGGATTATACTATGTCATATACGACTATAATCACGTCTACACACTGGTTCCAGTATGACCACAGAAGTTAAACGACGCTGATCATGGACAGAACTAAGATGGGTGACCATTGGGTGCTGTATGTAAAACCTTATCCTAGTGGTGTTACAAAAGGAGTGATATCTACCAATCACCATCAACAGCAAAGAGGCCCTAGATGCTCATTCTTATCAACACCGAGCACCGGCTGACAAAAATGCTATATAAATTTCACACGAACTACATCGACTTATATATTAAATACGAACATCAAACTTACCCGATATGCATTCTGCATTGTATGGTGTTATGCGCCATTTGATTTTTCTAGCAACTTTGTCCATGCCTTGCATCACGAGAAGAGACAACACCGAGTTTATTCCACGATAGGGACTTACCTGAAAAAAAATTAAAAAAATAAAATGTTATATGGATTTCAATAGGAGAATTTACAATGACGGTATTTTACTGGGGTAAAAGCTTCAGTAAATCACATTAATAATAACGCTCTATCATTGTGAACGACATTTATTTGGATATTGGGAAAATATCACTCTCTTCGCTTACGGTAGTGATATTCGTGTATAATCAGTATTTCGTCAATAAATATACAGCGCGGGCGTCGAAAAAAGAAAACTACAAGAAACGCCGCAGCCACAATCTATGAAAAAAAACCCGGAAGTCTTGGACTCGAGTCTAGGACTTCCGGTTTGTTTTTTTCATAAGTTGTGGGTTGCGTCGTTGTCTGATTGCACTAGCATCTAAGTAATACACATTTTGTCGTAGACGAACATGAAGAGAGTCCACAGCCATGTTATACGCGAATCATTAACATGGAAATTACTGAGAACAAAACAAAACAAAAACAAAACGTATCATTGATCTTATTACACGTGTTGTCTAAGCAAGAAAATATGGCATATATAAATTGTGCTTGTGTTGACATGTTTCCGGCAGCGAGAAACTACACAGAGACAAATCCCTCAAAGACGTTTGATTCTTTGAACACGGTCTGCGAGTCGAGTGACTCGATAGGTAAAACATTATGAAAGGACATAAGTCGCGGCAGAAAAAGAAAAATCTCGTCTCGAATATTACAAACGATATTACTAATTCACGCGCTCTTTTCCGTTAGCACAGAACATATATATTTAAGATACATCTTGCCTTATCCTAACATGATATTATTATATGTATATATGATCACAAACAATCTTAAATTAAGTTATATTATATATATATATATATATATATAATATAATATTCCTGTTTATTTACATATGTATAGATATGCACGTCAATATAAATGTATCTACGTATGTACAAAATCTTGAAGTGCTAATGGAGTAGGTATGATGCTTTTAAACTTGAAACCTCCAGTGAAACAAGTTAAACACCTGATATTAATTGCGGAGAGCATTCACTTGCTTTATTTAACGATATATATATATATATATATATATATATATATATATATATATATATATATATATATATATATATATATATTAGTATACATTTTTATTAATAAAAACATTATTGGTTACATATGTCCATACATGTTTCGGTTGTACTCTTAACAGAGGTTGACTCTCTGTGAAGATTACAACTGAAACATGTATGCACATATGTAACCAATAATGTTTTTATTAATAAACATTTATACTTAAGAACATCTCTATTTGTTATTGAGCACTTGAGTTTCAACGGCTTTACATCTACAGAAACTAATACAAAACGTGTACTATATATATATATATATATATATATATATATATATATATATATATATATATATATATATATATATATACACACACATAAACATAGATATATTTATAGATATGTATATGAGGAGTTCAAACTCAAAACGCGATAACCTCCATTTTCAAAATTGTGAAATAAAAACTACAAAAAGTGTTGCATTTCCTTACTCTAACACACTCCAAACAATTTTGTTAATGTTATATTCGCCTTATATTGTTGTTCTTAATTAAAATACAATTTTACAGTTTAATTTTAGATTTTAAATAATCGTCTATATTTAGTAAAGTTGCTTAATGTTTAGGAATTGGATTTATCGCATTTTGCATTAAAACTCTTAATATATGTAATCTATTTATTGGTTTTCATGTTCTGTTATATATATATATATATATATATATATATATATATATATATATATATATGAACTTATATTAATTTTGTGAGTAGTCATACACACATACACGCATATATACATGTATGTATATATATATGTATATGGGAAAATGAAATATAATCGATTTATTCCTTTTCATGTTTCGTTGTATTATATATATATATATATATATATATATATATATATATATATATATATATATATATATATATATATATATATATATGTGTGTGTGTGTGTGTGTGTATGCGTATGTTTATGTGTGTGCGTATAAATTCGGAAACAACTGTATCTGTATATATATATAAATTTATATATATATATATAAATTTATATATATATATGTATATATATATATATATATAGTAAGTATAGATACTACATATATGTCAATATGTATATCTATACGTACATATATTTATTTCGTGTTTTTTCTTTTCATGAACATTGCCGTGTTGAATGCATATATTAAAAGGATTCATTGCCAACCTCTGTAATAGGAACTACGCTTCAGTCCATGCAGGGTTGCTTATGCTGAGATTATTAAAAAATATATAATGCCAGGCCATCTGAAGAAGAAATATCGCTGACCAAGTGAGGAAGTAATTTCAAATCAAACGCGCCAAATGAAAATGAAATTGAAAGTAGAAAATGAAAGTAGAAAAGAGAAATAGAAATGCTACGCTCTGATTGGTCAGTTATTGCGCAGATATTTCCGAAGACCACGGGTGGCAGGTTAGGTTTGGACATCTGACAACCAGCGGTTATGGCGAAAGAGGCGCCATTTTGGGTATAGTCGGGGGTTAAGGTCTGGGTTTACTAACGCAATAATTGAGACGGATGAAATTGGTTTATGTGCGAGATGTCGGGGGTTTTGGTCGAGCAGCTAGAGACTTGGGGACGCGGGGGTAGAGGGGGGAGGGAAGGGTCGAGTGTTTTATAGTGAATACTGAGAGGTGAATAAATGATTTTTAGCATTCGAAAAAGGAATCGTGCTGTGACGAGGCGCCTCTTGAATCGCAGGTAATTACGAGGATTTTTTATTTTGTTGAAGTGAAATGAAGAAAAAAATGTTCGATATTACATTGATAAGTGGAATATAGAACGGGTGGCATTAGGTGAGTTAAAAAAAATAGAAACAAGATATTAACCTTCTTAACACTTAGATTCATAGATGTATATATATATATATATATATATATATATATATATATATATATATATATATATATAAACACGAAAATGAAGATATGATGTATACCTTTCAAATATAACCTATGATGAAAAATGAAAAAGTGCAATTATATAAACATGTAAAATAAGAAAAATGAAAAAGTGCAATTATATAAACATGTAAAATAAGAAAAATGAAAAAGTGCAATTATATAAACATGTAAAATAAGAAAAATGAAAAAGTGCAATTATATAAACATGTAAAATAAGAAAAATGAAAAAGTGCAATTATATAAACATGTAAAATAAGAAAAATGAAAAAGTGCAATTATATAAACATGTAAAATAAGAAAAATGAAAAAGTGCATACAATACGATATCTATTTAGTAATCAGTTGTTAAAAACAATAGATTTACAACACAAGAAATGTTATTATTCCTTCCTTAAGCCATGGCTTTTCAAAAAATGAACTATCATCGCCAGAGGAGTGCAAACAGATAAGTTAGTAAAGGGAAAATAGCAAAAGTCATAACTTGAAAAGGTATAAAAATAATATGAAACACAAAATGTTCAATGCAAAAAGAAATGGTTAGAAAAATATAGGAAACACAGTTCACCGTTTAACACGCTATGAGAGTTCGTAGCAGCGGGTTCGAAGAACGATACAATCGAGGAAACAAAATTGGCATGATGAATTGTAGAATTGTGCAAAGGCAAAAACTTTAAACGATACAAATGCTCCAGTTGATAAGAGTTGCATTGTGAAAGTTTAGGATGTAAATTGTGTATCAAAAGCAATTAGGAAACCTTCCATGGACTTGCCATATAGAGTTTTTATCGAGTTAATTAATTCAATGGGAAATATTGAAAGTGAAATAATATATAAATATATATATATATTTATTCACTTTTTTATATATATATATATATATATATATATATATATATATATATATATATATATATATATATATATATATATATATATATATATATGAAGAAGAATGGAAAGGAATTAGAGAAGCAAAAGCCAAATCAAAATTCAATTCAATTGCTCAGAGCAAGGTATATTCCGCAAAAAGGCAATTTATTCAAGTTAAATTTTCCTTAAGCCAGGCTTTTCAAAGATCAAAATCTTATCATCAGAGGAAGTCGCTGGGATAGATAAGTTTGCAAAGGCCAAGATTTAAAATTTGAAAAAATAAAATAAAAGTTGTAGGGGAAGAAACACAGGGCAAAATTCTGCCCGAATGCAAGCAAATGTCCGATTGCTAAAAAGTCCGGTGTCGAAAAGTCCAGCGGAGAGAATGAGATGTAGATAGGTCGGTCGTTAAAAGGCACGAGAGGTTGTGAGAGAGGATTCAAAGTTAAATTCCAAGAAGCCACAACTTCAGGTGCGGCGGAAATAGAAAATCCAAAGGGTAAAAAGTCCAATAAGAGGTACGCTCGTGGATGCAGGCAGGCTCAGTAAAGAGTGAGGTGGAAAATATTCGCCATTAGCAATCGGACATTTGCTTGCATTCGGGCAGAGTTTTGCCCTGTGTTTCTTTTCCTACAACTAAATAAAGAATTCAAGTTAAAAAAATAAAAATTAAGAGCGTAATATTTATTTGTTTTGGTACAGAAAAATTAGTACAACATTCGGTTTAAATCTCAACTGTTACTTTTAACCCTCCCCCTTTTTTCAAACCTTATTAAACGTTCCTTACACTAAATTTAAACAAACATACACAACACTCTAAGCAATTAACGCGTCCAAACGAGAGTGACAGGTGGCTTCACATTTCCGAAACAGATGACAACAGAAGCTGAAGAGAGCCGGATGGCTAAGTCCTTCCGTGCTTGAAACCGACGGTATGAATGTTGTACTAATCTTTCTGTACCAAAATAATATATATATATATATATATATATATATATATATATATCATTAAGTTCAAATATATTGAGCACAAACTTAAAATCAATATTTTTCAAAAGTGCTCAACACAAAGTAGAGTTTGATAAATAAAATTATAGAAACAATCAAAACAGTCTACGCGGACTAACCAACGTTTCAACGTAAACACGTCTCATCGGGACTATAAAGTGATTTAAGAAATTAAACTTGAAATCATACTAAAGAAATAGACAGAAAAAAATCTGCCAGTTGAAACCCAACTCCATTAAACAGGTAATCTGTTTTTCTATGAGTAGACAACTCCTTCTTTCCTACCCCAACACTTTTGCACGTTCAACCTACAGAACTTTCTAAACCTCTTCCTCTTTCCTTCCTCCTTCAACCTTCCATCGCCCAGACACTACGTAAATATATATATATATATATATATATATATATATATATATATATATATATAGAGAGAGAGAGAGAGAGAGAGAGAGAGAGGAAGAGAGAGAGAGAGATGAAAAAAGAGGGATAAACATGTACGAATTACAAATTTATTTCAACTTCGATTGTTCAATGCAAGGCGTACTCGGTAAAACATATTTATTATTCTTTCCTTAAGCCAAGGCTTTTCAAAGATTAAACTCTTATCATGAGAGGAATTATATAGATGGATCAGTTCGCAGTGAAAAAGCCAAAATTAAAATTTGAAAAAAATATTAAGTAATGGAGAGTGAGTATGTGCGTGTAAAAAGATATGGGGTCTGTCCAGTTGGTAAATGTCGGTTGATAAGGTGTCCAGTGAAAAGAACATTTTTAGATGGAAAGGAAGGGTTTTCGTGAAGGCAGCATTGACAAAGTTCAAGAATGAAGTAAATCCAATAGGAAGATGTTTAGTTCGACCGTAGGTGGACCGCACTTATTTATATATTCGCAAAATAGAAGAAAATACAAAACAATTTTATCAGGCAAAAACCCTCCGTATTATTTAATAATGTTTGTCTCAGTCTCTCTCTGTCTCTCTCTTTCTGTCTCTCTGTCTCTCTCTCTCTCTCTCTCTCTCTCTCTCTCTCTCTCTCTCTATATATATATATATATATATATATATATGCAATGCACATTCTCATACGCTTTCATCAATTTAGACATTAAATATTGACCGCAGTTTCTATCACAAATGCTGTATCTTTTCTTTCCGTTCTTTTTTTTCTAATTCCGCATCCAAGATGGTGGCTAACTCGTTCTTCAAAGCGCACTTTCTTTTTGGCGTCGTCTCTCGCATCATTTGCTCTGTTGATTCCGGGAAGAAAAAGAGTCTGCCCGGTTCCAATAAATTCTTGTTTATCTTCGGCCCGAGATAAAAGAGGGTTTCTTCGTCTCCGTGGTAATGTCGTATTTCACTCCACCTCAAACCTATGACGGTCACTTGCACGTCTTCATGGATAGTCCGTGATACTGATATGAAACTATCGCTTTGCTCGAGAGATTCACTTCTGTCATCTGTTTTCCATTTTCAATATTCTCTCTTCACCCCCCCCTCCCACCCCCGTAGACCACTATTTTATTTTATTCTAACATTCTTCCTTTCTCTCTCACATATATATTTCACTTTTAATATTTTATTCGACTGTACCAAATAAATTCAGTTATTAGTTAATAAAATAAGTACATTTATAAATGAAAATAATGCTTAATTCGTCAACGTATTTCCTGAAACAATGTGAAAGCGTTCATTTACGCGCACGTCTCTCCGCTATATTTAAAAATGTCTCCTTTCTAAAGCTTTTTAGTTCATTTGCTTTCAACACCTGAAAATGATTCGAAGAAGAATCGAAAACGTTCGTGACACATACAGAACTTTTATCCATTTAAAAAAATGTTAATACAATAAATATCATTAGAAAAAAAAAGAAATAAAGAAAAGTATAGTTAAACAGACGAATTCTGTTAAAAAAAGGCAAAATGAAAATATTTGTTTTTGTTATGATTTAAAAAAAATAATATACGCATCTAACAAATGGTTTCTGAATGCATTTTGCCTCTTTCTTTACGTTTTAAATTATAAGATGCTTAAAAAATGAACTTTCCCACATTTATATATATATATATATATATATATATATATATATATATATATACCTTATAAGCAAAGAATCGATTCGCTGGTGCTACAAGCACAGGTTGTCTGAAGATATCGACTTCCTGCCCGAAATGCACCTAAGATTGATGTTTTTATTATGTTTTTATCTTTGCAAAACTCAATCATGTTCTGCAAAGCCAAATGCTAAAACCAACAATTTCTCGACTTCCCATTTCCCCGTTCTCCCTTCTTTGCAAAAAATATTACCAAAATGACGAATTCCGGATAAAAAAAACCGGAAAAAGGGTTCATATATCGTTAACAAACACACCAAACCAAATACCATTAATAAACATTCGAAGACATAAAGAACTTGAAGCAGAAAAGAACTTTTACCAAAATTACCGTAAATACGTGAAGATATAAAGAACTTGAAGTATAAAGAACTTGAAGCATAACAACTTTTACCAAAATGACCGGATGTGGCATAGAATAACCCGAAAAGGGTTGATATGCCGTAAACCAAAACAACCCAAACAACCAAAGCATCGACTGAAGAACAGTCACACTTCGTTTCTTCAGCCATACGGACTAGATTTCCAATGTTTCCGTGAAATTGCCTGTATCGATGGACGATGAAACGAATGTAATAGTCGTCAGTTTCAAATACATACGTATATGCACATAAATACGTAAATGAGTTCTCTTGCCATATCTCCTATACTAAATACACCAACCTTACTCTCTATAAAATATTACTTTCTAAATAAGTATAACCATTGTTTCACTAACCTTTGCGATCATCAGATGGCATAACGCACGAATTGGTGTCGAATCTGAACGAGTTCTAATTATTTCTATAGTCACTTGCAACTAAGTATAATGCTATTCCTATTGAACTCTTTTCCAGGAAATCTGTAATCATTCGAAATAATGGAAATAGTATTGACCTATTCTTAATTTGTATATGACTTGTTTTATTCTCATAGAATAAACAGGTAACCATATTATTCTACACTTATATGAAAAATGTGTGTCTGTCTGTGTGCCCGATAACTACTTAATTCGTAAATTCTACAAAGCCACCATCCGCCCATGCATGGAGTATTGTTGTCACATCTGAGCTGGTGCATCATCTACTGGTCTCTCCCTCCTTGACAAGGCCAAAAAAAGAATCGCCAACCTAATAGGTCCCTAACTGTCAACCAAGCTCCAGCCTCTGTCCCATCGCCGAAATATGGCATCCTTGTGCTTGTTTTACAAATACTTCAATGGATTATGCTCCGATGAATTGGCTACTCTGGTGCCCTCTCGACGTAAATTCACTAGACTAACTCGACAATCAACTAAATCTCATTCATTCACTGTGGAGGTCCCTAGATGTCGGAGAGCCTTGTACTCAAATAGCTTCTTTCCTCGTACTGCTGGCCTCTGGAACCCCCTCCCTGCCCCCTGTTTCCCCAACAGTACAGACATGCAGACATTTAAAACTAATGTAAACAGACATCTCGCTGTGCTGATCCCAATCTAGGTTGACCGCCGCCTACTTTCCCCCCTTTTCTTTTTCTCAGTAGCCCCTTACGTCTACAGTGACGGTCTGCCTTGTTTGGGGTGAACTATGTTTTATTTTAAAAAATCAAATAATTTCATGAAATGGGAGTGTCTTTAGTACTATCAATAATAAAGAACAAATAATAATGTATAATTTATGTGCCAACTTCCCTTTAATGTTTTCAAAACTGTCTTCAGATATTTCTTTTTTCTTTTTTCAAGGGAACTAACTCTGTACATGATTACTTCACTTTAATGTTTAAACATATTCAGTAAGTAAGGAAACATGTTTCCATTCTAATAGCTTTCTGGGTCGGATATATATTTTCAGAATAAAAAAAACTGAAGCGACATAAATATTTTCGCGCTAATAACGTAGTGGAATAAAACAAGAAAAATGAAGTCAGTCAGAATCAAGTATCGATATGTTAAACGGTTTGCTATTTAGTCATGACTTCGAAAATCTGGCTAGATAACCTTATATGTTAGATTCTATTCCATCTCCATCCTTAATCTTATTCTTCAATTACCTTTTTTTCCTCGCATTTTATCCTTCCACACATTTTTGTTTACTTCCCCCCTCTTCCCCATCTTCTGTTTCTAATCCACAAAGTTCCCCGTCTTACTATTACCGTTTTCCACCTCTTTAACAATCGACTGAGATATAAGATTCCCTCGATTTAGAACACAAAAACGATTCCTAAAACCAAATCCAAGGAGAAGATCTTCGATTACTGTCCAAAGACGGATTTGCAGAGGAATTGACAATTCTTCGCCTTTCTACGAATTCTTAATCCAATTCGTGAATCGGTGGCCTGTATTTCTCTGACCCATTTTTCCATCCAATGAGAATTATAGGAATCCCTCATATGATCTTTGCTAATCTCGACAAATTGGAAAACTGTTGTCCATAAATGGAATATTCTTATTGGTAAACGGTAGAGGCGATCCGCACACGTAGATATAGATATTGCACTTATATTTAAAGATGCTATTTATTGACTAGAATATTTGGCTTATTCTCAGCTTAGATACTCGCAGAAGTCTCGTGTTGTAAAAAAGAAATCCTGGACATAAAATCTGTCTGTACTATTTTGAAATGGATATTAGGATGCGGGCAAAAGTTGGCGAGACTGATGCCCTAGTTATAAGAAAGAAATATCCATTTTATATAAAAAAACATGCTTGTTGATTGTAGTAGATTTAGTAATAGTACTATTATAAATAACAGACCTCCCAGAGGTTCTTCATGCCAAATCTGTTATAATTTTACCTCATAGTTTTCGAAGGTATAAGTGTTTATTGTATTTTTCATATTAACGGAGTGATGTAAGTAGTATTCGCAGTATTATTATTTGTTATTCGTTGGTGCTACAAAACCAGACTGTGTGACGATATCGGCTTCCTGACCCCCAAATGCACGAAACATTGATGTTTCATTGTTCTTTTATTGTCTTTTCAAATCTTAGTCATGTTCTGCACCTCCCCCCCCAAAAAAAAAACAACAACAAAAAAGAACAACTCCTTTACCTTCCCTCTTCATCCCTCCCATATAATTTTTACTAAAATAACCGGATTCAGAATTAAATAACGCGAAAAGGGTTGATATGCCGTAAAACAAAGCAACCAAACCAAATATAATGAATAAACATTTAAGATATAAAGAACTTGAAGCATTTTTTTTACCAAAATCACAGGCTTTGTCATTAAATAACCCGAAAAGTGTTTATATGCCGTAAAACAAAACATCTATACAATGATCACTCATTGTCAAAAATATATGGTATTTCATGTAATCTGAGTGACAACAATGTCTCCCAGATTTCCTGTACTCTGCGCTTCTTTTCATCATTGTGGAAATCATTTTACGTTCTTACACCAGCCGTCTATTATGGATTATTCACTGATAACGGCCGTTGTTTTTCTAGAATTTGAGAACAAGAAATGAGTAAAATGTAGTATCTGTTCTGATGCCATTCTTCATCTTTTTTGTCCTCGGTCCGTGACAGAGAACCCATTTTGTGATTGAGGCAATTTTTACTTATACCCCACTCAGAGTACCCCTTGTTGGGCAGCTGGATTACCCCCGCATTAAAAAAAAGACCTTGTGTATAACTGTGCCCTCGCTGGGAAGCAAGTAAATGGGGATAATAAGCCTCTTTACGATTCCAGTACTCTCTGTCAAGGTCATTATGGGTTCATTCCCACCTCATTCTTTCATCAACTTAGACTCTTCAAGAACATTTTCTCTGGTGCCAACTGATATTGGTGCCACCGCATTTTGGTTTTGTGGGTGCCAAATTATTAGCTTCTTTTTTTTTCAGACAGATTAGACATGTAATGTTTGTCTGTACTTTTCTTAAAACCACGACATGAAATATGTTAAAAACTGTTGATAGAGACATTCCGTTTACATTGACAGAAATGAAACATTTGTAACGCATTTGTTTTTCTGTAAAATATCTGAATTGTGTTCAGAATGTATCAAGACTAACTCTGTATTTAGTAATACGGAAATGACAAATTTATGAAATCCCCAGTGAAGTAAATGGGTGTTTCTAACTAACTTGAATATGTTAGTATTTTGTAGATGAGCCCTGCCCTTAATAGAAAAATGAGTTACGAAAAAAAAAAATAGCAACGCTTGTCATGCGCATAGCTTGCACACGCGCTTGACAACTGTTGTGTTTTTCCATTCTATACACGAGTCAGGTGAGGGCAAGTTTAGTGTTAGGGTGTACAGATTCCAGAATAAACGCACTGTGGAACGCATCGAGGAACGTTTGACACCTATATGTGTGAATTTATGTGGTGACAGAAATATAAGGGAGACGATCTTTTTTATGTAAATACCCAATGACATGTATTGATTCTATCCTCTTGAGTAAAGTGATTATACTACAACCCGCATTGTGGGAGGGGGTCGTGGTTACTTTTGGAGACGGAGTCATTCTACAAAAGATCTCAATACATGCTTAGCAAAAGTAGTCTCTTTCTTTCCTGGAGATCATCTTCGAGATACCAGTCTTGAGAAAATCATCGACCGAACTTCTTAAGCGCTTCAATACGTGCAACAATGACACAGACTGTACGGTACTCATTGCTCGTGCGACATCGTTAAGAAGATAACTTAATAACTGTTAGCTGTGTCTCCCTGTGTCAACCCGCGGGCTCTTCACCTGTGTACAATAGTATTTCTTTGATAAGTCCGCCCGGCACTATTTCGTATCGAGTCGCACAATAAACTGAATAGAAGATGGTCTTTCACGTCGACCCGTCAAACCAGTACACGTTTCTCGCTAGAGGTCGCTCTTTCGTGTCTCTTTCTCTCTCTTTCTCTCCCTCCGTATCTCTCTTTCATTCTCTCTCTTTCTTTCTCCCTCTCTCTCTCTCTTTCTTTCATTCTATTTCTGTATCCGCCTCTCTCTTTCTCTCTCTTTCGTGTATTTATCTCTTTCTCTCTCCCTTCTCCCTTATTCTCTCTCTTTATGCATCCCCTTTCTCTCTCTCCCTCTCTCCTTCTCTCTCTTTCTGTATCTCTCTCTTTCTCTTTCTCCCCCTCTCTCTCTCTTTCATTCTCTTCTGTATCCTCCTCTCTCTTTCTCTCTCTTTCGTGTATTTATCTCTTTCTCTCCCTTCTCCCCTATTCTCTCTCTTTCTCTATGCCCCTTTCTCTCTCTCTTTCTCTCTCTTTCTCCCCCCTCTATCTTTCTCTCTCTTTTGTGTATCTCTCTCTTTCTCTCTCCACTTCTTTCTCTTTCTCTCTATTTCTGTATCCCTCTCTCTCTCTCACTCTCGTTCTCTCTCTTTCTGTATCTACTTTCTTTCTCTCTCTTTCTGTATCTCTTTCTTTCTCCCCCTCTCTCTCCGGCTCTGTCTTTTTTTGTATCTCTCTCTTTCTCTCTCTTTTTCTTTATTTCTGTATCCTTCTCTCTCTCTCTCCCCCCTCTCTCTCTCTCTTTCTTTTTCTCTATCTCTATATTCTCTTTTTCACTCTCTCTTTATCCTTCCCCCTCTCTCTTATTCTCTCTCTTTCTGTATCCCCCTTTTTCTCTCTCTTTTCTCTCTCTTTCTGTATCTCTCTCTTCTCCCCCTCTCTCTCCGTCTCTATCTTTTGTGTATCTCTTTCTTTCTCTCTCAACATCTCTCCTTTTCTCTCTCTACTTCTCTCTCTTTCTCTCTATTTCTGTATCTCTCTCTTTCTCTCTCCCACTCTCTCTCTTTCTCCCTCTCTCTCTATCTCTTTCTCTCTCTTTCTGTATCCCCCTCTCACTCTCTCTCTTCTCTCTCTTTGTTTATCTCCAAACATCTATGCAGTCTGCGTAACCGCTTTCTCAGTACTGTTTCAGTATTCTCTCTTTCTTTAACGATTGAAATTTGGAAATAATGCCACGACCAGTGTTAGCTAAAGAACTATTTGATAATACTAAACGCAATGATCGAATGATAGCCTTTTTTTTCTCTCCGGACAATGAATCAGCTATCAAAGTCCGTTTTCACCTTAAGAGCGTACATCTCTACAGCAACACAAGACAGACCGATTGTGAATAAAAGTGACGATAAATAAAATCAAACATCTTAATTAATAGGAAATTTATTGTTATCAAAACCAAACTTCGGTGCGATGTCCATCAAAGTGACTTCCTACTGCGAAACGTAATTAGTTTGCAAAGAGAAGAATTAATGTTGGTTTCATACACAGGGTGCCTCAGTATACACGTGACCTATCTACCCGCACGTGACCCATGCTTAAAATTTATATACGAGACAAGAAGACAAGAAACTTTGGATTTCTTAAAAGCTCCATCAATAAGAATAAAACTTGTGATATAGTTGTTACATTGAGTTATCTCCCCTTTGCTGACTGGCTGTTTTGCAGTATATAAAAAACAAGCTGGCTCTGCTTGATAGTCGATTTATATAGGTGGTGGGGTGAGTGGTAAAAAAAACTGTACTCTTTTTCATTCAGGTGAAGAGCTCTTCAGAGAGCAAAGTAACGTTGGAATAGAAAGTTGTGGAGCGAAAGAACCTTTGTTTATCTTTGGATTGCTAGTTGAAATAGAAAGTTGTGGAACTGAAGGGAACTTTGTTGAACCGTGGATTGCTAGTTGGAATAGAAAGTTGCTGAGCTAATAAACCTTTGTTGAACAGTGGATTGCTAGTTAGAAAAGAAAGTTGTGGAGCTATAACACCTTTGTTGAACTGTGGATTGCTAGTTGGAATAGAAAGTTGTGGAGCGAAAGAACCTTTGTTGAACTGTGGATTGCTAGTTAGAAAAGAAGGTTGTAGAGCTATAACACCTTTGTTGAACTGTGGATTGTCAGTTTAAATAGAAAGTTGTTGAGCTAATGAACCTTTGTTGAAGTGTTGATTGCTAGTTTGAAGCGAAGTTGGTGAAGCTAAAGAACCTTTTTTTGAACTGTGGATTGCTAGTTGAAATATACAGTTTTTTGAGCTAAAGAACTTTTGTTGAACAGTGGGTTGTCAGTTTAAATAGAAAGTTGTGGAGCCAGAAAACCTTCATTGAACTGTTGATTGTCAGTTGGAAGAGAAAGTTGTGGAGCTAAAGAACCTATGTGGAACTGTGGATTGCTAGCCGGTAGAGAATGTTTTGAAGCTAAAAACCTTTGTTGAACTGTGGATTGCTAGTTCGAAGAGAAGGTTGTTTAGCTACAGAACCTTTGTTTATCTTTTGATTTCTAGTTTAAATAGAAAGTTTTGGGGCTAAAGAACCTTTGTTGAACTATGGATTGCCAGTTTGAAGAAAAATTGTGGAGCTAAAGAACATTTATTTAACTGTTGATTGCGAGTAGAAAGAGAAAGTTTTGGAGCTAAGGAATCTTTGATGAACTGTGGATTGCCAGTTGGTAGAGCATCATCATTTTTTTTCTTTTATGGATTTACATCAAAACTTAGTGGTCCTTCTGTATCTCTTGTTATAAAATTAAAATTTTACAAAAAATATACTAAATATGTTCTCCGGCGCTAATGAAATACTTTATTGCCCGCCATTTTACCCTAGAGTATTATTCTCAAACGAAAACGGCCCAATTTTGCTATGTTCCGAGATGACGATCCACGCGGTGTATTTCCAGGTGATTAGTGGAAATTTTGTTGTACATGGATCCTCAATATACACGTGCCCCATTTAGACGTCCACAACTTATGAACCAGGCAAGAAAAACAAGAGACATTTAGATTTCCTAAACGGTGACATCAATTAAAATACCTATTTTTTAGTATTTTAGTTATACATTTAAAATGTCAGAAGACATGTTGAAATTATGCGCCTCCGAGATGATGATTTGGGGCCATCGAGCCAAGTTATCGACTACACTAACACATTTCTCTATTGTTATGCCACGCATCTGCTGAAGGATCGGGTAGATTGCGTTATAAAACTGTTTGCGGATTATTACGGTACACATATCCCCGATTAATTGGTCTTCCTCACGAGGACAGAGTTAGACATAAGGTCGGTTTTAATGTAGTGGAAAATTCAGTTTCCCGAAAAGGGGCACTCTGAATTGAGAAAAAAATGAAAATTGTCTAAGTCTAGAAGGATGTCTTCGTTCACTGACGGAGAACAAGAAATATAAAATCTAGTATTAGAAAATATACTACATTTTGCACCTAGCCACAAAGGCTAAAGATACAAACGCAGAGTTTGCAGATCAGTCGAGCTTGAAGGTGACGATCCAGCCATTCCATCGGGATGTTAGCTGTATGAGGAGTTGCTTCGTCCTATTCAAACAATTTCCACTCCAGTCATATGCCACAATCGGCTCAAGTTCTCTTATGGATTTGTAGAACACAACAATGCAGCACTCTTTATTGGACGTCATTATCTCTCTAATAGGATTCTCAAACATGGCAGTCAGATTATGCCAAGTTTCGAGATATCGACCCACGCGTTCCACTTCACAGTGCACAAGTTTCTAAAATAACTTTATTTGGCGCTTACTATCCTAAGACCATAGAGTTATTGCTGTTGCACGAAAACTGTTGTTCTCTTCTGTGGATCATGCCAGCTCATTGGTTGATCTTGTAACAAACTACAAAATAATAGTATTAATATTGGTGGAGTTATTAACTTCCTAATACGAAACGCTTATACTGGGACAATCTCTCTATATATATATATATATACATATATTTCATTTTCAAACGGATAGGGTTTTTGCGGATCACAACACTTAAGTGTTGCTAAGAGGCGAGTGAATCAAGCAGAGCTTCGATACCCAACCGCTGATCCAGCAGTTGGCACGTCTTATCCCAATGTTATCAGCTCCACCACAGTAAGGGAAATTATCAATCCTATAAAGTTTTTTTTTGCATTATAGATTTGCTAGAGTGCTCAATAATTTTACGGATGGCTAAGACTTAGGATACGATTCAGGCGTTTTATCCCCTTACAAGCGAATTCGTCCCACCATTTGGGAGGAAATATCATCATTAACAATATACGTTAGACACATTAACAATACTAATTATAATTAATAAACACGGAGTTAATGAATTAATTCATATATTCTTTGTTGTTAAATCTAAACACGTCGTGTTATTTTATAGTTATATGTTTATTTATCTTCTCTGCTGGAAGTTAGACACAAGGTCACCAATTTTATTTGCCTCCTCTTCAGGATGCTAGACACAAAGTCAGATGTGGCAAGCCAACTCACTAGGATTAGCGCGCTCTGGCCGACAAGAAATGCTTGAAAAAATCGTCGGAATTTCTCGGCAGGGGCGCCTCGGGCGATTAGCAATAAACTAACCCCTTCTCAAAGAGAAGGCAAAGCCTGGGAAGGTAGACCTCCTGAGATGGAACAGAACCATACCTCATCCCGACAGAAACAAAGTCACTGTCGGACTGATGTCGAGGACGTATCTCATACTAGTAAGGACACACCTACTCAGCCTGTTCAAGGTACGTATACAGATATATGTATTTGTTGTGGGAAGAATGTTTTCCTACAAGATTTGGACTCGTCTGACGAACAAAGTTTAAACACACTGATTATACCAAAAAGTAGTATTAGTATTAGTATCATTCTTCTTCTTCTTCTTCTTCTTCTTCTTCTTGTCATTATTATTATTAGTAGTAGTAGTAGTAGTAGTAGCAGTAATATCAGTAGTAGAAGTAGTAGTCTTGCTGAAAACAGTTAGATGTTTTACGGATAAATCGAGACCTAAACTTCTGTTTCCAATTTCGTATTCCTCGTTGTGTTTTCCTGTAATAAAACTTATTGTTGGCTCATGGCGGTGCTGAGAATTATGTAGGATTTCACATTATACGTAAAAATGTGAAGTGACTTTGGTTACGTAGATAGAGACGTAGACTGACGATCCGAATATGCCAAGTTCGAATCCTGTCGATTTAATAACACCATTCAAACAATAGACGTTAGAAAACTTCATGTAGGAAAATCTGTAAGTCTGTGATTTTATACGAATGCCAACGACAAACACAAGCTGGTCACAAGCCATACCATACTGATCTACAGAGATTTACATATTTGTACCTCATTGTCAACCATTCCGAATGTTAATGCTATTAAACTCCGTTGGAACAGTTATGTGATATTATAGTGTTCAGCGGTTGACAACCATGATGGTAACAGGACTCTCTGCACTTATCCACGAAGAGAGGCTCCAAAGACTAAATCTATTTTCACTTGAGCAGCGGAGGATGCGATGAGATTTGCTTCTGGCGTACGATATCATTAAGGGTCATGTAAATTTACCTTTCAAAGAGTTTTTCATCCCAGCGCCATGTTGTGGTCTCAGCGGAAAACCGCAAAAGATGTAGCACTGTCGCTATTGGCTCAATCAACAAAAGGAATCATTCTCTGTCGGTCTTTCTGCTCCGCCGAACAATCTGCCTAAGGAGGTCGTGAAGATGACTAACATAACCCTGTTTGAAATGGCATCAGACAAATATATGGATTTAAATAACTTCCACCTGTCTCTTTACATGGCTTGTTGAACTTTGCTATTTTTGCCAACTAAATTTGATTTGATTAGATTTGATATTATGACATTAGCCACAGGAATACGATCCTCGGAGATTTCACGATTTTTTGGATGTTTGATCTTCCTAGTAAAGCGGAGAAAGAAATGTTCAGATGATGTTGATTATCAGGTTCGTCTCACAGTTGATCATTAATTTCCAAGACAGGAATTTCCAAGTTGAGAGCTGGTGGTGGATGATAAGATATAAGGAATCATTTTTAATCTATTTTCCAGAGAAATGTTTTCTAGGTTCCAGGCGAATAGATAAAGTGTTAGACTGGAACGGGAAAACAGGATTTAATTATATTTGTGATCGATTCAAAAATACTTCTTTATACCCATTATCTTCCTCGGCGTACGGAATACTTCACCAACATATAAAATATTAATTTTCAGATAATTCGGATTCATGGTCTACCGCACGTGGAAGACTATTGTACAACGTAGCAGTGATTTGATCTAAATTACAAAATATTTGATTCTAATGAATTGCTCATTTTCGGTATATTTTACTTTTACATCTGAAGAAATTGAATTAATCAGCATTTTAAATTGTACATTTATTCCTACGGTATGAGAAGTGTCCGTTGTGAAATCGATAGCGACGCGGACTTCCTACGTACGAGTGAAATGATCGAATTTTGGTGGTTCTATCATAGCACCACGTTAACTATGTATGTTGCCAACCATGATGTGGTTCCTCTTGTAAGTGCCTGATTCTGAAGAAAAAAAACGGAAAAGCAATGCCAAAAACAGAATCGAACCGGTTACAATTAGAACTATGTTGATTCATAAGATTTTAGGGGTTTTGTCTAAACGATATTATTTTATATAATGTAAATTGAATTATTTTTCTCATAGCATTTAACCGGTTATTTACTACCGAATCCAATCATTGCGATAAAAGCGTTTATGCTTAAAATTCTTACTATTCTCCTAAATATATTCATGGAGTTTGCACTGACTAGTAATTTATGGGGAATATATCAGAGAATGTCTTATTATTAGAATCGCTCCAGACAAGGCATGAAGCCACTTGTTATAAGAAGCTAAAAAAGAAATACTACTTCAAGGTTAAAAACCAGCCAACAATAACTGCTAGATAAATAGATTCTGATCCAGAAAAAAACAGAAATTCTTTCCCCTTTGTCAGAAACATCGAGCATGGAATGAGAGGACTAGAGAACAAAATAAGGGACGCGATAGTTACAAGACTGTCTATTCTCTTCTACTCTACAAGAGTTTAGACTTCTTGGCCTTTTGGCTAAGATCAAAGTGTAGTATCTGTTCCGATGGATACTGCACCCCATAGACTGGTATTGTCTTGGCCTTCGGGGCTTGATTTACGCCGGTCCATGGGTCTGTCCTGTGCAGTTCTAGGAGGTCCACCCTCCCAGGCTTCGCCTCCTCTCTTTGTGGAGGAGTAAGTTTATTGCTTACTGCCTGAGGCGCATCTACCGGGGAATGCCGACGAGGCTGCTCAGGCAATTTTCAAACCCCACTTTCCCCACCCGACCTTGGGTCACATCTTACTTGTGGGAGTAAGATAAAAACTGGCCTTGTGCCTAACTCCTGGAGAGGAGTAAATCAATACTCTACAAGAGGATGCAGTTACATGTCATACCAGAATAGATTCTAGGAAAACTATATATGCGAACCTGTTACACACTTCTCCTCGTATCAAAATTCACGTTCGTAACGAAGGGGAAAATCGATACTCTCCGAAATCCTTGATTTAGGACCTCATAACCTATAATTTAAGGCAATACACATGATCTCATTCTATCGTCGTAATAAATCGCGGCATTTTAGATAATTAAATGTACACATTTTTTTAAATTTAGATCACTCATGTATTCATGATCTCAAAAATTGTTAGAACTCCAGACATGTTTCGTTTAGGGGGGGGGCAAGTTGCTTCTTACATTTAAAATATTTTAGAAATCATTGCTGGAATTCGCAGGATAAGATGTATGAATTGGTGACAAGAAATACATGAAGACTGACACAATCGAACAATTGCATGCATAGTATATGACGTGGACAAAGGTAGAGATTAGAGCAAGTATGAAATAGATGATATATAATAATTCCAATGGCTGAGCATAAACTAATTATTTAATCTACAGTCCTCCTGAAAGTTATATATATATATATATATATATATATATATATATATATATATATATATATATACATAAATATAGGTCGTTCATTTAAATATATATATGTATATATATATATATATATATGTATATATATATATATATATATATATATATATATATATATATATATATATATATATATATATGTATAGGAAGCAATCCAACAAAAGATATAAACGTCAACTAATATCTTATAATTAGTGAAACCTCCGGATAAAAACTGAAGCTGGATAGAGCATTAATATTATAATATAAAATGAAGTAATTAAATAAGGTGTCAATCAAATTTTATTAGAATTCAAAGTTCAAGCAAAGTATCCTTAAGTCCTTAGCTCATGAGTTTTCAAAAATTATTCTTCTCTTCAGAGGACCATTACCGCAGTTATACTACTACAGGTAATACATTTTATATTATATATATATATATATATATATATATATATATATATATATATATATAGTTGATTTGACTCGGATTCGGAACTTATATCTAAACGACATACTTTTAGGGGTTGCTTAACATTCTACATACATATATATTTAATTCTTTAAGGATTTTACAATGCGTAAAGAAAAATACATTTTAAATACCAATAAAATGATATTTATTTTAACGTCATTATTTAGAGCGCAATGCTATTATATAAAATGTACTATATCCGATAAAATCTGTCACCGAGAACATTGTCTAGAAAAATACAGTCAAATTAGAAAACAGAAACAATTATTACGTGTAGCGAGCACGGAGTTAAAAACTCGTTACAATTATTACAAACAATACTAATAAAATAATGGAACATTAAAGACGAAAAATGTACAACATAAATTGGGAAATTGTGAAGCGAACAGGAGTTCACAAAAGGTAACAGGGATGTATGCAAATTTTGCCTAAAAGAAACTCTCGCAATATTGCAATATCCTGTAGCCAATAATTTAATTAACAAAAATGCCGAAATCGTATCAAAGTGTAAGCGCATATGCGTTCCTTTCTTTTGTTTTTCACCAGATTAAAAAAAAAAATTACTTACACGTGGATTGTCCTAAAATAGTAACGTTTAAATAATTCGAATGAGAATTTACAAAAGTAGGAGGAAATCTGACAATAGAATTTTTACGTTGAAATATATATATATATATATATATATATATATATATATATATATATATATATATATGTATATATATATATATATATATATATATATATATATATATATATATATATAATATGAAACTAGAAGTATACTTTTAGTAGAGAGAACCTATAGTGAAATGGTTTAAGCTCAATATACGAGATACGGCAATTATAAAGACAAATGAAAGAAGAGGGATAAACATGTACGAATGACAAATCTATTTCAACTTCGATTGTTCAATGCAAGGTGTACTCGGTAAAAACATGTTTATTATTCTTTCCTTAAGCCAAGGCATGTTTTACCGAGTACACCTTGCATTGAACAATCGAAGTTTAAATAGATTTGTAATTCGTACATTGTTATCCCTCTTCTTTCATTCATCTTCATATATATATATATATATATATATATATATATATATATATATATATATATATATGTGAAGAGTTCGAACGCAAAACGTGATAAATCCAATTCGTTTAAATTGCAACTTTAAACAATAAAATCACGAATATATTTAATCTAGACTTCGAATGAAAGCTGATTTTAATGGAAATCAAAAAGAAATTATTTCGGTATCATATTATGCAACACATAGTTTTGGGGTGTCGTCGAGTGTTGAAATGCCACACTTTTTGTAAGGACAGTTTTGTGATTTTGAAAATGGCGTTTATCGCGTGTTGCATTCGAACTCTTCATATATATATATATATATATATATATATATATATATATATATATATATATATATATATATATATATATATATATATATATATATATATATATATTATATTATATATGTGGTAAGGTACACGATAATTGATGAGAATGAAATGCCGTGGTGGACAAAATGTGTGAAAATTGACAAACGGAAAACAGGTTAAAGTGCAAGAGAAAAACAAAAACAAGAGATTTGACCGGTTTTGTTTGTGTTGGCGGACATCTTCAGAAAAATAAAATTATTTCCAAATCTTCACTTTTTCTGAAGACGTTCGCCAACACGAACGAAACCGGTCAAATCTTTTGTTTTTGTTTTTCTCCTGCACTTTAACCTGTTTTCCGTTTACGATATTTCACACATATTATATATGTATATATGTAATTTCTGAATGAGTAGTTCTTCATTCCTATGTGCGAACATTTTAGGCACGTCTCTAAAATCGGTTTCCAGAAAATTGTATTGGATACGCTTTTATTATAATAGATGTTTGTGTGGAGTCAATTCATACAGTCGGTGACCGACCGCCATCGGCAATGGCGAAAAGCTTGTGACTTTTCTGCGGAATTGTTTATCAACCCCTGCTCACACCATCACACCCATACGCACTTAAACGGCGTTAACGCCGGTGACTTACGCGAGGACAAGTACTGCGAAGTAAACGTCTAATGGAAGTGCGTCTCGATCTCATCGCCCATGGGGTTTGCCCGGGGGGTCGACAGGAGAAATAGGTTTACCCCATTATCCAGTAAATCTGAGTAGTTGAACTTTCCCGAGGACATAAGTCACCTGTCATTAGACCTTAGCACAAGTCTGGCTAAATAAAACATAATATGAACCCGTGTAAAGTAAATATTACATACGACGAACATTCAATAAACTTTAAACTTAAACTATGTATATATATGTAATATATATATATATATATATATATATATATATATATATATATATATATATATATATATATATAATTAACTTGTTACAAATATCCAGGGGGTATGAATCCGAAGGAAGTTGAAACCGGGTTTATGAGAGTGCTCAATGAAAATTCAGAGCAAAATATATATTTTTTGATTTTATTCCATTAATTGCGACAAAACAGGTTTTGTTTCATTGGTGCGAGAAGCTACCAACTCATCGGGCGAAAGGAATTCAAATGGCATAAAATTTTAAGTTCCCTCTAACGGGAGATTGAAAATTGAAAATACATTGGAGGGGGAGGGGGATAGAGTTAGGGCTTTGTCTATAACGGCGACATGGGACATGAGAGGGGAGGGGGGGGGACTCCAACAAGTCGTGTTTCAAATTATTACGTGGGAGGTTTTGCACGTGTCAGTGTTGTGTCAATCTCAATCTCGGCCGGGGTGGGAGGAGGGGGATGGGGCGACGGCCGGAGAGAGTTAAATTTAAAATGAGAATTATTATTACAACCGTCATTCTCATTTTATTTTAATTCTAATAAGTAATTATCATGTGGATAAAAATGTTTGATAATTTTAATTTAGGGTATTAATTGCTACTTTTGCATTTTATTTATTTTATTTTAATGTTTTGTTTACTATTTGTAGTGAATTTTGTTGTGATTATATTTTTTTATTTATTCCCTCTACTTTTTTTATATATTTTTTTTTTTTTTTTTTTATTTATTTATTTTTTTTTTTTTTTTTAAATTGTGATTATATTATACCGAGATCAATACTAGTGGAATCATTTTATAAGAGAGGTTTTCTGGTGTTACCAGTCTTATCAATAACAAAACCGATTATGCCCATGGTAACGCCTGCCAATCATGCCTACGGTAGTCGCAGTGATAACCGCCTTATGTAAAAGCCTTAATAAAAATGAAATAAAAAAATAAATAAAGATAAATATAAATAAAATTAGAATAAAAATAGAAATAGAAATAACAAGTTTGTAAGAATATTAATGATAATAACAATAATAATAATAATAATAATAATAATAATAATAATAATAATAAAAATAGTAATAATAATAATAATAATAATAATAATAATAATAATAGTAATACTGATAAATACCGCCATCAATTACCATCTTGTTACTTGTGAAGTCATTGGGCGAAATAAGTCGACAAGTGATGGTAGGCTTTTTTAATTCCACTACCAATGACAAGGACTAAGTACCAGTTAATAATTAAGTGTTCAAGGTAGTGATCGAGGGGTTAAGTAATTGAGATTAGTCTAAGTGATATCAGTGTTGATAGCTGTCCTAGTTATGGGTTTATGTTAGAATTGGTAGTATGGCTGAGAGGTTATTGAGGCTGTGCATTATAGGTAGAGATTTGATATTATTGGTAGTTCGGAGGGGTGGTTATATATTTATAGATTCATCATGACTTGTTGGGGTGGGATTGGGTTGTAAATTTGGGTGGGTGAGTAGGGGGTTATAGTGTGTTTTGGGGTAGTGTATAGTGGGGGTTTAATGTTATCATTCATTTTTGTAAAAAACAAAAACAAAAAACTGTTAATATTATGTTGAAGTTAAGTAGGGTTGGTGTGGAGTTAAGGTGGGGTATGTGGGTTGCTAAGGAGGTAGAGTCTACTATGTTTACAGTTGATAGATGTCTCTTGTTTTCTATTTAAGAGTTTGTTTTTTTCCTTAAAGCGGATAATTTCCAGTTTTTCATTTAAGCATAATCTACATGGAGAGTTTATTGATTTGCAGGTGCTGGATTTTTTCAAGATTTTCCACTTTATTATGGGAGTTTCTTTTTTGGTTTTTATTTTCTGGTAGTGTAGTGAAAGTCCGGTTTGGCCAGGATGGTCTGGGTTGTTGAAGGAGAGTTTATGGTTGTAGAATCTTTCCTTGAAGTTGTTGCCTGCCAGACCAATATAATAGTTAGTCTGGGATGGGTTTTCAGTTGAGGAGATAGATGCCTCATAGACCACTTGGGTTGATAGGCACATTTGATTTAGGGGGCAGTTTGATTTGTTATTACAGTTGCATGTTCTTTTAGAATTTGAGGTTACTGGGGTGTTTAGTATTTTCATGTTGTGCTTTTTTATGATTTTTTCTAAGTTGTCACCACAACAATAGCTGAGTTTTAGTGTATTCTTATTGAAAATTTTATGGAGTATGCTGTTATTGGGGAAATGAGTGTTTATTAAGTTCAGGAATTTATTCCCTATTTTGGTTTTAGTTGAGTTGTTAAATGGAGGTGTATACCAGATACTTTTCCTATTTCTATTTTTGTTCCTATTAGGGTTATTTTGTGTAGTTGGAATATACTCTATTTTGGTATTTTTGTATCCACTCTCCCTTAGTGCTTTATTATAAAAGTTCTTATGTTTATTGAAGATATCTATATTGGAGGAGTTGTTGCTAATCCTTCTACTAATTGATTCTGGGATGTGTTTACTTACAGATCTAGGGTGGTTAGATAGTGGGTTGACATAAAGGGGGTAGGAATTATCTTTAGCATAGGGCTCATAAGTATCTCTATTGAGGTTGAAGGTAATATCGAGGAAATTGACCTGTTTAACATTTGATGTTATTTCAGCCTTTAGGCCTATTCGTTTCATTTCTTTGGATATTATTATTATTATTATTATTTTTTTTTTTTTTTTTTTTCCAAAGAAATGAAACGAATAGGCCTAAAGGCTGAAATAACATCAAATGTTAAACAGGTCAATTTCCTCGATATTACCTTCAACCTCAATAGAGATACTTATGAGCCCTATGCTAAAGATAATTCCTACCCCCTTTATGTCAACCCACTATCTAACCACCCTAGATCTGTAAGTAAACACATCCCAGAATCAATTAGTAGAAGGATTAGCAACAACTCCTCCAATATAGATATCTTCAATAAACATAAGAACTTTTATAATAAAGCACTAAAGGAGAGTGGATACAAAAATACCAAAATAGAGTATATTCCAACTACACAAAATAACCCTAATAGGAACAAAAATAGAAATAGGAAAAGTATCTGGTATACACCTCCATTTAACAACTCAACTAAAACCAAAATAGGGAATAAATTCCTGAACTTAATAAACACTCATTTCCCCAATAACAGCATACTCCATAAAATTTTCAATAAGAATACACTAAAACTCAGCTATTGTTGTGGTGACAACTTAGAAAAAATCATAAAAAAGCACAACATGAAAATACTAAACACCCCAGTAACCTCAAATTCTAAAAGAACATGCAACTGTAATAACAAATCAAACTGCCCCCTAAATCAAATGTGCCTATCAACCCAAGTGGTCTATGAGGCATCTATCTCCTCAACTGAAAACCCATCCCAGACTAACTATTATATTGGTCTGGCAGGCAACAACTTCAAGGAAAGATTCTACAACCATAAACTCTCCTTCAACAACCCAGACCATCCTGGCCAAACCGGACTTTCACTACACTACCACAACATAAAAACCAAAAAAGAAACTCCCATAATAAAGTGGAAAATCTTGAAAAAATCCAGCACCTGCAAATCAATAAACTCTCCATGTAGATTATGCTTAAATGAAAAACTGGAAATTATCCGCTTTAAGGACAAAAACAAACTCTTAAATAGAAAACAAGAGACATCTATCAACTGTAAACATAGTAGACTCTACCTCCTTAGCAACCCACATACCCCACCTTAACTCCACACCAACCCTACTTAACTTCAACATAATATTAACAGTTTTTTGTTTTTGTTTTTTACAAAAATGAATGATAACATTAAACCCCCACTATACACTACCCCAAAACACACTATAACCCCCTACTCACCCACCCAAATTTACAACCCAATCCCACCCCAACAAGTCATGATGAATCTATAAATATATAACCACCCCTCCGAACTACCAATAATATCAAATCTCTACCTATAATGCACAGCCTCAATAACCTCTCAGCCATACTACCAATTCTAACATAAACCCATAACTAGGACAGCTATCAACACTGATATCACTTAGACTAATCTCAATTACTTAACCCCTCGATCACTACC
>OY744535.1:15980115-15982615 GCA_963556195.1 Sepiola atlantica
TCATTTGAAAAGAGCAGATTAAAAAAGAAACGATTGTTTGTAAGAGTTCAAATTATGAAAATATGTTCATGGCACACAGTAACCTGACGATTCCACACGGAAATGAAACGCGGAAGCTTATTTGTCGCTTAAATGTATTTTCATAATTTACTACTCACGTATTGAGCACTGTTGAAGTAAATACTAGAAAATCGATACATAATATATGATATCTCCTTATAACATTTCATGTGAATACATGAAATAATATATATATATACATTTTAACAAAAATCCTTTAATAATAATTTTCATATTTTTCAAATATTTGAAATTTGTTTTTTTCGAAAGCCAACATATCCATCTGTATTTCTCCTCTGATGATAAGATTTCGATCTTTGAAAAGCCTTGGCTTAAGGAAAGAATAATAAACACTAGTTTATTACTGAATACACCTTGCATTGAACAATTGAAATTTGAAATAAATTTGGACAATCGTCGCATATTTATCACTCTTTTTTCTTCTATCTCTCTATATATGTATATGTATATATATGTATATATATGTATATATATATATATTTATATGTACATATATATTTATATATTTATATGTATATATATATTTATATATATATATATGTATATATATATATTTATATATATATATTTATATATATATGTATATATATATATATATATATATATATATATATATATATATATATATATATTTATGAGGGTAAAATGCACGATATATTATAAATATTAAATGCCGTGAAAGACAAGATGTGTGAAAAAAGACAAACGGAAAAATACATTTCAAATACATATGAGGATTTTATCTTGTATTTAAAATTTGTTTTTTTTTCGTTTGTCTTTTTCACACACACACATACACACACATACATACACACATATATATATATATATATATATATATATATATATATATATATATATATATATATATATATATATATGAGTGAGACAGACAGACATAGAAAGACAGATCGAGAGAGAGAGGGGAGGTCAGAAGGGGGGACGAGGTGAAGAAGGACAGTTTTGAAGGGATAAACAAAGCGGACGCGATGTAGAAAAGAAAGTTTCGCAAATACAGAGGGATAGAAAGAAAGGAAGAGAGAAAGAGAGTAAGCTAGTTAAAAAGAAATAAAGAGATTTTGTAAGAGCGCGATACATAGAGCAATCGAGAGCGATGCGAAAGGGAGAATGAAAGAAAGTGAAGATTTTGAAAGAAATAGAGAGAGAGGGGCAGAAAGGTAAAGAGAGACGTGGAAAGTTAGTTAAAATAAAATAAAGAGGATTTGAAAGAAATCGATACATAGTGAAAGTGAAAGCGATGGTACAGAGAGAGAGAGAGAGACAGAGAGAGAGAGAGAGAGAGAGAGAGGGGGGGGAAAGAGAGCGAATGAAAGAAGAGGAAAGAGAAAGAAAGAGATGGAATTTAATACGACCTTGGGTGCCAGGAAGTCTCGGAATGATAAGCATTTATCAATGGAAATCAATTTATATCGGGTTGATGAGTCTCCTTGAGTTTTTCTGTCATACTAAGATGACATTAATAATCCTTTGTTTCCCCCGATAAGAAAATGGCGGCGATTATTCTTCCGGCTGGAGAGACGGCATGATTTATTTGTTTTTTAAATCGAGGAAGGCAACAGACGAGTTGCCAGTAGAAAGGTCGCTTACTACGAGAACATAGATGAACATGGCGAAGGACGTATAATCATACACATAAAACACCCCCATCCACACACACGTAAATAGACGTATATCTTTCTGCATGATACTAAAAATATGATAATCTTGATTACTTGCTAGTTTGCACATTGAGTGTATACAATGGTGCCAAGAAAGTACGAATGGTGCAATAAGTAGTATAAGTAAGAGGACGACGTTGATAAATGGATGACGTAAATTATAGGTTAAATCTTAGGCGTTCAATAGTCTTCTTCAGTCGCCATAGCAACAAGAGTTATGTTTGGGTGGCGTAGATAGAGTGTTATTCCGCAGCTACGTTTGAGGCGGTGAACCAGTATGTTTATTTTTTATCGTAACTAACATCTCAGACATTTATTCGTGAAATCTCGCAAGTTCGACCTTAATAGAAATGCAAATTCAGACAGAAGTTGTTATTTTATTTTTGTGGTGGATATTAAGCGTTTATACATTTTATAACGGTATTAGCGCGTAATTAAATATAATTGAATTGCCGATTACGTGGTCCTCTGCGATATACATTTAACCAATCACGTGCCCTTGTGCGTATAAGTATTTGTGTACATCTGTATTTTAGTGAGTGCGTGTGGAAATGTTTTTGCTACTATATGATCTAATACTACTAGAATTATAGTCGGATTACCAGCGACTAAAGTACTCCGCATCAGTCTTGACAAATGAGGAGGGCGGCTAGTCACCCAACAGGCTAAACCTCAAGTTTGAGAAATTGTGTATTAATGAACTTGTTGTGTCAACAGACATATAGAAAAGAAAATATCAA
>OY744535.1:15987615-15992615 GCA_963556195.1 Sepiola atlantica
AGCGGGGAATAAGTGAAAGGCAGGTAGTTAGATATTCGTGTGAGCCGTGTGTGGGGTAGGATTACCGTCCATGTTCTGCTCTTTACAAGGCTTCGTTTAAATCAGATTAAGTTCTAGCACAATACACGACACGACAATGATGAACACAGCTGATATATTGTACAAATAATCCTCAAGTGTAGAAGCCAGATGACATACCCAGATAACACTGACCAACAATAGGTAATTTGAAATAGAATAACTAAAATATAAACCACATGGTGGCACCCAAAACCTACACCCTTATTCTCAGTAACCCCTTACGTCTACAGTGGCGGCTTGCCTTGTTCGGGGTGAAATATGTTTAATAAAATTAAAAAAATTAAAAAATTAAAACATAAAAAAAGAATAAAAAGAAAAACAATAATGTTGAATCATTCTCTGATTGCCCCAAAACTTATGGGTGACACAAGCATCGCTGTCAAAATGGTCGTGATGAGTCTGGAATAATAGAAAGATCGCGAAGGAGAGCCCTACCCAGACCTCGATGAAGGGAACGGAGACTGCTAGAATCCTGGGGAGGCTTATTGCCGCTCAGATCGCAGAGAAAACCAACGAGTGTTGACAAAGATAGCTCAATAGTAAACGGCTGTTGCGCGAACGCATCATGATTTACAACGGTTATCTAAAGAAGCGGAGTTATGAAGACCTAAGGAGACGTGCTGTCACTCAGATTCCAGAGATCACCCGTCTCTTTTGCGTGGTTAAACAGGGAAAATAAGATTTTTTATCGGAGGAAAAATTGATGAAAAAGATTAAGAAATGAATTAATAAAAAAAGGAGTCACACGATATAAAGTTAAAAGAAATACAAAAAAGATGGGTAGGTGAGAATGACATCCAAAATGAAAGCAGTAGTCCGAAAAATTCAAATAATGCAAAGAAATAGATATATGGGTGTTTAATAAGGCTGTATGCAATGCGGAATAAGCCGGAACGTTGAAGGAGGAGATTAATAAAAACAAATAATTGAAGATAATATATCCGATGTTTCAAAAAAGAAATGTGATATTAAAAAAAAAATGCGATATTTTTGGAAAAAAAAAACGAAAACAAAAACAAACAAAAATATCGCATTTTTTTTAATAATTAAAAAGGCAATTTATGATCACAAAGTAAATGTAACAATTATTATTTGTTTTTTTTTAAGACAATCTTAACCGTATCACAGTCAATAGTTTTCTTCGAATGTCCGGCTGGCTTGGCAGGCTGAGAGCAGACTCAAGGCGTTTCCACGAATAATGGCGATAGAAAGCCAAGACAATTCGCGATTGGCTCCGGTGTTGCGCGTCATTAATAGACCAAGGCTGCCGAGTAAGTCGCGCGTGGCGGGGCAAATCACTCCACTCCTCTCCACAGCGATCGGTTTAAACACAAATCTGTCGAGAAGATCGGTATATTTTGACAGCTTGCGGCTCTCTGCTGACGCTTCGGCATGTCTGAAGTTTGTTACCGATTCTATCACTGAGAAGAGCGCAAAATGTCGACACAAGTCGCATTCCATATCAGTGACTAACCGTTTGCAAAGGAAACACCGTCAGGCCTTCAGGTTGTTTGTCACCCATGTTGTCAAGGCCACTGGTTCGAGGATCGACGGGAAGCCAACGATGTCTAGTGCTCGTCGGACGACATCATTGAGAGCGCTGTACATAGGTCATCTAAAGTGTAGTATCTGTTCCGATGGATACTGCACCCTATACAGGTATTGTCTTGGCCTTCGGGGCTTGATTTACGCCGGTCTATGGGTTTGTCCTGTGCAGTTCTAGGAGGTCCACCCTCCCAGGCTTTGCCTCCCCTCTTTGGGGAGGAGTAAGTTTATTGCTTACTGCTTGAGGCGCCCCTACCGGGGAATGCCGACGGGGCTGCCCAGGCAATTTTTGATGGTCAGAGTGCTCATTTCTCGGGCGCTGGCTTTTCAAACCCCACTTTCCAACCCGAGCTTGGGTCACATCTTACTTGTGGGAGTAGGATAAAAACTGGCCTTGTGCCTAACTCCTGGAGAGGAGTAAATTACTCTGCCGGCGCTCTTTCTACACGAAATGGCGTGGAGTGCATATACGTCGACCGGCTGGCCACAACGACGTATGTTGCTTCCAATTAATTGTCTTTCTTTATCTCTTCTTCAACTGACACAACTGATTCCGCATTGCTATCAGCCCTATTAAATACTTATGTACTTATTTACCAGCAACGGTTCAATAAAACTACCCCTTTTAATAAAGAAATACTTATCAGAATAGAACCCACCAACGCCCCAAAACGAAACAGATAAGCCTAATTAAAACAAATAAAAATTTAAAAAAATTAAAAGACAAAAAACAAAATACAAAACAGAGTAAACGAAAAACAGACAAAATGACGTCTGGAAATACTACAATAGGCGGAACAAAGATTGTAGAATTTTTTAAAAAGAAATGACAAAGTACCAAAAAGATGAAGGTACTGATAAGCATTTCTGTTACATTATGCGTGTTGCTGCGCGAGTAGATGACCAGATTATCGATCTGCAAATCTCGAGGGACTCGACGAGAGCGGCTAATTCTTTCACGAGAGCACGTCAACAAAATTCAGATAAAGAAAAACAATGTTCGGCTACAAAACCCTGGGGAAATTAAAACTTGGCTGCGCCGCCCAAATGTGTACGACTTTCCGACATGTCTTTCATAACGATATTGACAGCTACTCACAACGCCGCCATAAATCGTAGTTTTTTCTGGAACAATAGACACAACTACTTTTTGTATTAACATTAAACGCATTTGTGATGTTTACTGATAGTAATATGAATACGTGGGTATTTACCTGGCTTAACTCGAGGGATGGATATGGCTCAACGTTGAGGTCAATATAGAATAGATGGATATGGCTCAACGTTGAGGTCAATATAGAATGAGACTAGGGGAAACAAAAAAAGCTCGTTCATGGCCGGTATACTTATCTTAAAGAACTACACAATTTCTGTAAAGCTAACGAATATTTATAGCTTTTACATCTTTAGTGACGCACGTGTTTAGTTATATATTCCCCGTACAGGCTGTCGCTATTTTGTGTGTTGTATTATCGAGTATAACACAGCGTCTTGGGAAAAAAGGTAGTGAAGAAACGGTGATATATATATATATATATATATATATATATATATATATATATATATAATTCAAAAATGAGCACAACAGTAAAGTCATAATTTGTAAAGACAGTAAAACTAATACCGCCTGAAGATGATTTGACGATTCAAATCGAAAGTACTTGCAAAAAAGAAAAAAGAATTGAACAAGAAACCCATGGATCATATTTACATCAATTTGACCGAAACATTAGATGGACAATTCGGAAAATTGAAAAAAAAATGTCGCATCAAACAAAACCACTCTGTGTTATTTAATAATGTTTGCCTAATATATATATATATATATATATATATATATATATATATATATATATATATATATATATATATATATACATATATATACATATATATATATATATATATATATATAAAAATGTAAAGATAAAAACCTTATCTTTATATTAGACCCTATCGTGAAAAGAGAATGCTTGAGATTATAGTTAGAAGGTAAATATAAAAAATGAAACGATGAAAATAAAATTGGACAATTTACAATCTTTATTAATTGTTGATGAATTATTCGTGTTCAAGCAAGAAAGATAAAACGTAATTTTTTCATCCGCCGTCGCGTTAGATTCAGCAGGTGTTTAGAAAAGGATGCGATGGGTGTAACACAAATTAAGGAGTGGTTCAACCGATTCAAAAAATGGCCGGACATCAGCGGAGAGTGACCAGCGTTCTGGCAAGCCCCAAACTGTTCGGAGTGCAGCTGTCGTTGAGAGATGCGAAAAAAGAGAAAATGCGGAACGCGACGGCGGAGATGAACACCATTCATAGAGAAAACTTCCAGAGGTGTTTCCGGCAGTGGATGGATCGGTGGGCTAAGTGTGTGCAAGCGCAAGGGGGCTACTTTATAGGGGATTAGTGTCAAAATCCCGTCACGTATTTTAAATATATGTTTCTGGTCTACGGTCGGACATGTTCTAAATAGGCCTTATATTTATATATATATATATATATATATATATATATATATATATATATATATATATATATATATATATATACATATATATATATATATATATATATATATATATATATATATATACATATATATATAAATATATATATACATATATATATACACATATATATATATATATATATATATATATATATATATATATGTATATATGTGTGTGAAGAGTTCGAATGCAAAACGCGATAAACGACATTCTCAAAATTGCAAACGCTGCGTTTCAACACCTGAAAGTACTGGTTTACATAATATGATATCTACCTTTTCAGTTAATATAAGCTTTTAGTCGAAGTAAACAAATTGAAATGTTCGTCGTTTTCATGTTTACTTTCTAAATTTAAAGAACTTACTTTATCGCGTTTTGCATTCGAACTCTTCATATATTAGTATTTTTATTAAAACTATGTTTACCTATTTTAATAGCAACCTCACGTAACTTGTTTTTTTTACAGATGCGTTCTTTTTTAGTAGCAATCTAACATAACTTATTTATTTACATAGGTGTACCTTTTTTAGTCGCAACTTTACGTAACTTGTTTTTTACATGTGTGTACCTTTTTTTAATAGCAACCTCACGTAACCTGTTTATATATATATATATATATATATATATATATATATATATATATATATGTTCCTTTTTTGTCTGGTTGATCAAAAATGTTAATAATGTATTTTGAAGCATTTCTTATTTGTTTCTGCCATTGCTATAGGGTGCAAAATAAACGTTTAAATTATATATTATACTATTAACCCTAACCTTAACCTTAACCCTTACCCTAACCCTAACCCTAACCTTAACCCTAACCTATTGAAGCTTTTGATCCATAGACCCACACCCCTCCCT
>OY744535.1:15997615-16007615 GCA_963556195.1 Sepiola atlantica
CACTTTATATGCAGATGATGCTCACGTAGATTCAAACAGAGAATAAATATTTATATAAATTGATAACAATGTTAAGATTAGCGGTTTAAGAAATTAGCTAATTAGATAAAAGGCCAGTCTAAGCGATATCAGAGATAGGACCCTTTCATCTAATTATTAAAGCTAATATCTCCCGCTGTCTTTATTTTTTATTATGATACAAAACCTGAGTTAATCAACGTGTGTTTCCTTAAGGCTTTCTACTACATATGTTAATCACACAAAGCACATGTTACACATTCCTTGGTTTTCAGATTGAGTTCTGTTTAAATAGTTCATTTTATTTGTTCTAATATACTACTATATAAATATATATATATATATATATATATATATATATATTTATATAGTAGTATATTTTTCTTATTATAAACAACAAAGGTTTACGTTGAAATAAAATCTGTATATATATATATATGTATATATATATATATATATATATATATATACTTGATAGTTGCATTCCAATACCCATAAACAAAAATCGATCCCAAACCATACTTCTAAATTTTGCTTTCAATCTCTTTATTGTCATAATTCAGCGAATACCTGTATTTTTTTCGTCTTCCAAGCAAAATATGTTTATGTATTTATTTATTTCCAAATTTAATATTTTTTCATTAAATCCTACGCGCGTTTCACAGCAAAGTCAATAGAAATATACATTGCTGGTCATCATAGCAGTAGTTCTTTTCATAGTAATAGAAAATACATATCATTCCAAAGACTCAACGAAGGAAGATGGGAAAAGTTTAAGAATATATCTAGACCGAAAAATAATGATAAGCCAAAATAACATGGAAAATTGTGACAAGAATTCAGGACCCTCAAAGACATTGCTCCCGAAATTTCAAACACGACTCTTCAAATATATATATATATATATATATATATATATATATATATATATATATGTGTGTATTTTTTTTTCATTTTACTTCAGTCGAAGTTCTCAGAAATCAAGGGGCCTGTACCTGGGGCTAACACTTGATCTCTATATGAGATACATAGATATTCGAATATTCTATTAAAGTTCTATTTTATCTCTCAAACGTTGAGTTAGTAAAGAAGTCAAGAACATTAATTTTCTGCTCTCCAATTGACCAGTTGATTATGTTATTGTATATCTTTTTTGGGGTCTCTTGGTCTAAGCGGAGTCCAGTACAAGATTTCATCTAGTCTGGTGGAGTATCCAGCTAAGTGTTGTTACTTAAGGAAACATTATATGGAGAAGGTGCCCTATTCATCATATGAGCCAATGTCGAATGGATCTTATTTGGGCTTAGAATGCTATGCTATTTTAATATTTTGTCAGGATAAACATGTAGGGTGGAGTATCCACATGCCAGGTTTTCCTGACAAACCCTTGTACAGAGAGACCGCAGACACTGAGGATAGTGTCTAGTTTGTAATTAAAAGAAACTAAATAAATAAAACTCAATTACGTGTGTAAAAGCGATCTTTAATTTTCGGTAATACTATAAAAAATCGAAGTAAATATCAATGTTATATCTATGGTTTAAAACCCGACACATAGTTCGTCAGTCAGTCAGTTTTTGTTTTTTAAGCGATAGGTATCAGCCGGCTATTCAATTTAATTTCGTATCACCAAAAAATAAATATATATATATATATATGTACTGTTTTTAATTCTAAATCTCTAGATTACTAAATATTACAGAAAAACGCAACCGCGTGAAAATGGCAGCAACCTAGATGAAGCAAATACTCGAAAACAGTAAAAGTAATGTGAATGCAAGCAAGTATGATTAGAACATTGGTTATTCAGTAAAGCACTTCCGATTCATAGTTGAGAAAATAACGTCACTTCCGGCTGTTCTTATGTTTTCAATAAACGGGGCTGTTATAGACAGCCTATATGTTATGATATACACGGCTTGTTACATTATGATTGATGAATTATTTTCTGTAAACCGATCCTATGAATTAACTGGGGAAGGAAGCCTCTTTGAACCGGCGCGGAGTCAGTGTAGATTTTTGGTTAGGAAGGACGAACGTGAAAGGTGATCGTTTCATGACTTCCTTACCGGAGGGGATAAGGGTCGAGGTCATGAGACTCGCTTCCTGACGTCAATCTAAATCGATAGATCAATGAATCACAGCAAGTGTGGCTGGCAATTTGATTAAGAACGGACGATACGGGCAATTTCGAACAGACTATCTAATTGTTTCGTCATATAATACGTATGCAGCAAATCACACATATATAAGCACACGTACACATACGGATACACACACATCTCTTTCTCTCTTTCTCTCTCTCTCTCTCTCTTTCTCTCTCTGTCTCTCTCTCAATATATAAAGTTAGGTATGTGTATATGTTTATATATATATATATATTTCTTTGTATTGAATTCCTCCTAAACTAATGAACAGATCAGTATGAATTATGGAATATATATTCCAGGCAACACGGCGAGTAACGTGGACATATAGTTACTAGATACAAGCGGTACCCGTGGAAATTCCACGTTGTATTGTTCATCTGACGTGCTTCAAAAGGAGTCTGGAACATCTTCTCATTCTATGGATAGCCGGCGCTGTTTAGTTCTTTTCTCTTTTTCTTTATGAAAAGGAAGAATATTTAACAATAGGCATGAAAAGACATGTAATTGCTACTTATATAAGAAGATGATTGCCCGTGGGGAATCACGCTTATTACACTGGCAAACGTTATGTAAATCGGTAGAATTTAATTTCTCTGTTCAGGCATCGTATCCCTAGCAATGCTCAATTGTTTTTGTACGTTATTGATTTGAATTAGCGGAACCCGTGGAAATGTCACAGCTGCATCCTTCATATGTTTCATATTGCTGCTATGCTTAACGATATTTCCATTCTATTGACATCCGGTGTGAACGCAGACCCCACGATATGATTCTACTATCTTTATTCAAACGGAAACAGACTTGTCTAAGTAACATTGTTAAAATAGTTTAAGAATATATTTGGTTATGGTTATTTGGGTCTATCGCCAAAAACCATTGTAAGAGTTTGTGACATATTTCCATTCAGACCCTACGATATTATCTTACCATCTTTGGGGAGAACAGATATTACACTTTGAGCCAATAAACTGTATTTTAGTTCGAGCTCCACGTTCGACGCAACAGCGACATCGAATGCATTTTTTAAAATCACTTTTTCTGCAATGCATTTTCGGCGATCGAGCGACCCAATCTTTTTAAACATAGGTGTCGGACGATAACGTACGCACGGACATGTAATTGCATTAGCATATAGTAGCGGAACCCTGTAGAAAGTCCACGGTGTTTTCTACGTTAATCTTTATAATTTACGAGTTACAATAATCCTTTTGAAATTAAAAAAATGTCTATAAGGGTCAGTACTATTATGTAGAAATTACTTTCTTCTTCCGTAAAAATAATTGTCATTGTCAGGTAAATCTTATATGAATGAATAAAACTAATACGTTTCTTCTTTATTTAAAATGATAGAGATTTAATTATTTTAAAAGCAATTAATAGTTAGTTTTGTTCCCGTAAAAACGGCATAATAACGTTGACACAACAGTTTCCGTTAGATCACCGGAGTTAAGCAACGTTGAGCCTGGCCAGTACTAAATGGGTGACCATTTGGGATCACCAGGTGCTGTATGTGGCCTGATAAGGATATGGGCACTACGATGTTCCATCATGCTTACAGAAAAGTTATGGCAAATAAAATATCTGCATGACTCCTCGTGGTCGTCCCAAGACGTTATGGAAAACCAACAACAACATCTTCCGTAAAAATAACGGTCGGCTTAATATTCTTAAAACATATAAAACGAATGTCACGTTTTAGAAATGTATTTATTTAAAACTGCTGTTTTAGTCGACGGGGGGATATAATTTGATTTTGTACAATTCATTTTAAAATGCGGAATGTATTCCTTTCATTAGGTTTCTGCTATATAATTTTGTTTCTAAGAGCTTTCTTGTTCTTCTCAGGTATTCTTTTCCAATCTTCTCTTTCATTTCTGTTGATTTGATTGTGTCTGCTTCCAAAACTCCCAAATATTTATAGCTCTCTTGTTCATCTAGCGCCCTCATCTGCTCTTGGTTGGGTAGTTCCATGCTCTCAGTCGTCTCCAACTTTCCTTTTTTAATCTCTAGCAATGAACACTTTTCAATTCCGAATTCCATTTGAATGTTCTGACTGAAGATTCTGGTCGTATTTATCAGCTTTTCCAGTTCCCTTTTGCTTTTTGCAAATAGCTTCTTCTTCTTCTTCTTCTTCTTCTTCTTCTTCTTCATCATCATCATCATCATCATCATCATCATCATCATCATCATCATCATCATCATCATCATCATCACCACCACCACCACCACCACCACCATCATCATCATCATCATCATCATCATCATCATCATCATCATCATCATTATTATTATTATTATTATTATTACAACCACCACCACTACTACTACACAAAAGTAACTGACTCCCGATGCAATCATCTACCGACAGGGGCCGCCATGGGTAACTATATAATTTAATTTCTACATGCTAAATGTAACGTGGAAGAAATATGCTGCTGCAATATATAAACTAACAACGGGACTGACTAATTTGATTTGGGAACAATCAATTTTAAAATGGAATTTTTTTACCTTTGCGACATCAGATTAATCACAAACCAATCCGTGTGAAAAGAACGTACGTACGTAAGAACATGAAATGCCTTTACCTGTTATTATGTAGATTATATATCATATATATATACCTATATATATATATATATATATATATATACCTGTATATATATATATATATATATATATATATGCCTGTATATATATATATATATATATACCTGAATATATATATATATATATATATATATATATATATATATATATATATATATATATATATATATATATATGTCGTTCGACACCGGTTTTGAATCCTACCCGCCATTTCATAACAGCAAGGCGATGACGTCGTACCATCAAAGACGTTTATCAAATTAACAAAGAAATAAGTTTCTTTATTCTTGTTTTTTGATAAAAAAAAAATTAAAAAAATATGACTCAATACTGGTCACCCCTGAAGAATGAATTTTATTCCGTAATCGATAGGATTAATGTAAGAAAAAAAAATTAATCTTGTATTGCTAATTTGGCTTATATTTCAATTTTATTATATATATATATATATATATATATATATATATATATATATATATATATATATATATATATATATATATATATATATATATATATATATATATATATATATATATATATATACATATATATATATATCTATATATATATATATAAATACATATACATATATATATAAATACATATATATATATATAAATACATATATATATATATATATATATATATATATATATATATACATATATATTATATTCATAAGTGTATGCCTATTCGCATAGAATAGCATGAAGTTCCTGATTATGTACACATATTTAAGTCAAAAGCTTCTAGATCATTTTGAGTGTTTTGCTAGCTCTAAAACGAACCGTAATTTATTCGTTTTTTTTTTTCGCTTCGATAATGACACGTTTTTGTGTCCACCCTGCAATATATTCATGGAAAATTATACATTTATTCATATTTGAGGACATTGGTTGCTTCGAATCTCTATAACTGTATTTAAAATATTCTAATCAATGCAAGAAGGCCCAAAGGTTTGTCCATTTTCTGTCTGAAAATATAGACATGTTGTAAACATAAATAGTCTCTTAAAATCACCATATCGAAACGATATAATAGGTTGATATCTTTGAAATACTGGAATCGTGAAAAATATGATACAACTGGTTTTCGGAAAACTACAGTAATATTATTTTTGATTATATAAAAGAAAGTTGTATTTATGTCTGTCAGTACAGGAGCCCGGCTAACATTCAGATACACTTGCAAACACCACCTGCTAGTAAAAAAGATAAATTAATTAACCAGACAACTATGACAAAAAGGTGAATCCAACGTTTTGCAATATTGTGACACAATTTTGCAGTGCTTGTTCATGTTTGCCTGTAGAAAAACAAACCGATTGACATAGAAAACTGAAATTTGTTAATAATATATTTTTTATATGTATATTCGGTAATGGTAAAGATCGACGGTGCTACATGTTTCTTAAAAAAAATTGAATAAAATTAGTGTAATGGGGATAATATATATATATATATATATATATATATATATATATATATATATATATATATATGAAGCAATCCAACAAAAGATATAAGCGTTATGAAGCAATCCAACAAAAGATATAAGCGTCAACTAATATCTTATAATTAGTGAAACATCCGGATAAAAACTGAAGCTCAATATACTGGATAGAGCTTCAATATTATAATATAAAATGAAATAATAAAATAAGGTGTCAATCAAATTTTATTAGAATTCAAAGTTCAAGCAAAGTATCCTTAAGTCCTTAGCTCATGAGTTTTCAAAGATAATTCTTCTCTTCAGGGGACCATTACCGCAGTTATAACACTACTTGTAATAAAATAACGCTTTGAAAATATATACAATTATATACACAAATACACAAAAATACATAACATCAAAACATATCAATATTTTTGTGTATTTGTGTATATAATTGTATATATTTTCAAAGCGTAATTTTATTACCTGTAGTAGTATAACTGCGGTAATGGTCCTCTGAAGAGAAGAATTATCTTTGAAAACTCATGAGCTTAGGACTTAAGGATACTTTGCTTGAACTTTGAATTTAAATAAAATTTGATTGACACCTTATTTTATTACTTCATTTTATATTATAATTATATATATATATATATATGTGTGTGTATATATATATATATATAGAGAGAGAGAGAGAGAGAGAAAGAATTGTAGTTTGCTTGAAGCATTGCTGGGTATAGTAGTAGTAGTATGTTTATAAAATCATTAATTTAATATTTCGGATTCTCTGCATAGTCGGGGAAATTTCTTCTGATTTAATTATTTTCGACAAAGGGAAGTTTCTTTTCCTGAAATATTAAATTAATGATTTTATAATCATCCGGACATCACACAAACAGCTAAGAACACTCTTGCTGTTATGTAAGATTTAAAAAAATAATAAACAGTAAGTCATATTTCCTATTCGATTTATTGTTTTTGTTTCTTCCAACTTACATCTTACCCGGAATTTGCATTGCTCACAGCCTTTTAAAAACATACTACTAATATATATATATATATATATATATATATATATATATATATATATATATTAAAACGTATATATATATATATATTTAAAATAATATGACACTGAGAAGGTTTGAGAGTTAAAACTAATGTATTATTACGTAGTAATAAAGAACAAAGACGTTTTAATACTTTTTCGTCTTGAGCAATGAAAAAAAAACATACCGGCATCCTGTACGACTCAATGACTCATTTCAAACGTGTTTTCTTAAGATTACATGCGTAATACAAAATATTTTTTACGCGAAATGGTCCCTAATCTAACATTATTTAAAAATAAAATAAAGCCATTTTTATCACCTGTACACAATTTTAATCGCATTTACCCGTAGATCTTTAGGATTACCGTATATTTTTAGTTAATAATAATATTGAAGGGTAAGAACTACACTGGATTCTCAGTCTATCGTTGACATGTTGTAAGTAGTTGCTCAGTGAAAAGTGACGTCTCTGGTCACCCGCAAACCACTATATAGACTCGATATGGTTCTTTCATACTTTATTCTTTTATAGCGCTATAAATTAATATATCCTCCCCTTCCTACAGGGGTAAACGAAGAAAGAGCTTTGCAAAAAAGCGATCAAATCATATCTGACCTAAAACACGTCTCACTTTGTACTTCCTGTCTGTGACGTAATACCGTGACCCGTTGCTCGAACTCTAATTTAAACTTTTGATGTAATTTTCCCTTCTTCTCTTTAACTAAACTTTATCTTTAAAATACCGTCCCATACCTTTGTCAAATCTTTCTTTATTGACACCGACTGTAATAAGATGAAGGAAATGATTTCCGGTGCTTGAATGAATAACTAAAACTAAACTAAAAGCTATTTATTTCATGGAAATCGCTCCAGACAAGGCATTAAGCCACTTGATATAAGGAGCTACAAAATACTGATTCAAGGTAAAACAAAACTAGCCAACGATAGGTGTTAGACGGATAAATTCAAACCCAGAATACAGCAATTCTTCACCCTTTGTCAGAAACATCGCCCATGGAATGTGAGGACTAAAAACACAATGAACGAAGCCAGAGTTACGAGGCTGCCGAATAGAAACACAAGGTCCGTTTCTACTCACTTTGTTTGATGGATAGATTTTCCCCCAGAAAACAGCAATCCTTCCTCCTTTGTCAGAAACACCACTCATGGAATATGAGGACTAAAGAACAAAATAAGGGAAGTGAAGGTTAGGAGGTTGTTGAAAGAAAACCAAAGATGTCTACTTGGCATCATGTACCACTGATCTTCCACATATGCCAAATACGGTAAACTATTTGAGATTCTAAAAGCAGTAAACACTTCTGAGTCCAGTACTAAAAGATGGTCGTTTCAAGTCGAATGTTAAGAAATTCTTGACACGAGAATTAGGAGATATTTACAAGTATCACCAAATATACGAACAAAAAAAAAATATATTTTTTTAATCGCGGACATTGTAAGTCCTAAGACAGGGCACCGTTGTCACATCTAGGGGGGGGGGGCACTCATAGTACCTTGTCTTAAAAAAAAGTATTTCTACGTTTCGATTTTTTTCTACTCTATAATAAATAGCAATGTATGTATGTATGTTTGTATATATGTCTGTCTGTCTGTATGTGTGTATGTATGTATGTTTGTATATATGTCTGTCTGTCTGTATGTGTGTATGTATGTATGTTTGTATATATGTCTGTCTGTCTGTATGTGTGTATGTATGTATGTTTGTATATATATCTGTCTGTCTGTATGTGCGTATGTATGTATATATGTCTGTCTGTCTGCATGTGTGTATGTATGTATGTTTGCATATATGTCTGTTTGTCTGTATGTGTGTATGTATGTATGTATGTTTGTATATATATATGTCTGTCTGCATGTGTGTATGTATGTATGTTTGTATATATGTCTGTTTGTCTGTCTGTCTGTCTGTCTGTATGTATGCATATTTGTATATATGTCTGTCTGTCTGTATGTATGTATATCTGTATATATGTCTGTCGGTCTGTCTGTCTGTCTGTCTGTATGTATGTATGTATGTATTCATATATGTCTGTCCGACTGTCTGTATGTGCGTATGTATGTATGTATATATGTCTGTATGTATGTATATATGTCTGTATGTCTGTCTGTATGTATGTATATATGTCTGTATGTCTGTCTGTATGTATGTATGTCTGTACATATGTATGCATGTCTGTACTATGTATGTATGTATGTATATATGTATGTACGTATATATGTATGTATGTATGTATATATGTATGTATGTATGCATGTATGTATGCACGCACCGGAAGAAAAGAAGAAAATATGGCTAAAAACGAAACAAAAAACGTGTTTATCTTCCGTTTATGTGAATTTTTGACATTTGTTTAAATCGCAATCTAACGATTAAAACATCGTTCTTATTGATGTTTAACGATAAACAATTCAAAACGCTGATGAGTTAAACGCACGTTGTTACTGATAATTTAAAAAATTAGCATGAAAACAAAATGTTTTTTCTCAAACAATCTTTCCTTTGAAATAATATTATCTTCTTGGGAACTGATGAAGTTCCCTCAATGCAAAGAATGTCAATATTTTTGTATAATTTTGCTTGGTTGATATATAAAGAACAGTTTGAAAGGGGCAGGAACAATTGTATGCCGATAAAAACTGTTTTTGATAAAATTATGGATATTTTCATCGCTTCATTAACAAAGGTTTATAACATTAACAGAAAATATATA
>OY744535.1:16012615-16017615 GCA_963556195.1 Sepiola atlantica
TGTATTGTTTTCATAAAACATATATTTATTGTTTTAATAAAAACATATATGTATTGTTTTAATAAAAATATATGTGTTGTTTAAATTAAAAAATATATGTATTGTTTTAATAAAAAAAATGTATTGTTTTATAAAAAAATGTGGTAACTACAAAACTTATTCAACGATTAAATATCTTTATTTGCTTCAATTTGTTTTAATCATTTTTTATGGTAGTCGCTCAAGACAAGGCATGAAGCCACTTGATGTAAGGAGCTAATAAAATACTTCATGGTCAAAAACTAGCCAACAATAAGTGTTATATGGATAGATTCTAAGCCAGAAAACAGCAATTCTTCCCCTTTGTCAGAAAAAATTCTTATTGAATGTGAGGACTAAAAGACAAAATAAGAGAAGCAAGAGTTTCGAGGCTGATGAAAGTAAACCTAAGTTAGTCACTTTCTACTCTCCTAAAGTTAAACTTATGTATTGTGTTGCCTTCTATAAATTACATTTTTATACACTGTATTCAATTCTTATGCAATGAAATATTATAATTAGCACCGAATCCTGATATTTGACAAGCACATAAGACAACAAAACGTATAATAGAGCGAAAATGTATGAACAGGATAACCAGTGTATTGGACGCAGATCGGAATATATATATATATATATATATATATATATATATATATATATATATATATATCGTACATGTATTGTATTAGTTTCTGTAAATGTAAATCCGTAGAAACTCAAGTGTTTATAAAAAGTGCTCAATACCAAGTAGAGCTGTTTATAAGTATAAATTTTTATTCATACAAACATTATTGGTTACATATGTGCATACATGTTTCGGTTGCACTTTTCCAAGAAAGTCAACCTCATCAGACCAAGAATTTTTCAGGAATGGACCTGCACATATGTAACCAATAATGTTTGTATAAATAAAAAAATGTATACTTATATATATATATATATATATATATATATATATATATATATATATATATATATGTGTGTGTGTGTGTGTGTGTGTGTGTGTGTGTGTATGTGTGTGTGTTTGCGAAAAACGAAAAACGGAAAACAGGTTTCAATGCAGGAGAAAAACAAACACAAGAGATTTGACCGGCTTCGTTCGTATTAACGAACGTCTTCAGAAAAGTGAAGATTTGGAAACAATTTTATTTTGAAGGCACACACATGGGAGGATCATCTTTTCCTTCTCCGATGTGTGTGCCTTCAAAATAAAACTGTTTCCAAATCTTCACTTTTTCTGAAGAACGAACGAAACCGGTAAAATCTCTTGTTTTTGTTTTTCTTTTGCATTTTAACCTGTTTCCCCTTTGTCTTTTTTCACACATTTTGTCTACCACAGCATTTAATTTTCATGACTTATCGTGCACTTTACTCCATATTTATATATATATATATATATATATATATATATAAACCATAGTTATTCAAAGAAACATTCGATATTTCATCAAGAAACATTTTATTGACAAACATATACTATTTCTGCCCATTTCGAGAATATATATTTTGTTTATATACACAATATCGTCGGTGTTCATGAGGTGTATAATTTCCCACAGTCAGGTGGAAAAAACTGAAAATGCAACCGACATTTATTTAATTTATACGTATTTCTTTTTCACTCAAATTCAAAGTGAAACCTTAGTTCATGGTTTATTATGTTCATCATATCTATTTTTTCTCTTTACAATGTTCATATTCTATTGAAAAAAAAAGCCATATTTCAAAGTGTACATATAATGAATAATCATCTATCACGCACCACAATTATTCGTATAAAACTACATATAGCTCGCATTACACTTACACTTTGTAGCGGGGTTCTAACACTCACAGTTATCGGTTAACTATGTAAGGAATAAGTCCTGCACATACACATAGATGAACACATGAACATACCTGATTTTATCTATCGTAGTCGTATGGAAATATTCTAATGGACTCTAAGCTACATAGAGCCGTCCATGTTTTATCTTCGCAGGGAATCATCAGCCTGAAATATGTTTAGGTCGAGTAAGCTAACTATGAAGCTGATGATCTTTGCGTAGATGAAGTATGGACGCCTCGGTGTAGCTTACTTTCCATAGATATATTTTAATACTACTATTACTATATATACTACTACTACTGCTACTACTACAACTACCACTACCACTGAGCTCTACTGACGTATTGAGCAGGTTGGAAGTAAATACTGAAAACCTGCACAAAATATATTATATCACCTTCTAATATTATATGTGTGTATACACGAAATAATAAATAACTAGCGGGACCCGTGTAAATTACACGAAATAATAAATAACTAGCGGGACCCGTGTAAATTACACGAAATAATAAATAACTAGCGGGACCCGTGTAAATTGCACGAAATAATGTGTTAAATACTAATTATCTTGTTCCTAACCTATACATGTTTGAATAAAATATAACATTTGACTTGTATATTTATGTTAAACAATCAACAATACATGAAACACTTTACAAAACTTCTTTATATACAATATTTCTAGTGAAGGTAATATTTCGACGACTAAACCTTACTTTGTAAATGCTTTAGATTAAATTAAAGTTGGCTCCAATTCATGAGTAGCATACAAAGAGTCGGAGGACCGTGGCTTTTGATGTAAGCGTGACACACAAAATAACACACACGCTATCGTATTTGTATGTGTCTTCCCGGTCGTCCCCTCCCTACCTCCCTCCACGCTTCGATGTAGAAAAAAAAGAGGTTGGTTGGGATCGAACTATAAACCAGTCGGGTCGACGTCAAAAACCGACTTCAAAAGCCTACGTCGCTAACCGTTGCGCCAAAGGTAAATATTTGAAAATATTACGAAAATTAGGTAACTTGACTGCTTTTCCGAATCTAGGTGCGGCCCGCATGCGCATAGCTTTTGATGTAAGCGTGACACACGAACACATTAATATATAGATACTACTACATATATATATATATATATATATATATATACTTTGAAAAGTCACACAATTTGAAGCGCTGGCGGGGTGGCAATAATAACGAAGATATTTTCTTAAAATAAAATATTTAGAAAACCTTGAACAACGCAGATTATTTGTTTTTAAAAATAAATTATTTATTCATCTTAAAAACATTTTTTTTTATAAACTTGAGTACTTTCGGTAAATATACCATCTTCAGAAGAATATTTCTTCTTTTTCTTTTTTTTCTTTTTTCCTCTTGGTTGAGACATTCTCATGGCCAAGTTGAAAATCCGTCTAGGTGTTATGACGAAGAGAGAAAAGTGTTGATATGGCTGTGTGTCACGTGGTCGGCGTGAAAGGATACTTTGAAAAGTCACACAATTTGAAGCGCTGGCGGCGTGGCAATAATAACGAAGATATTTTTTTTTTAATAAAATATTTAGAAAACCTTGCACAACGCAGATTATTTGTTTTTAAAAATAAATTCTTTTTAGTCGTTTAGTCAATCAGTCGTAATTTGTATTTTTCTATGTCTTTAAATTTCGTCGAAAACGTGTTCTTATTCAACAGTTTCGCTTATTTATCGGTAAAGTAATGTTACAACCGCAATGTGTATTTATCTGCAGATTATTGCATTTCAGCAAGTTTGAATGCGTTCTATTCACATTTGTTTATATACGGATATAATCGAACATACAAAGAAGAGCTATGCAAAAATCTCCAAACATCTTTTATGAAACTAACAACACACGAGCAGGCCAGACTTAGTTCACGCATGCGCCGACTTCGCCAAGGCCCCTTAAAATAATGGTAATGGGAGCACTTAAGTTAAGAAAAGGGTTGAAGAATAAGAATATAAGTAAATACGTAAATAGTTCTCCCTTGAAATGGCATTGGAAACTAATCCGTTTTGCCAGTCCGCAGAGTCTTAGAATTCTGTCAAGATGGCTAAAAAACGATGTGCCTGACAGGATAGACATTCATGGCTGCGGTGAACATATGAACTATTATTTCTCTGGTTCGATTAGGGAGACTGGGAGTTTAAGTCTTTAGTGTTTGGCCATTACATGTAATTTTCAAGATACATTGAAATCATGAGTGCACGTTTCTTCTTCTTCTTCTTCTTCTTTTTCTTCTTCTTCAAGACGTAATATTATTCTTTAAGCATTCAGGACTTTATTTTTCGAAGCAGAACTAAAACACTAGAATAAAACGGTTTATGGAACCGTAAAAAAAATGTAAAGTTATGGTAGATAGAATCAGAAGGAAAATCCCAAAACGAAAATGTTATTCACCCTCTTCCAGTTGTTATTTAAAAAATTTTTTTTTTTTTTTTTTGCATTTTAGATATCAAAAGTTTCAAGTGTTCCATCTCTGGTCTTCTTCAGGTGCCCCCCTCCCGCCCCCAAGACGACGTTTCAGATGATAACACAATCGTCTCATGAATCTTTCATCCACAGCTTACACACTCAATTTTTCACGTAACAGACAATGTATATATATATATATATATATATATATATATATATATATATATATATATATATACATATATATATATATACATATATATATATATACATATATATATATATATATATATATATATATATATATATATATATATATATATATACATATATATATATATATATAATTAACTTGTTACAAATATCCAGGGGGTATAAATCCGAAGGAAGTTTAAACCGGGTTTATGAGAGTGCTCAATGAAAATTCAGAGCAAAATATACTTTTTGTTGGTGATTTTATTCCATTAATTGCGACAAAATATATGCTGTTTCATTAACGCTCGCAAAGAGCGTCAACTTCTCAAGCTATAATGGAATCAAAACCATTCAATTATAGCTTGAAGAGTTGACGTTCACTGCGAGCGTTAATGAAACAGCATATATCTTGTCGCAATTAATGGAATAAAATCACCAACAATATATATATATATATATATATATATATATATATATATATATATATATATATATATATATATATTTCTTTGGTTTGTCACGTTCAAG
>OY744535.1:16022615-16035115 GCA_963556195.1 Sepiola atlantica
GGGTAGCCTTTGCAAAAAAAAAACCCTGCCCCTGGCAATTTCGTCTGACGCTAGGCGCACGGATGAAGAAAGGAAAGTCTTTTCAGTTGTGGTAGTATAACGAGTTATTGTTTTGAATGACTTACAAGGGAGACCGAAGACGGGAGCTCGATCAAACACCTTCCATTAAAATAAAGATAGCATAGAGATGGGTTAGCAATGTCTTTTCTGTGAGAGAAAGAGGTTGTAGAAAAAGAAAAGAAAACCCTCCCCACTAGATTTCGAAGTCGATTTTTTTACTTTGTCAAGGCAAGAAAGAGTGCTCTGAGCAAAACCTTCCTAGATGTCACAGCAGTATTCAATATTTAGCCGCATCTGAACCTTATTTAGGTAGAAGATTGCATCTGGTATCTGGTACATTCCGGAGCAGTGGAATGATCCAACCATTTTTCTAGAGGGTTTCTAAATTAGAAATAGATTTGGACTCTTGTATTTTAAAAGAAAAGTTTCATCTAATAACTAACTAAAGAAACACATGGAACAAAATGGTCTTATTAAGTAGGGTCTTTTTTGTAAAAATAAAACAATATCAACGAAGGTAGTGCCTAATGGAAATGTGGGCTCCCATGCAGACCGTAAAACACGTAATCACCAGCTGCCCCAAACATCGACCACCAAATTGTGATATGGGATTTATTAACCTGGACACGAGAAGATTAAATAGAACAAATGTCTGTGCAAATTAAAACAATATGTAAAAATAACGTTAGCAATTATATTTATAAAATACCAGTATAATACCCGTCTCAGGGCAAGTATAAGCAATAAATAGCGCATTAGTTAAATTTTAATGCGTTTTTTAAATTTTTAAGTGAGTTGTTGTATAATAAAGTTTTAAAAAATAACGCGCCAACGTTACTCACCCTGCTGCCTAGAATACATACTCTATAATTAATAACATCAATAGTCTAGGATTTTACCAAGCTTACATGTTATTGGCGCTCACGCGAGAGCCCCTAATCATTTAAAAATGTAACTAACAATTTGTATCTCGAGTAATTCTTTTCTCGATTAACTTATTTTTATGTCATTTATTTAAAAGGTATTTTGAGGGAGGATGTCAGTTTTGGTTAGCGCAACAAATAAATAGCAAAGTCATCAAAAAAACAATGTGCCTATGTCACTTACCGTGTTGCCGAGAATATATATTCCAAAATTCATAATGATAGGTTAATTAGTTTAGAGTTTTTTTCCTGTACAATGAATTTCGTGTCGTTAAACACTGTTTTAGACAGACTGCGAGATATGTCCGCTTGCATAGACGTGAATAGACTATATATTTCTTCCTTTCACCGTGATTGTTGGGTTGGCAGAAAAGATTTTCTTTAAAAGATATGAATATTGGTTTACCATAGTCCTCCTTTTCTATACTGACCATTGATTTTGTGAATAATGCACAGGTATTGGTTATTTTAGTTGGATTGTAATTGTGGTGTTCTATGTATTTGTGATGATGACGATTATGATGATGATGACGATTATGATTATGATGATGATGATGATGATAATGATGATGACGACGATGATGACGATGATGACGACGATGACGACGACGACGACGATGATGATGATGATGACGACGACGACCACGACGATGATGATGACGACGACGACGACCACGACGATGATGATGATGATGATGATGCTGATGATGACGACGACGATGACGATGACGATGACGACGATGATGACGACGACGACCACGACGATGATGACGATGACGATGATGATGACGACGATGATGATGATGATGACGTCGACGATGATGTAACTCACCGTGTTGCCGAGAATATATACTCCAAAATTAATAATGATTGGGTCATTAGTTTAGGAGATTATCCTGTAAACACACACTCTCTCACACACACACACATACTATAATCAGTAATACATTTCATTAATTTGATAACCTAATTAAAGGAAAAACCTAATTAATAACATTTCTAGAATACATGATAACCAATGAAAATTTAATAAAATTTAATAATAATAAAAAGAACATTAGTTAATTACTTTCTACTAAAAACAAAATAAAAACGAAAGAAAAACAAAAACGCACAGAAAAAATAAAATTATATTATTAAAACAAACAGTTAATTAATAACCATATATTACCCAATTAACTAATCTAATATTACACACCTATTTTTGAACACCATATTTATATAGAAAACATAATTTTCGGAAATTTAAAATGTATTAATTATTATTTACTGCGGGACTGGTGTGTTCCAACCCTACTCTGTGGCATCCATTTTGGCCAATTCTCTACACAGACAGATTTTTCTTTGGTGTTTATTATGTTTGACAAAGGGAAGATTTTCCCGAAATATTAAATGATTCTTAATCATCATCCGGGCGACACACACAGCCGACACCACACTTGCTGTTAGGTAAGATTGTAAAGAAAAATCAATAGTAAGTCTCCCCTTCGATTTATTATTTTTGTTCTTTCCCGTTTCTAATCAATCCGGCACTCTGCATTGCCCTAAGGCTTCTTAACATATTTACTCTCTCTCTCTCTCTCTCTCTCTCTCTCTCTCTATATATATATATATATATATCGAAAATGATAGTCATCCGCAGACAATTGTTTAACATTTTTAACATCATTTTAGCTAGACGTAACGAGACATATTTTTTTCGTAAAACTTGTTCATAAGTTTGTTTATTTTCTGTGTCTCAATGCAAAAAATTGAACATGTTTGACGAAACGCTTAGACTAGAAAGGGGCAACGATTGCAGTTGCAGGAACTATGAATTTTTTTAGTATTTGAAAATCATGTCTGAAATTGACCCCGAAACTTTAATAAAAACAGATTCAAACCGAGGTGATCAAGAAAAATCTCATCTACTTCAAAGAATTCCCTCCTGGTAACTTAAATGCAATTATGTTTTTTTCGCTTTAAAAAAACAAAAAAGGCTTTGTAAAAAAAACACAATTAACGTTGTTGAACAGTTTACATAAAAAAGAAATGGAACTAAAAGGAAGGCATTTGGGAGCGAACATCATTTTTCGCAGAACACATTAAAGACTGAAGAAATATATAACCGTCTTGGGACGACTTAACCACTGTGTATGATGAGATCATGTAAAATATTAGCTAATAATAATAATAATAATAATAATAATAATAATAATAATAATAATAGACGGAAAAAAGAAGCAAATATACTGAACTTGCCAGAGAATTGAAAGGAATATGGAACATGAAGAAAGTCAGTATAACACCAATAATCATAGGAGCACTAGGAACAGTCCCCCAAAACATGGAGAAAAGACTATGACAAATAGGAATCAAAGGGATAACTGAGACCATACAAAGGACAGTAATGATCAAAACAGCTACAATCCTGAGAAATGTCCTCGAATGCGGAAACCAACCCACATAAGCAACGAATGGGAACAAACACATGGAAGCACAAGACAACAGAACCGGGGAAAATACAACCGCACGATAGAGGCGCAAGCATAGGCTGACGCCACGAAAATTATGGACAGAGGGTCGAGGAGGGAAAGCGCAAACCAGACCTCCACTGGAAGAGCGTGGACAGCTCTGGTACCTTGGGGAAGCTTGTTGCCACTCGGGCCCCAGAGGGGACCAATGCCCCTTATCAGCGGGAAATCGGTGGTAGGTGGCTGTTGCGATACCGCAAGGTCATCAGCGGTGATGAACGAAAAGAGGTGGAGCATACTGGAAGTCTGAGGAGACTTGTTGTCACTCAGACTCCAGGGAATACCACAGGTTGTTGGCAGTGAGCGATCACTGACGATGACCAGTGTGATAACTCCTAGTGAATAAATAATAATAATAATAATGATTCGACCCTCCAATATTGGTTTGTTTCACCGAAAGTGGGTACGCTGGGTCTGCGAGGGTGAAAAACCATAAACAGAAAACCACCATCTCGCTATCAACTGAAAGATAAACTGAGAGTATTGTTATCGTCAGAACACTTACACTAGATTCCAAGGAAGAAAACAACCGGCCACTTTCAGCGGAACGTCAATGGTAATCGAAAGAATGCAAACATCTAGGAACACTTGCTGTCACTCGGACTCCATGGAACACCACTTCTATTTGTCCGTGAGCAATCTCTGATGATGACTTGTGCGATAACTAATAGTGAGAAAATAATAATCTATCATTAATGAAGTCGAAACTTTATTATTTTTTCTCATTAGATCATCGAAGTTTAGCAACGTTGAGTCTGGTCGGTACCAGATGGGCGACTATTTAGGAATATTAGTCGCTGTATGTTAAAGTGCGTCGACACCTCCCTGCAAAAACTGCAAAAACCTAACGTCGTCATTTTCTCCTAATCAAGATGCACATGCGACTAGGGACCGCTTGTGAATTTGACACTCCCTAGAGATTACCCCCTTCAAAGGAAGCCCGTACAGCTATACTATTACTTCTATACCTGAAGCTCAAGCTATAGTATTACTATATTTCAATGTTCAATTTTGTTTAGCATATTATTTCTGACTTATTTACTATATTTCGATGCCCAGTTCTGTGTGGTAGTGTAGTATCTGTTCCGTCGTCAGCATACAATCCTCATCGACATTATCTCATCCGTTTTAGAAGGTATTCTATTATCTATTCTGTGGCTATGATATCATTCTATCAAGGATAACTTTCTTTTTATGTAGGATATGTTATGTTGTTATTATATAAACGACTGTTTCAGTGTATAAACATAATAATGTTTTAAATAAATACTTGGATTTTATTATATAATATATATATATATATATATATATATATATATATATATATATATATATATATATATATATATATAATATTGCAGATTTCAGCGACGATATCTCTATTTACCATTGTTGAGAAAATCTAAGTTTTCAAATATATTTTCTTAAAACGTAATCACTTTATTGGAAAATAAAGACAGAGTCGCTGGAATTCGCTTTCTAATGGTCTATTTAAAAACGCTCTAGAAATATATATAAATATCTATTGAGCTTAAAGACTGAAGGTTTGACTATAATCTATCGATCTATCTATATATCTCTCTCTCCCTCTCTCTCTCTATATATATATATGTATATATTTATATATAAACACCATATATATATATATATATATATATATATATATATATATATATATATATATATATATGTATATATATATATATATATATGTATATATATATATGTATATATATATATGTATATATATATATGTATATATATATATATATATATGTATATATATATATGTATATATATATATATATATATATATATATATATATATATATATATACGCTGTTTATAGATAAAGTAAAGTTATACTGGCTTGATTGAGGACGTGGTCCTAAGAGATTTGACGACGTCCACGTTTCTTTCCCCCTCGATCAAATAAAAGAGAGCAAACATGAATATGGAAAACAGAAATGACGTTTCTTGATTGTCTGCAAAGAGCAATCAGTTGTGCATGCGTACGATGTACCCAGTCTAAGCATGTCGAGTCGGACGATTCGATCAGTCGACGAAGACGAATTAATCGAGATCGCCCATTAGTTGGCAAGATGGCGGGACTATGTCGGCAGAAAATTACAACGACTTTTGTCTCGAAATAATCAAAGAAGTCAAATACATTCATGAGAAACAAAATAAGAAACGTATTATATATAATAATGCCGACAAATTATCTTACTTCCAGAAGATTACTTCGCTGACATTTCTATAAGAATATATATATATATATATATATATATATATACATACATACGTATATATATATATACATACATACGTATATATATATATACACACTATATATATATATATATATATATATATATATATATATACATACGTATATATATATACATACGTATATGTATATATATGTATATATATATATATAATGTATATACTAACACACACTGATTACATGCGTTTGTTAGACGTTAGATATAGATATAAAAAATAAATACCTTTATATTTACAGAGCAAAACTGACACAAGATTGCAGCAAAGATAATCGTGTGCAACCTGTAATATGCGTTTATTTATTTTTCTTATTTTCTCATATACTTTATTGTTTTGAATCTTCATAATATTTCGGGGTAAACCTCATTTTCGAAGCACGTAGGAATTATTGTGGCGTTGCTATAACAATAGCTTAGCCAAATTATAGGTAATATTAGTCTCCTCCCTTTAGTTGTACTGATTCTTCCACAATGCTTTTTTGGAATAATACACTTAAACTATGCAATGTGCGCAACTCAATTTTTGATTGGCTATCTGAAAATAGGCGACACGCTTAGACGGTCAAAAACACCGAACGAGAAGTCTCCAGCCATTTTCCAACAGATGTCCTTAAACAACTTTTACGAAGGGGTCAGATTAAGACCATGGTTTCGGAAGCACGCACAGAAGGATTTTTACGAAGCTGATCCTAAAGGAGCAACTTTCTGCACGAGAAACTGTTGTATAGCAGGGGAGGGCCGGAGAGGGAAACCCCGGGAGGGAGGCAGAAAGTAAAAGATAGCCCTAGAAAAGTTGGGGAAGCTAAGAGCCGAAGGAAAAACGACGTCACTTCCGTTCAAGTATCTCTTGGTTTTTTGGTTGCTGATATTCAAACGAGTGAGAAAGACATTGCGCGCTTCCTGGAAACAGCAAGAGGGAATTGGGCGAATAACACGAAAATTGCCTAATAAATTGTCTCTCTCCCCATACACACGCAATGTGTCCCGTCGAAGTATGTGTTTTCGAAATAAAGAGATGTGAAGCCAAATACAGAGTCCAATTCGTCTCTTGTGCACCGTGTGTAAATCAACAGCTGAACACAATCCGACAAACGGACGAATAATCAACATAACACGGCGAAACCAACCATCAAAAATATTTTATTTTGTAATATTTTCCCTTATATTTTTGTAAATATTTTATTAACTTTTTTTGTGTGTTATCTTGTATTTTCCTGGCTTCTGTCTGTGGTATAACAGTAACATTCAATTAAATGTTCAAGTTGTTTAAATAATTTAAACTTATAATGCAATTATACAAGAATATTTGTTTACTGACACTAAAGGCGTGATTTAGTCATTCGTTTACTTACAAGACTTAAAAAGTAGAAATAATAAGACACACGATGAATAGAACAGTTTATTAGGATCAATCACTATGTTTGATTTGAAAGCAAGAGAAAGCGAATAATGTTTATTTACATCAATCGTTGCGTAAGAAAGTGTAATTGATACAGATAAACAGACATGAAGACAGAGAGGAGACAACAGAAGGTAGTGTAAAAAACGAACAGACAGCCGGATTTACGAAGTCAGTCACACGTTTACAGCGACACACAAAATTCCAGCGAAATTCGCTTGTAGCGGTACCCATACAGAGGCATATACACACAGATTCGAGTTGCGGTCTATCGGCTAATACAATAATGATGATGTTGTTATCATGGTTGATCATTAATAGACACATGAACATTTTAACAAATTTATCAAAATTGTACGTGTTTTCTTTTTTGTGTCTTATGTGAACTGAATACAAAACGAAAACGGATATAAATCGACATACAGTCTCTTGAATTTGAAACTTTTTAAAAGTAAAATGTTACGCATTTCTTCTTTGTTTTTATAATCCACTGTAATATTCACAGTCCGTCACCCTCACGAACAATTGCATATTCAAGTATTACAAAATGGCTGCAATACGTGATTGATCACATTTTTCGACTTCTTTAAGAAAAGGACAGTCGGAAGAAAACAAAGACGCATGTTATTACGATACGTTCATTCAATATCTGCATTTAGCATTTCAACTTTAACGTGACGGACCGACAGACATATTATTTTAAACGTAAGCGTGACAAACTGACCGACTTCGAGGGTCTGATATAGAGATGAGTAGACGCAGCCGAAATAAGATTTGTTAGTTTAATCTGCGCGTTTGGCGATGAAAATACTATTTCAAACTAAAAGGTGACATACAAAAGTAGAAAGTAGGTGACAAAGGAGGGATAATTACTGTTTTCTCGTTCGGCTGTTGTGTTGAGTATCTATTTACTCCTCTCCAGGAGTTAGGCACAAGGTCAGTTTTATCCTACTCCCACAAGTAAGATGTGACCAACGGTCGGGTCAGGAAAGTGGGGTTTGAAAAGCCAGCGCCCGAGAGGTGAGCACTCTGGCCATTAAAAATTGCCATGGCAGCCCCGTCGGCATTCCCCGGTAGGGACGCCTCAGGCAGTAAGCAATAAAATTCCTCCTCCCCAAAGAGGGGAGGCGAAGCTTGGGAGAGTGGACTTCCCAGAACTGTACAGGACAGACACATATACCGGCGTAAATCAAGCCCCGAAGGCCAAGACAATAACAGTCTATGGGGTGCAGTATCCATCGGAACAGATACTACACTTTAATCTTAGCCAAAAGGCTGTTGTATTGAGTATTGATTTTCTCCTCTCCAGGAGTTAGGCACAAGGCCAGTTTTTATCTTACTCCTACAAGTAAGATGTGACCCAAGGTCGGGTCGGGAAAGTGGGGTTTAAAAATTGCCTGGGCAGCCCCGTCGACATTCCCCGGTAGGGACGCCTCAGGCAGTAAGCAATAAACTTACTCCTCCCCAAAGAGGGGAGGCGAAGCCTGGGAGGGTGGACCTCCTAGAACTGCACAGGACAGATCAGACCCATAGACCGGCGGAAATCAAGACCCGAAGGCCAAGACAATACCGATCTATGAAGTGCAGTATCCATCGGAACAGATACTACACTTTGATCTTAGCCAAAAGGCGTTATTTAACCCCTACCCACAATAGGAATATGTGACACAAGGTCGGAAAGTGGGATTTGAAAAGCCAGCGCTCGAGAAGGTGAGCGCTATGGCCATTAAAAATTGCCTGGGCAGCCCCGTCGGCATTCCCCGGTAGGGGCGCCTCAGACAGTAAGCAATTAACTTACTCCTCCCCAAAGAGGGGAGGTAAAGCCTGGGAGGGTGGACCTCCTAGAACTGCACAGGACAGATCAGACCCATAGACCGGCGGAAATCAAGCCCCGAAGGCCAAGACAATACCGATCTATGAAGTGCAGTATCCATCGGAACAGATACTACACTTTGATCTTAGCCAAAAGGCCGAGTCGCTAGTATTCATCAATTGTTTTAAATTATTCATCACTATTTAAGTGTCGACTAACCTACCTAATTGAACTATACCCTTGAGTGATGCTGGGCGTTGATACGTGGTTACCGATTAGTCCAAAAAGAACAGACCAATAAACATGCGGTTTGTGACTCAAACGTGTCATACCGACAAACTGATAGAACCGCTTATAGAAATGATTGGACGTATCTAAAATAAGGTACGTCTAACTAATTTGCGTGTTTTACGATGAAATTGTCTATTCCGAACTGGAACGTGACAGATCGACGAACGGATGTACAGAGCCTCCAATAAAGTTTTGATGTCGCATCGTGCTGTGAAATTCCCCCCCCCCCCCCTTGAGAGGGTAAATTATTAAATTTAATGCTGAGACCAACTGGTCAGCGTATCGATCGAACAGAAGGCGTTAGTAAAATTCGATATGTAATTAGGATGCAGATTGATTCGTGCGGCAAATCTATTGAGAGAAAGAAGACAAAGATAAAAGCAACACTCAAAAACGATTTCTTATATGAGAATAGTTATAATTACACGAAAGCGTTTTAGTAGAAAATAAAACACATTTTATGGCTAAAATTCACAAGTTCTTAATAAATCAATGTCTGGCCAGGTAATTGTGATTGTAAATCAATTTTATAACTATTAGAATATATATATATATATATATATATATATATATATATATATATATATATATATATATATATATACATATATTGTATATTATATATATTATATAATTATATATTATATAATTATATATATATATATATATATATATATATATATATATATTATACATAATTCCAGCCAACACCTTCTATAATACAAACACATGGTATGTACATGATTAACTCTATTCCCCTGAAGATGGACCCGGATGTGTCTGAAAGTACTTGGGAGACAAATCCAAACTATGGTAAATTCATCAGCCAATTCCCCTCCGAAACTAAGATCCTGATTCGGACTATTGAAAGGATCTACCGAAGGATATCTAGACATGAGTTGTCCCTTATGTTGAACAATACTTGTCTGCATGAGAAAATGATGCCTAAATATACATATATTTATATATATTTTAGAGGAAGCATTACTATAATCAATGAAACAGACGAGTGGGGAAACAAGGAAAATTGTTACAATTACCTTAAGGCCTTATCGTCTGACCCTCTGAGAGGAAACGTCAGAAGGGTAAATTAAAAACTGAACGTCGAATGAGATATGAGTGGAAAAAACTTATTTCAGTTGGAGGAAACGATTGAGAGGGGGAAAAAAGGGTAAATATCTCAACGTTATGGTGGCTTTGAATCATTAAAGATCTCGAACTACCATCTCAATATTATTGAGGCGTTAGTCATTAACAACTCTCGACCTAGCCTGTGTAGACAAAAGATTTTAAAGCATCAGTTGGAGATCTTTAATGATTCACAGCCACCATAATGTTGAGATATTTACCCTTTTTTCTTTTCTTTTTTTCCTCTCAATCGTTTGCACCAACTGAAATAATTTTTTCCCCTCATATCTCATTCGACTTTTAGTTTCTAATTTAGCATTCTGACGTTTCCTCTCAGAGGGTCAGACGATAAGGCCTTAAGTTAATTTTAACAATTTTCCTTTTTGTTTTCCACTCGTCTGTTTCATTGATTATAATAATGCTTCCTCTAAAATTGATCCTACGATCCTACGTTGTACACGAAATTTACTTACATATATATATATATATATATATATATATATATATATATATATATATATATATATATATATATATATATATAATAAAGTAACACGGAATTTGAACATTTTAAAAAAAGTAATTGTACCGTATGGATGTCTTGAAAAAAGCCGGTGATGATGTGATTCCTTGTAATTTTACTTTATTTTATTTTTGCTCTGTTTATTACATTGAGCTTTCATACTCGACTTTCCTTCTGAAATTTAACAACCTCTAACACACTAAATATATATATAATGTAAGGTTAGTGTGAGAGAACACCATAGTACTCATTACAAAAATAAAGGCATACTATTTATTCATATATTACAAACGGCACTGATGTAGTTCTGAGCTTCAAGAGCGACAGAATGGGCCCTGAGGCAATGGAAAATACTTAGAGAAGGGCCAAAAACCAATGGAGACATTCTTGATAGACAACTGAGTTTTACTTGGTCACACGTAGCCAGGGATCGCAAAGATACAATATGTATTAAAACATGAGAAGTTAAAAGCAAGGAGTCCCATATCCTTAATCCATAGATTTTCAAAGACTAACTCTTTTTATCAGAGGATATAAAGCGACAATCTTGGAGAAAAGAGTTTGTATTTGAAAATGCATGGATTAAGGATATGGGAATCCTTGCTTTAAACTTCTGATGTTTTAATAAATATTGTAGCTTTGCAATTATTTATTCTCATCTTTCATCTCTTGAATTGATTGCTCTATTCAATATATTGAGTTTTATATTATCACGATAGATTATTATGAAACGATGATTCAATTTAATTCAACTTTTAAAAAAATATATACATATATATATATATATATATATATCTATATATATATATATATATATGTACCTATATGTGTAAATATATATATTAGTATAAATATACTATATATATATATATATATATATATATATATATATATATATATATATATATATATGAAAAAATGCCAGACGGAAAACAAGTCACACATTTTGTCCATAACGACACTTCATTTTTCATGAACTATCGTGTATCTTACCCCATATATATATATATATATATATATATATATATATATATATATATATATATATATATATATATATATGTACCTATAAATGTAAATATATATATTAGTATAAATATACATATATATATATGTATCTCTATATGTAAATATATATATTAGTATAAATATACATATATATATATATGTGTACCTATATATGTAAATATATATATTAGTATAAATATACATATATATGTATGTATATATATATATGTATATATATATATGTACCTATATATGTAAATATATATATAAGTATAAATATATATATATATATATATATATATATATATATATATATATATATATATATATATGAACGAAAAATTAAAAATGGCGTATTAGTGGGTTCCCCCACGTGTGAGTAAGCTCTTTACTTTGTTTTTGGTTTTGTTTCACCCAACAATGAACCACTGTATAGTGTAAGTTTTTTCAAGACACTTAAATCCAAGAACCTTTTACTCTTTTACGATATTAACATACAAATGTTGTTTGGCACAAGGCAAATGAAACGGACCGTAAAAAATATATATCTCACA